>OY288277.1:2400000-3000000 GCA_958450335.1 Hibiscus tridactylites | reverse complement strand
ATGTAAGGCAATCATGGCCTAATTTTACTTCCACCGAGAATAAAGCATACTTGGAAACTCACTCAATCATTTATACATTACCTCGTAAACTTCAGCTATGATTCATGTTGAACAACTTGGGCATATGCGTTAAAATCGATATAATACCAAATAATAATGAGCTAAGTTTTATACAACATATATAATATTTTATGATTATGACACGGCAAAGACAATGAATGGGAGGTAGACGCGTATCACACAAAAGAAAATACTTTGACATAAATAGAAATAAAATATCACTTGTGTTTCAGATAATAGGATTTACCTTTCAGATCGGCTGCTGCTACATCCCTGGCTTGCATATTCAACTTCCATAATGCTGATTTTCCAATCCAAAATATTGACAATATTCCATGAAGCGGAAGCGGGGACAGGGTGTATTCCTGGCTTAAAATTTCCACGGCATCCCTAGCTATTGGGGTAAAAGTTGCTAAGCATGTCGGAGACATTCATCCCTTGTGCATTAAAGTAGCTCAACAGCCACAGCATGGCAGATTGGTTGATCCCAATCTCAGTTGAAATCAAGAAAGTGGAACATGTGCTTTTGCTTTTAAGTTTCTCTGCAAACTTGGTTAAGCTGTCAAATAGCATCGAGGCGTTAGATGCAGCCCATGTAGCCAAAGCAGCTGCAGCAAAGTCCTTGAAGGAATTATTAGGCAATGACATGATCATGCAGACAAGGTCTGCTGTGGGTGCACAGCAACTGCAGAGAGTCAGAAAGCCTCCAACTGCTATCGCGCTAAGGTTTCCATCTATTTCCTCAGAGCTAAAAAATTCTAAAATGATCTTCTCAACCTCAACCTTAGAAACTGAAAGCTCAGGTCTCATCAAGCCCCAGAGTTTATGCTGCTCCACAGGGTTCCAATTGAGAGAGTTCTTAATTAAATGGAAAACAAGTTTAGGATTGTCTCCGAATAAAGAGAACTTCTTCATGCCAACTTCAAACTGCAATTCTGTAAGATCGGCATAATCCAATTTTTCTATGAGCAATCTAATAATGTTTTCCTCACAGATGGATAAATCTGAAAGATGACAAAAGATGTTGCGGAATAAGTTTTTCATTTTTATTCTTTTCCAATCAGAACAATCCTTTAAGTCGGAAAACAGGAGCTTTGAAGGAGAGGTATCTGCTTCTTTGTGTAAGATGGCTCTTGAGGACATAAGAAAATGCTTGTAAGCAGTGAAGGCACTATTGACCAAGTTAGCAATAACCTTCTCATCCATTTCTGAAACAGAAACGAAGGTTTCAGAGGAATCTCCTTTTCTTTTGTTCAGAAAAGTAAAATATCCATCCAAATGATATGCCAACAATGGCAGCCTTGACTTACTTACTTTAGCCTCAGCAACTGAATTTCCAAAACAACCTGCTTCATACGCTACTCTTGACACATATGATAGTATACGTGCTCCTACTGGAAAACCATTCCTTGCCCAGAGCAAAAGCATTTCTCGTATTCCTTCATTCTGAGAAAAAATGAAGGTGCGGGTAATTACTGCAGTGGCAGAACCAATTTCATCATCACACTCGACAATATCTGCAATACTCCCAAGGGAATTAAAGAGTTGGTATCCATTTGACTCGAATTCTTTTGCAATCTTAGATAATATATCCTGTGAGCAAATCGAGTTACTAGTTTGTCCATGATTAAATTGATTCACAATTGACAAAACAATGGCCTCCAAAGTTTGTAGGCCCCTAATATATGACTCCTTGATAATTTCTCCGATATTTTCAACTAATCTCTCAATAGCATCTACTTCATTGCCAACGGCAACAACCTGCAAAGTAGATGTATTAACTGAATTATCTAAAACTGGAATAGAAGCAACCACAGTTCCGGTGCTTAAACCAGTTTCTCCTTCACAAGCGAGTTGCTCATTCGTGGATGGGGTAGGGTTTCCAGCACATGACACATCATGAAAACTCAATGATGGAGTAGATTGACTAGGAAGATCAACTGGATGCAAATCTCTAGGAACTTTACATTGATCATTTAACAATAAATTCTGAAGCCTTTCTCTTATAGGAGAAGAAAGTGCATCACAATGGGTCAGAATGTCCAATGAATGCACCACTCCTTTCTGGACAAGTGTACTAAAAGCTGATGAAACACCCCGGGCAATAATCTTTTTATGGTCCAAATCATAGTTGTCCACAAGAAGAAGTAAGAACTCAAGAAGGGAGTGAGTGAAGTTAATATATTTAGGCAAGGAGCAGATCATCAATAGAATTGCAGGCTCAATATTCATGATATTGTCCACTTTTTCATTGAAAAAAAGCCAGTCAAAAAACAATGCCAACCTCACATTAGCTTCAGTATATTTCTTCTTGCAACATGTTAGTAGCCAACCAATAACAGCCCATCTAGGAATAACATTTGACTGAAGAATTTCATTTGACGGGTGGTGCGCACAACATATGAACCGCACAATATCAACAATAAGACTCTCTCTCTCTGGCCCTGAAAGAAATTTCTTTTCAAACCATATCTGATACCGTTTCTGGCTACCAAGCATCACATGTGTGAGTAAGAACCGCAATTGTGTTTCCATTTCAGGAGTGATCCGCAGTAAAAAGTAACGACTTGAAGTCCTTGTGCAATACAACTGAGAAATATCCAAATACTCAGCAGTTCTAAACTCACTTGGATTCAGAACGAGATCTTTCCATATAGATTTAAACGCAGGTACATGAAATAGATCTTGTAATAATCGAACAATATCCCTCCCTATCTTCAAACAAAGATGAAACTGATCCCTCAACATTTTGACACAAAACTCAATCTCCAACTGCCTCAACATCTCTAGTTTTGGATTACGTGTTACCCTACAATGATCAGCTAAAATACGAAGAAATGTATATAATGCACTAGTCAAAACAACAGGCTTTTCTTGTAACAAACAATCCCATTTACTTGAACAAAGACTCACCAACTCGAAACATAACCAAAGATTCCCATCACTGAAATCACCACCAACAATTTGCCTCAATAAACACACCAACAAACTATCAATTCCTATAGCGGAAACATCAATCATTTCTTTAGTAACCCAAATCAACTGTTCCTTAACCGAGTCAAAAAGTTTTCCATACAATTCATAAACAATTCCTACAAGTAAACTTAAAAACAGATTATACCCATCAACGACAATAGCATGCAAGTGCTTAATATGAATTCTGGCGAAATGGGGTTCGGTTAGAACGCCATAAAGAATAGCTTGATTAAGTTGAGTGTATTCTTGAGGGTTTGGGATTGCTAACGAAAATGGGGGTTTAAGTTTCGATTGGAGAAGGTCAAAAGCTTGCATCAAAGAGTGTTCTAGCTGGTTTTGAGCTTCATAGGATGCGATTCGAATCAGTTTCGAAGCCATAGAGTGTAGGTTTCAATTTCATCACCTTACGGAACTGCCGCCGGGATACTCTGTTAAATACCGAAGTGGGCTTTTGCGGCTGCTTAAAGCTACACCAGAGGGGAAAAGGTTTCGATTCTAATCAGTTTCGAGCAAGGGAGAGACAGTTGACACGCCGGAAGTCGGAAAACGAGCAGGATATGTCGGCGGACGGGAAAATTAACAGAATAAAATTGGATACGGTCAAAATGGGTTTTGATCGTGAAAATGAAAGATGTTTGTGAATATATTTATGGTTGCCAAAAGATGAGCAAAAATCGAAGCAGCGGCTGAAGAAAAAATAAATTTGTGACAACCTGAAGAACAAGATTAAGTAATTGGGCTTTGGGCTCATAACCAATTAAAATGGCTTGGGCCCAAACTAACTAAAATATTGTTCTCTATTCTAATGTTTAGTTTTTTTTTTTTAAATAAAATTACCCAAATTTCATTCAAATTTATCCGCATACAAACAACAAAAACAGAGGTCATTAAAACCAAGAAAATTAGGCTCAAAAATGCCTAGAAACAAGAACAATGAAACTAGCTAGAGTCATAGAAACCTTCATAACGAGCATTGAAGTTTGAAACTTAAAGGGCAATGGAACAATATCGTACGCCTGGATCAAAAAAAGATCCACTAAACGAGAGACTTAACAGCTGATAACGAGGGTACAACCATAAAATCCAAGGGCAAAAATGACGAAGACGGCGAACAATAGGTTCAAGCAGGATACTCTCATTGGAATTTGAATATTAAAGTTAGAATTTAAGGTTTATGTTTAATATTTAGGACTTAGAATTCAAAATGCAGGATTGTAAAAAAAAATTTACTAAAATCGTGTATCAAAATATATCTCTAAATAAATATTCGATATTTCATGTTTATGAGTATCTTTCTCATGCTATCTCCTTTGATTTCATGCAATTCTAAGAGACTTTTCTTTTGTTGTTTCATACGTAATAAATAGATTCATCACCTTTTGATAATTGCTATGAAATAAATGGAAAACCAAAATATCTAATCTTCCGAAAACATTGTTTCCAAGTTTGTTATAAATACATTGTGATTGGTGGTGAACATCTACGAGAATTGGAATTTCTGTAAAATCAAATTAATCTTTCATTATTTCTTGCTTAATTCCAGAATCTGTCAACGGTTTTGCAGTAGCAGTAGAACAAAGTTAGCCAAGATTAACCTTAAAAAGTGAACACTACCATCCTTCTCAACCTAAATTCAAATGGTTTCACTGTCTCCGTCTCTACTTCCAACTCATTCGACCTTCTTGCTAGATTTGTCATCACCGCTGCTACCGTCTTGAGACGGAACGGTAGTCTTTGACTCATCAAACTCCAATAACTGCAAATCATGTTAACCATATCGTGATCCGAATATAGATGATAATCAGTCCGTAGATCAAATTCAAACCTGAATAGTGGAAACTCCTATATACCATAACTAAAGAACATTCTAACCAAACTATAAATATTACTTAAAATGCCAATTAACACAAACATTCTGCAGGTTTTTGTTTGTATCTAAAACAGTTTAAAACCCTTTTAAACGAAATTTAATCCACCATTATAAAGCATAAGGTCCTACTGTACCACATTAACCTGATTCTCTAAGCAAAACCCTACGAGTTCTTTGGCAAGAAACAGTCGACAATTGTACTTGTTGCTACTCCTTGGAAACAAACTTTTTTACAAGGATCCAATTCTAATATAGAATGTTTAAGCAGAAAGACAATTGAATTAAAAAAGTTCATGCCAAGAACATAATGCCAGAGAGAATCAAACAAGGGTGGAGAACAAACCGGTTTCACTTCTCCATTCCAAATACAGTGAGCAGCCAAGAACCCAATAACAGCCGGTACGATATACAAAAGTGCAGGCTGAAAGCACAATATTCAAACAGATTATCAGGGTCTTGTGATAGAGAGTGGGTGTATACCCACAGGATCAAACTTTCACCAGATACATCTGTGCATGCATTAGCAGGAAGAGATGATAAAACAGAGGGCCATGAGCTTACCTGTGCAGCTTGAAACCAGTTCATGACAACAATTGTAAGGACCACTCCTACTGTGTATCCCAAAAATGCACTCTTAAAATACTGGCCGTCTTTCCCTCTAGATACATCAAATCTTAACGCTAGTGCTACAAAAATGCCTGCAAGGAGAAATAAACCAAATATAAAAACATCATACCATATCTGTTTCTGATAGAAATGTGCATAATGCTACCAGAAGAAGTTTTTAATGTTAAAAGGAACAATAGTCATTCAAAATGAAATTAAAAGAAAAAACAACTTTTTAACCATAAAAATTTAGATTTATCCATTACTGTGTACATTAATAAAACTCATAAATAAGCAGTCAAGAATCAATAGCGTTTGGAGAACACCAGCAGATGATAATATCACTGCACATAAAAATGTGAGTGCAATAATGATGAAGTCATTGGCTAAAAATCCTTCACAATCAAACAACACAAATTCAATGAGCTTACAGCCGTAAATGAGATCATACTCTACAAAAAAATGATGTATTAAATAGAACTCAATCATATAACCTATGAATTACTTAAAGCTACTGTAACAGGCTCTGTCTGTCATTTAGACATATCCTGTTTCAAAATTCAAGATCTTAGCACACTTTTTTCATTAATAAGAAAACAAGAAATACTAAACAAAAGTTCAGGTAACAACAACAGCATGCATTATACCTACCAAATAAAACCAGTTATCAAACATACCAGGAATTACAATGTCGCCAAGTCCGAGCATGGAAAATGGTCTTGCAGAGTCTCCTGTTGGGAACAAAAGCTGCAGAAAAGTATAAAAGAAATCAGATCACCATGGGAAACAAATTTAATAATACATTGAAAAGATAAAGTACACATGTCGAAACAAAAGCAAACCAAGCTAAGTATTTCAAATGAAAAAAGAAAACAGACCTTTATAGGGGCATCAAAAGACTTTGCAACACTGACCATCACAGGAGTGAAAAAAACCCAGAAAATGTCGTATACAAAAAGCCCAGCCTGTACCGCATAAAGATGGAGAAAATCATACCAAAGAAAACATAGCTGAATATGAGAAGAAAAGTAAATAATAGTAAAATATAGCTTGCTAATAATGTGGTTAATCAGCAAAAGAACATAGGTTTATGATTTGCTAATCAAAGCAAACTAATAACAAGCTCAAAAGGTCAAAGAAAGGAAGTGTCAGCAATAAATGTAAAATAGAAGTTGCAAGAATCAATTCAAGTCTCCATCAAAACAGATTGATAATAAATGAAACTGGATCTATGGATAAAACATTAAGAATAAACAACTATAAAAAAGTTGATTTATTCAAAGATCAAAATCAGCTAAAAATGCAAACGTTGCTATACTTAGAAAATTAAATAAATAAATTATGATGTAACTTGTCTCACTAAAATGGAATAAACATTTCCCATGAATAACCGACTAAAACCGCAAATCCACTTCTTACCAAGAGAATGCCACCAGTCTTAAAAGATCCAAGAGAAAGCATTTCAATTCCCTGCAAAAACCAACATTGGAAACCTTCAGAGTGTAGCTAATGTGAACACCACTTGACAAAGAACAGACATAAACTTCAATAAATAGGAGGGAAAACCCAACAAGGTGATGAAATATCGATAAATCATATTGTCATCATAAAATTATTAAAACATAAAGAAAATGAATACTTTCATAATCTTAGAACTGCTTAATTGAACCCTAGCCACAAATTCAACTGTATCAAGTTATCAACAACATGCCAACATAAATTATTTCATAGTCAAAATCTAAGGTTACTTGACAGACTGAAGCAAATGATAAATCAAAATCTGTTAGACAATTTAAAATGCATGGGAAAAGGAACATATTTTCCTTTTTGGAATATGCTCATCCGGAAAAACTTTTCAGCTAACACAAATATGAACCTCCAATTTCAGAGATTTATTCGAAATATACCTAAAACTACTGTTTTGTCTGGGTTTTATGGGAAAATCGTAGAAAAGCAATTTGATATCAAGCACCAAATTAACTTGTTAGCAAATAGCAAAGTCAACAAAATAGGTATTCAGCCAAACCTGAATGGAGAAAGCAAGACCCAAAATGTTATTAGCCAGCCAATGCTTCTGCGAGGCATACCATGCACAGAAAAAGGTTCCGGGGATTGCAGCTATGACCTGAGATCTTGTGAACTCAATCTCAAAAGCTGTTTAAGAATGTTTAAGAAAGGCATAAGGAAAAACATCATTCTGAATAATACAAGCAAGGTAATACCAACTAGATCAAATAAGGATTCTAAGTAATCAATCATGGACATAGAGTGCTCATAAACTGCCAACTTTATGTAGCAAAAAAAAAAACAGAGTCCTCATAATCTGCTTTATGTAGCAAAAAAACCAGATTGCTCATATACTCTCAAAGGAACACAGAGTTCCAAAGAAAAGGTAGTACGAAAATCAAAGAATTAATTTCATTTTGGACATATGTAATTTTCAGAGAAATGGCGAATAATAGAAAAGCACTCAGGAAGAAACACTCAAGAATACTGGTATATCCATAATCTCCAGATCAAATATAAGATGCAATAAAGCCAAAATAAAGCAGAATATGTCAAAAGGAGATACAGTTGAAGCAACAGTTATAACAAAAGTACACATCAGAGAGAAAAAATGTTTACATCCAGCTCAAAAACTAAAAAAAACACCTCTTACAATAAAACTGAATATGAAAACTTCAAAAGAGTAATAAAATAAGGAGCATACAGCGGAAGTACGGAAGACGCCAAATGATAAGGTCCTCATTCCAATGCTTTGGCAAGAAGCGTTTTATGGCAGGCACTATCGTTGCCCTTAGAATGATCACAGAAAGAATAAATAAGATGATTATACAAACAAATATGACATCAGCGAAATTAGTTGTATAAAGGAAAAATGCAACAGTAAATCCATAAGAACATACGAAAGAGCGATGATTCCAAGCACAAAGAAATAGCATGTCAGGACAGCATTAACCAAGTCTTTTGATAAGAACTTGAACAGCAAGAAAAGTGATAACAACATTGCACTCCCGACAAATGGAAAACGCATAGCATGCTCGGTAGACATTGTCTCCTGTACGAAATGACATTGTCAGCCAATTTTGATCTATAGGACTTAATAAAAAGAAAGATGGAAAAAATTAATTTAAATGCTGTAATACTCACTGATGGTGGAGTTGGCTTCACAGAACGATAGCAACCCACATATACTGTGAGGCATGCAGTCAAAATAACATTCAAATTAGGGTCTACCTTCACAACAAGTGGTGCCAGTGTCAACCCTACATTTAGCAAATCAAGGATGCAATTAGAAAGTGTCCAACTTCTCAGCACACATGTGGCTCGTGAGATTTTTCGAATCTGGCAGTTACTCATAATAAGAACACGCTTGATTCCAAATTTTCTCTAAAAGAATCAGCCACAAGGCCGATATTTATCGTTTCTCCAGTACATTAAGCAAGATTCAAGTCGGTTCTTTCTATTTTCTTTGCAACTCAAACCAAAAGACGCGTTAGCTAACTAAACCCTCTCTGCTCCTACTCAACTGAATTGAACTGAATAAAGAAATGAACAGAGAATTATCTAAACAAGAACCGAATTCTTTAAAAAGTAAACAAAAATTTAAATAATAAACTAAAATTAATCAAGAATATATCAAGAAAAGGCAAACCTGCTAAAGCTAAATTGGCGAGTCTTTCAGTGTTCTTCATCGTCGCCGTCTAATTTATGGAAAACAGCAAAGAAGAGTAGAATCTATGTGTACCTGCAACAACAAAATAAATAAATGCAACAAATCGAAACAATTTAATCAAACTAATAGATTTTTTTTAAAGAAAAGAAAAAGAAATCAAGATTCAAATGAATTTCCAAGTAAAATTAGGGATTAGAACCTTTGATCTTGGTCTCCTTTCTTTCTTTCTTTCTCTCTAACGGTCGATGGAGTTTTACAGATCGGAGATTGTCTTAATTCATTTTCTAAATCTTTATAGAATTTGATTTATATTTTCTCTTATGGACATTGGGTTTTAGCTCAAAGATGGGGTTATTTGTGTTGCTGTACTCCAGGATGCTGTCATTTTAAATGTTGTGACAGCCAATACAAAGAGAAGATGTGGCCGGAAATTTTGAAAGAAAAGGATTTTGCGGGGATTGTTTGACTCGTGGCGCAATATGATTCGGCTTTGTTATGTCATTTGGGCTTTGCTGTTACAATAATGGTTTATTAATTAATATAGGAGGGTGAAAACTGAAAACGCACCGCGTCGAGTCATAAAGAAGTTGACACTCCAATGAGGTGCCATCTCCAATCAGTTTATGCCACGTCATCTCACAAGAATATCCCTCTTTACACGTTTCACTTTTCTCCGAGGGGTAACTGATTTTCTTTTCAAAACTTTAAAGAAGTATTTAAAAGAAGGGTAAACAACATTATTGGCCACTAAACTATCTCCACTTTACTGTCTTGCTCACCAACTATTATATTTGGCAAAATCATCATTAATGTTATGTTTTTTCCTATTTTGCTCACCTGCAGTTAGGGGTGAGCGTTTGATCGAGTTGAGTCAAAGAATTCTGAGTTATTCAAGTTGATATGTCGTATTTTACAACTCAAATTTTATTTGAAATTTTTTCGATTCGAGTCGAATTTATAAAATCTGAGTGGATTTTCGAGTTCCTATACCAATTTAATTGCAATCATTTATCATGTTACATTATAGTTTGATTCTAATTTAAACGGCTTTCTCTAATTATATAAGATGTGCATATATATTTCATCATATTTTTTCAAATGTAGCATATATCTCTTCATATTTTTTATATTGGTATATATATATAAGGAAAAATTGAAGAACTTGACTCGAACTTAAAAATTAATCCACTAATTACTAAAAATTTCGAGTTATTCAAGTTATTCGAATTTCCATTTTACAACTCAAACTTTATTTGAAATTTTTTCGGGTTGAGTCGAGTTGTTTTGCCTCTAGTCAAGTGGAAATTTTTAGTTTTTTCGAGTCGAGTATTGCTCACCCCTACCTGCAATTGAAAATCTCATGAAAAAACCAATAGTTTGGTGACCAAAACTGAAAATAAGCAATAGATGGGTGACTAAAATAAGAAAAAATAACATTAGTGATAAAAAAAAAAACATAATGTTAACTACGATTTTGTTAAAATAATAGTTTGGTGACCAAAACAGGAAAAATGAAATAGTTTAGTGACCAATAGTATTGTTTACCCTTAAAAGAAAAACACACATTTAATACAAACTTAGTATTCTGAGTCATAATTTTTTTGATTAGCTTTGAAATGATTAAATAAAAGCCAAATAAATACTCAGTCTAAGACTAAGTATAAATATATGATATTAATATCTTAAATCTTTTCATATGTTATTCTCCTTCTATTTTTTTATATTTTTCTCTATTATAAAACTTTGAATATTGATTTAAAAATCAGAAAATGTGTTTGAAACACAAATCCAGACTTTTGTAGGCCTGAAACCACCGAGGAAAATGGGCATATATGGGTGTTGCTGTTGTGGGAAAGCCCAATGTTTGGTGTTAAACAAGTGTAGTTGAAAGCCTATAGTGCGTAATAAAAAGTGGGGGCAGAAATGAGGAACACCGGGCATATATGGGTGTTGCTGTTGTATCCGGTTTCAAAGCCCTAAATCAAAGTAACACATTTTATAAGTGATTATTCTATTACAATTAAATAGTTCAATGACTATTTTATAACGTGTATAAAGTTTAATAATTATTTTGTAACAATTAATATATCATTTCAGTTGTCCAGTCAGCTCGTTGTTAAGTTGTTAAAGGTACTTAACTTCCTAGTGACCATTTTACAGTAAAATTTATATTTGAATGTCTATTTATAACTTTTGGAAGTGTAATGACCAAAATAAATATTTTAAAATAATTTAGTGAACCTTTGTAAACTTTACCCTTATATTTATTGTGTAGTTTCTTTAAGAAATTTATTAATATGGATAAACAATTAACTGTTTCTTTAATTTCCCCACAAAAAAGTTGGTACATCAAAACAATTCCCCAGTGTTGCCAAAATTGATGGAAAATTGTGACTGGACCCAACTCACTTGAAATTTCCAAATGTGAAAATTAATCCCATTTGCCAGTCCACCCTCATACCCATCTTATCAAAGCTCAATCGAGTGTTGGATATTTTTTATATTTAGTGGCGGAGCCGTATATATGATTGGGTGAGCATAGACCTATTCTAAAATTTTCAAAATTCATATATTTAATTTTATTTTTTTTAATTTTAATAAATTAATCCTTAAATTTTATGGTTTGTACTCACTTAAAATTTTGAAATTTTTATCTTGTGTTCATTCTTAAAAATATTTTAACTTCTGTCCACCCTCAAAATAATTTCTAGATCCGTCACTAATGATATCCAACGGCAAATTTTGTGTGTTGGCCATGCTAACTGTTGTTGAACTTAATGAGAGAAAATTATTTTCTTTAAGCCAAAATGAGAAAATTGTAATTGAACTTAATGAGAGAAAATTATTATTATTACGAGAATGAAACAAAAGCAATTATTCTTCTGAAAAAGGAGTTGGTCCTTCCTAGTTAGTGAACTCACCTTTTTCGCTGAATGCGGAAATTTTGTCTTTGCAAATTATGCATGTCCCCAACTTATTCTTTGTCGTTTTAAGTGTAAGTTGCGAATACAGTGCCCAATTTTATTCAAAAAATTTATTTAAACATGGGATATAAGTCAAGCTAACCAGTATGAAACCAAAGAATAAAGCAGCACTGAGTTCACTAATTGATTTAGTGGCTAAACATATTTATATATATTTTTATTTTGTATGAGTTTAAATTTTGGTGTGAGATTGTAATATTTTCTTATTTAATAAAAAAAGAATAAAACTAAAGTTTACATAATCTTTTCAATTTTAGGATTTAGATATTTAGGTTGGGTTTAGACTTTATAGATTAGAGGTTTAGGTTATAATGTTTAGAATTTAGGGTTATAGCGTATGATTTAAGGTTATATATTTAAGTTTTAAATTTTATAGTTTAAATATAAAAGATTATGTAATTTTTTTATATAATTTGTGTATCAAAATACAATCTTTTTTTAAATACGAAGTAGAGAGTCACAAGATAAGGTGACTAGAATAGTAAAAGATTAAGAATACTTATATAAATATTGCTTTATAGATTTTTTATCTCATTTATCAAAAATGTCCTATATTTCAAGGGATAGCATGTTAGGTAGGTATTACCGAGTCGGTTGAAAATAACCTAATATGATAGATTAAGGTTTCGTTCAGAAATGATTTAAGAACGGTATTATAAGTGAAAAGTTGTGAGAACGATGATTTGATGACCAAATCAGGTACAAAAACTAGTTGAAACAATGAGATTTTTGGGTCGTTCAATGCAACTTTTTCGTTGGCAACCAAAAGCTAGTTTTAAATTCATTCCAAAACGGAACTAAAATCGAGTTATTCAGATTCATTCAGATGTGATACAATGGTTGACATCTAAAACAACAGTCAACGGATGTATTTATTAGATAAATTATAATTGAAGGTATTATATCCGGAAGAATTTTTTTAATTTAAAAATGTTCCATTCAAAATATAAGAAAGTGTAACAAATGTGTAAAACACCGGAAATCTAAGCAAGTTTATATTATTCCTTGCTCTCTCTTCCATTTTCAATCATGAGTTTATCTTGTTTTCAAACATGTTGGTACGGCATTATGGAGACATTTCTTCCTTTAATATCTTCACAAATATCAATTTGGGTCCCCATAATCATCTAGTTCAACCAATAAAATTTTTAATCAAATTATTGTACATATTCCACACATATATAAAAATTAGAGGAAATGATAAACATTATAACCTAAATCATTGAATTTTAAATATCCAAGTTCATTTAATTTAAATCAACTAATCTCGCCCGTAAACCCAAGAACGGAAAATATAATTAATTTTGAAGCTAAAGGGATTTGTGAAAGAAGATAGTGAAGAGAAAGGGGTCAGGTCACAGGTGGGGACCTCCATTTTCCAAAGTGGAAGCTGTATTGTCAAGCAAAGCAATCCCCTCTCAAATATATCACTATTCCCACCCACCCCATAGTATATTTATTTATTTATATATTTGCATTGAATTACATTTTTTCTATTAATATACTTTTTAATTAAATTGATTAGTGATTGATTTAAAATTTTATAATTGACATTTGTCAACAATTTATATTCTAGAGTACGTGTTTAAAAATTCTTGACCCACATTTTTTTCTTCTTTCTTAAGTTGTAGATACCTTAGAAGTAAAATTCTCTCCTAAATAGAAATTGTTAAAAAAATATTTGTATAAAGTAAACAGATTAATTTTTTTAGTGGGATGAAATGTAAGTCTTTTAAGCAACGTCAGAAGTTTAAATTTTGACATTGTACTAAGTCTCTTAATCAATGTCAAAAATTTTAATTGTGAAATTGTGAATAAAGAACAATAGATTGGATGGTCATCACATAATGAAAATTTACAAAATTGAGGCTAATGGACCAGTAAATCAAATATAAGTGGTTATAAAAAATATAGTTTGGAATTTTCAAAAAAAATGATGAAACTCTTGGAAAGTATATGCATGATAAAGGAGACATAAGTAAGTGTGTTTGGATGGACTTTTGTATGTCTAAAATTTAGGTTTAAGGAGTTTTTTGGTATGGAACGTCGTGCCCACATATTTGAATCTAAAAATTTGAAATTAATTTTTGATCCTAAATGTGATTGTGAGAGAAGTAAGGTACAAGTAGATTTTGAGTTTTATCGTGATTTTTGCACTATTTTTTATACAATTGTGATATTTAAGAAAAAAACTCTCAAACATAAGTTATGTTACTTTAAAATCAATTTTACAAAAAATCAATTCTATAAAATCGCATTGATACAAAATCAATTCTACCACCACAAAAATAAACACAAATTAATTTTACACAAAATCATTTCTATAAAATCATCATCGTCGTCAACAAGAAATTTGATTTTTTTTCTTCTTCCCTATTGATTTCCACCCACCACCATACTCAACTTGCAAAAGTTCATACCTCCTCTCAACCTCTCTAAGTGATCTTTCCTTCCAATTCCATGCTTCTCCTGGAATTCATGGCGAAATTCCCTCACCAACCCTCCAATCTAACATGATATACAACCGCTAACTGTAGCTTCCGTTGCATTCTTCATCTCTCAACTTCTCTTCTTTCCTGCTATGGATTCTTTCACTACATCGTCTGGTTTCCGTTTTAACCCGAATTCGAACACCATCGATGACGCAGACCGAGATTCGGAGTTCTCCGGCATTCTCGAAATCTACGTTCACCACGCTAGAAATATTCATAACATATGTATCTACGACAACCAAGATGTTTATGCCAAGTTCTCGCTCACCTATAACCCTGACGATACTCACTCCACAAGCATCGTCAATGGAGGCGGAAAGAATCCCGACTTCAACCAGAACTTGACCATCAAACTCACTCAGATCGACGCTGTCCTCAAATGCGAGATTTGGATGCTTAGCAGGGCCAGAAACTACTTGGAAGACCAGCTTTTGGGTTTTGCTTTGGTCCCGATTTCGCAAGTTATCGGCAAAGGGAAAATCACTCAAGATTATAGCCTCTCTTCCACTGATCTTTTCCATTCTCCTGCCGGAACTGTTAAGTTGAGTCTTTCGTTGAACACTTCAATGGCTATGAATTCTCATACCTCCACGACAGCCAATTCTTCGATATCGGCAGAAGTAGTGTTGCTCGACCGGAAAATATCCGAATCCGAGGTTGTTCTAGACCCTGTTGAGTATTCCAGGATAGAATTTCCTGACATCCATATTGTTAGGGAGAATCAACAAATGGTTTCACAGTACTTCGATGGGGGAATTGCTTCATTTCTTCAACTCGGTGCCTCGCATCAGCACGTCGAAGACTACGAGATGAAAGCGAATTCATCTGAAGAAATCCATGGAGGAGAGCCATCGAATTCTGGGTTTCTGAGTTCTACAACAACAAGCCTAAGTGATGATCGCAACTCAGCCGACTCGAACGAGAAGAAGAGCCGTATCGAGCCATCGAATTCTCTCACCACCGAGACTAATCCGAGCCAAGGGGGTTGTCCCGATACCCCGACTTCGAAGAAAGGATGCGAAGTTCGAGTCGAGAAAGAAGTGTTTTCGGCTCCGTTGGGGAACATGAATCTGGAGGCAGAGCAATCGGCAATGCAGCAACAGATAGTAGACATGTACATGAGGAGCATGCAACAGTTCACTGAGTCATTAGCTAAAATGAAGATTCCCATGGATCTGGACAAACCTGAACACGAACATCGTGGTGATTTGATTCAAAACAATGGAAAGAAAACAGAACACGAGAAGAAGAAAGACGGGTCCAGGGTTTTCTATGGTAGCCGGGCATTCTTTTGAACCAGATATTGCCTGCAAATTTCATGCTGAGAAGTAGTACTTTTGACATTGATTTTAATTCCTTTGTTTTCTTAACCTTGGTGAAGAAGAGCCTAGTTTTCTCTGTAATTCAGGTCTTAATCCTTTGTATTGACTCAAATGTTGAAATCTGTAACGTGGCCATGTGAATAACTGATGAATTTCTCTGCACTTCAGTAATTTATTCCTATGTATGCCAATGCCAATCCCAGTTCCACGTTTTTTTGTTGATTACATTGATTTAGTGGCATGGACCATAGAACCAAAGTGCCTAGGACATTCCCTTTTTACATTTATTTTAGGCGTGTTAAATAAGTGCCCAAATTATATTATTTTTTCAGATAAGTGCTTAAAGTATTTTTTAGGCCAAAAAGATACCTAACGTTTTTAACGTTATACAAATAGGTACCCGCCGTCAACGTACGTTAATTTTCACCGTTAAGTGATACGTGTCAGCTTCTTAAAATTCTAAAATTATATTTAAAAATAAATAAAAATTAATAAAACAATATATTTTCTTTATTTCATGAAATAACCCTAAAATTTAAAATCTCTAATATCTAAATCTCGATTTGACATGATTTTACCGCCGATTACCATGACGCCGCCCACCACATCCGTCGTCGGACCATTACGACCATTTATCCCACCGCCTTGTCACCGGAAATCAATGATAAACAATTCACACCCAATAATTTAAAATTATGAGTTCGTCCTTGATTACATACTCAAACCCCGTGTATTATACTTTGACCCTGTTAAGTTACTCAAATTTTCCAAAATACCAATAAAAACAAACCCAATAAATAATGTTTCTCGTTCCGTTAACCTATAAGAAAATAAAAAAGATTATGCGATTAAAATATCTGATATTTTGGGGGAAGGGAATAATGAATAATGTTCCACCAAGTAAGTCATGATCAACTATGTTGAAAAATGCAGTCCAAACATATACTTGTTGAACCCCACCAAAATTTTTCTGCTGCTCCTAAAATATAAAATTAATGATAAACAATACGATTTTCAATACATAACACGTTTAAATATATGAAAAATTATATCATAAGTCTGACTCGCCACGTCATTTATGACACAATCAATAAAAAATATTAATTTTATTATTTTTTATGTCATCTTTTTACCAAGTGAATCTACACTTGGTAAAATGTATTTTTTTAATTTAATTTACAGTATATCTGAGTGAAGATTCACTTGGTAAAAAGATGACATAAAAAAATTAATAAAGATGATGAATTTTATTGGTTGAGACCATAAATAACGTGACGAGTCATGCCTACGATATAATTTCTCTAAATATATCCTACCTTTTGTTATAATTTGACATTTTTTAATCAACAATCAATGTCCGCTCGTATAAATATAATTAATGTAATCAGTACAATACACAAAACGAAATTATAATTACAATCAATATATTCATATAATTATAGTCATAATCAACTATTACAAAACATATACAAAAATATATTTGAACCTAGACCATTACAAAACACAAACGAACAAACTGATAACTATAACATATTTAGACCTAGATTAAAATAAATTTAACAAATGTTTGTAAATAATAAAAATTTAAACAAAAAGAAAAGGTAGGATTCAAAGTTGAAATACCTTAACTTTACCAACAGAGATACAGTTTTAGAGATAAGTTTAGAATTTGGAATCCAATGGAGCACTTGAAAACATCACAGGCCATCAATTTTATTTATTTAATTATTGTTTGAAGTGCACTACCAATGATGTTTTAACACATCATTTCCAAATTCAATATATTTTTTTAAAAAATAATGAAATTAATTGAGGCCATGAAAAATTCTTCACACCAACCATGGTGGGGCTCAGCTTACGCTATCAATTTTGTAACAACTTTTACCCAACACTCATTTTGTTCATTGATTTTCGACACATCCATTTGTCATCAATGACCAGTGTACAACTTAAAAAAAAATCTAAATGATGGGATTTGTTCGGAATAATTTTGAGAGAAAAATGTTACATACAAAGCATCGGAACTTGATACACGTTATTTCTTATCAATGTTCAATTTATTTATAAAATAATCCGAACCAGACTCTGTGTAAAAATATAATTTTAAGAGATTCAGTTATTTATCTGTTTTTTATTAAATAGAGAGCTACTCCATTTTTATATCAAGATTTGTACTTATATAAGATGAAAAAAATATAAACATCCTTAGTTACTAGACCAATTAGTGGATCTCTAGTTCTCCATCTATTAGACCAACTGATTGTTAATATTAATTTAAACGGTAAAGTACACAGACGGTCACTGAACTTTGGTAAAAAGAAAACAAAATGGTAACCAAACTTCCAAAAATCACAAAATGACAATTAAACTTTATGTTTTATAACAAAATGGTAACTAGAGGTTAAAAGCCGTTAAGTGACTGTTATAAAATTTGGTATAATAACACATTTAGTCCTTCATATTTATACATTCAATTAATTTAGTCCTAATTCAAAACAATTCACTAAATTTAGCCCTTATTATTTACATATTCTTTCAATTTGGTCCTTAAAGCAAAATTCCAAAGTATGGTAACATGATAAATAATTACAATTAATTTTTTATAAGAACTCGAAAACTCGACTCGACTCGAATCCAAAAAAAATTCAAATAAAGTTTGAGTTGTAAAATATGACGAGTCAACTCGAATAACTCAAATTTTTTTGACTCGACTCGATCGAATGCTTATCTCTATCTTAAGATATGACGCATCAACTCGAATAACTTGAAATATTCGAATATTTTAAATCATTTTTTCTTTTAAATCGAATATTTTTTAAAATAGAATATTTAATATTTCCATTTTTAAATCACATCGATTATTTAATAACAACTTTAAATATTTGATTTAAAAGAAAAAAATGATTTATAATATTTGAATATTTAATTAAATTTTTATAGGAACTCGATTCGACTCGAATCGAAAAAATTTCAAATAAAGTTTGAGTTGTAAAATATGACGTGTCAACTTGAATAACTCAATTTTTTTTAACTCGACTCGATCGAACGCTCATTTCTATCAGAAGATATGACGCGTCAACTCAAATAACTCGAAATATTCTAATGTTTTAAATATTTTTTTCCTTTTAAATTGAATATTTTTAAAATAGAATATTTAATATTTTCATATTTAAATCACATCGAATATTTAATAACTACTTTAAATATTCAATTTAATTTAAAAATATTCGATTTAAAATAAAAATGATTTAAAATATTTGAATATTTAATAACTATTTAAAATATTCAAATATTTTAAATCAACTTTTTTTTCTTGTAAATTGAATATTTAAAATAGTTATTAAATATTCGATGTGATTTAAAAGAAAAATAATTTAAAATATTCGAATATTTCGAGTTATTCGAGTTGACGCGTTATATCTTAAGATAGAGGTGAGCGTTCGATCGAGTCGAGTCAAAAAATTTCGAGTTATTCGAGTTGACGCACCATATTTTACAACTCAAACTTTATTTGAAATTTTTTTGATTCGAGTCGAGTTTTCGAGTTCCTATAAAAATTTAATTAAATATTTGAATATTTTAAATCAATTTTTTTTCTTTTGAATCTAATATTTTTAAATTAAATCGAATATTTAAAGTAGTTATTAAATATTCGATGTGATTAAATATGGAAATATTAAATATTATATTTTAAAAAATATTTGATTTAAAAGAAAAAATGATTTAAAATATTCAAATATTTCGAGTTATTCGAGTTGATGCGTCATATAAGATATTGGTGAGCGTTTGATCGAGTCGAGTAAAAAAATTCGAGTTATTCTAGTTTACGCATCATATTTTATAAGTCAAACTTTATTTGAAATTTTTTCGATTCGAGTCAAGTCGAGTTTTAAAGTTCCTATAAAATTTTAATTAAATATTCGAATATTTTAAATCATTTTTTAAATCAAATATTTAAAGTTGTTATTAAATAATCGATGTGATTTAAATATGAAAATATTAAATATTCTATTTAAAAAAATATTCGATTTGAAAGAAAAATGATTTAAAATATTCGAATATTTCGAGTTATTAGAGTTGACGTGTCATATCTTAAGATAGAGATGAGCGTTCGATCGAGTCGAGTCAAAAAATTTTGAGTTATTCGAGTTGACTCGTCATATTTTACAACTCAAACTTTATTTGAATTTTTTTCGGATTCGAGTCGAGTCGAGTTTTCGAGTTCCTATAAAAATTTAATTGTAATTATTTATCATGTTATCATACTTTGGAATTTTGCTTTAAGGACCAAATTGAAAGAATATGTAAATAACGAGGGCTAAATTTAGTGAATTATTTCGAATTAGGACTAAATTAATTGAATGGATAAATATGAAGGTCTAAATGTGTTATTATACCAAATTTTATAACAGTCACTTAACGGCCTTTAACGTCTAGTTACCATTTTGTTACTATAAAACAAAAAAGTTTAATTACCATTTTGTGATTTTTGAAAGTTTGGTTATCATTTTGTTCTTTTTACCAAAGTTCAGTGACTATTTGTGTACCTTACCCTAATTTAAATTATTTTATCATTAGACTAATTACGGTATTAAAATTATGGGTCTTGTTATACACAACCCTAATGCTATGTATAAGAACTACTAAATTTCATCCTTAATTGTCGTTTTATTTTTCAATGTAATTATTTTTTTTTTTGAAAGGTAAATGTATGATTAAAAGAAATTTTCATACAAAGTAGCACAACTATGGGCCTCGTTAAAAAACCTCCCTAGACCTAGTTGGAGGAAAAAGAGTGCACCATAGCTGGCCTTATACAGTGGTTCCGAAACCAAAACAAACTCGGAAAAGAGCCCCACCAACATCCAAGGATCACAATATCGGAAACAAAAGAGAAAGAAACAACGCCACTGCCGATCAAATCACGACTAGACTCCACCTCTTCTGCCAGGCCCCCGAAATAAATCCTCGATCCTGATGCATCAGCAATACCGGGCTCGCCAAAAAAGCTGGAAGGTCACCTATCAGCAGATCTTCACCTGCAGGCCTGAAAAGCACATACTAACGGGCAACACAGTAATTAGATCCGACAAATAAGGAAAACGAATCACAGCTCGACTGGCGCTACATGCCCTAAACTAGAAAAAAAGGAATCAATGTCTATTACCCGATCCCCTGTTTTGCTAACTTATCCGCCTCGATGTTACATACTCTGGGAATCCAACGAAAACTCATACCTATAGACCTAGATAGAGCCACCAATTCCGACACCCTCCTACGAATAGGTACGGGTGGGACTGCTTTCTCGAGGCACCACTCCATTACCAAAGAACAATCTGATTCCACAATAAGTCTGGAATTCGAAGCCCATTCAGAGTCCAGGAATATCCTCACGCCTCTCGCCAAGGCTTCAAACTCTAGAAGAGCAGGGGGCAATATTGGTGGTTTCTGAAAAGGTGAGAAGGACCTCACCTTTGTTATCCCTAACCAATCCACCAATTCCCCCCAACGCAACTGATAAGACAACCGCGTCAGTATTCAGTTTTACGAATCCAAGCGGAGGAAGGCACCAACGGGCAGGTGGATCCGGAGGTAAAACACTGGACGAAAAGGATCCTGCCAGAGAAAAATCTAGAATCAGGTCATCCAAAGACAACCGGCACTCCTGATTCCTGGCCTTGAACCACGGCACTAACCTGAACTTGATTAAAAACTCTAGCTGTAGCCAATCAACCACCTTATTTTTGAACACTATGTCATTTCGGAATAGCCAAATTGACCAGATTACTGCAAAGGGAACTAGGTTTAACCAGGCTCCTTGGCGTCCATCCCCCAAACCGTACCAAGCCTCAAAAAAACAGGTAATGTCCTCTGGGAGTACCGCCGTAATACCGGCCAGTCTACAGAACCCCATCCACATGCGCCATACTCCCGCACACGAGAAGAAGAGGTGAAAACAAGATTCAGGGAATGACTTGCATAGAGGGCAGAACAAGCAATCCAGGTTCCTTACGCCCCGCTTAGCGAGTTCGACTTTCACGGGAATACGACTCCGAATGAGTCTCCAAACGAACACCTCTACTTTTTTTTTTTTTGGGGGGGGGGGGGGGCGAAACCTAACCAGGCTTGCTTCATCCAAACAGGGTTAAGGGAGGCACAGGGGGCGAGAATAGATCTAAATGATTTGATGGAAAAAGAGCCATCGCTGGAACCTCCCCAACAAACCCAGTCCCTATCGGCCTGGGAACTTTTGAAATTCCTAAGGCAGTCTAAGAACCGATTCCAATAAGGTAATTCCCAATCGAGACATGGACGACAGAGTGGGATAGACCATAGCCATTTAGTACCATCCATAGTTCCATAATCCGAGATGGAACCGGATTTCCGAATCGAAAGAGCGAAAATGCGAGGAAAGCTTTCTTTTAGGGAGAAGTCCCCAAGCCATCGGTCTGACCAGAAAGCAATCGACCTACCGTCACCCACTTGAAGCGAGAGATTCTGTCTTATAATTGTGCTTGTTGGGTCATTCCCCAGGGAGGATTTCGAAATCCCCGACCAGACCCAAGAGGCTTTCCTGGGCTTAGGAGTAGACGGAAGGAGGGGATTGGAGGGATTTGGGATTTTGGCATTGACCACACGCCTCCACAAGTTATCCGGTTCATTCCCGAACCTGATTAACCATTTACACATAAGGCCTCTGTTTAGTAGCTCTAGGTTTATGACTCCCAAGCCACCCGCCATACGAGGCTTACAGATCTGATCCCACCTCACCCAGTGGATGCAGCACTTATCCTCGCTCCCTCCCCATAGAAACCGAGCCATAAGATTATTCAAACGATTACCCACCTGCGTCGGCATCCGGAACAAAGAAAGGAAGTATGTAGGAAGACTGCTTAAAACCGACTTTAGCATGGTCAGTCGACCGCCAATCGAGAGAGATTTGGATTTCCAACTACCTAGCTTTGCTGAGAAATTAGCGAAAATAGGGTCACAGAGCGACGCATTG
This sequence comes from Hibiscus tridactylites, assembly GCA_958450335.1. Classification (NCBI taxonomy): domain Eukaryota; kingdom Viridiplantae; phylum Streptophyta; class Magnoliopsida; order Malvales; family Malvaceae; genus Hibiscus; species Hibiscus tridactylites. The sequence continues at coordinate 2,977,008 of OY288277.1, read as the reverse complement.
TTCCTACTGGATCCCAGAGGTAGACCCAAGTAGTTCGTCGGAAGATTATCAAAGGAGCACCCTATATCCCTAGCCCACTTTTTGACCAGATCCTCCTCTACATTGATCCCAAAAACTCTACTTTTCTTCAGATTGTGTTTCAGACCCGAGGCAAGTTCGAAGATGCGTAGAACTCTTTTAACATTGCGGATTTGGTTCTCATTCCCCTCACAGAAAATCAGTAGATCATCTGCGAATTGTAAGTGCGTAACCTCCAAGGGAGGGTAAGCCTTACCAATCTTACATCCTGTAAAGAGTTCTAGCCTAACCGCTTTCCTGAATAGTAGGTTCAACGCTTCCCCCACTATATTGAAAAGCAGAGGAGAGAGGGAGTAACCTTGCCTTAAGCCCCGAGAGATACTAAAAGCTTCTGTAGGGGAGCCATTCACCAAGACGGAAATTGTGGCAGAAGAGATGCACCTGACAATCCAATTACACCACCTCTCGCCAAAATTACACTCCCTCAATACACGGGTCAAGAAACCCCAGCTGACCGTGTCGTAGGCCTTCTGGAAATCAATTTTGAAGGCGATGCTCGGTTTTCCAGATTTTGACATCGAATCAATAACCTCATTGGCAATTAAGGAGCAATCCAGAATTTGACGGCCAGGGATGAAAGCAAATTGCTGTTCACCAATGATGGAGCTCATGACCGAGCTTAATCGTTTAGCTAGGACCTTGGAAAGAAGCTTATACATCCCCCCAACGAGACTAATGGGTCGGAATTCATCAAGAGAAGAAGGATTTCGAACTTTTGGAATCAGGGTGATGAATGAGTGGTTAATTCCTGCCTCCCACTCGCGACCACAGTAGAAGTCATCAAAAAAGCGCATAATGTCCCCCTTTAGGATATCCCAGAATTTTTGACGAATCTCAGGTTGAAACCATCAGGCCCGGGGGCACGATTGCTGTCCGAAGAGACTAGTACTGCCCACACTTCCTCCTCACTAAACCTATCTTGAAGCGCAAGGGATTGGTCCTCCCTTAACTTGGTGAAGCCTAGATTAAGATCTTCAACCTCAAGCGCAGTCGGGGTATTATAGGAGTTGAAGAAATGATCTCTCACCATCAGCTTAATCAAAGAGGGGTTACATATATCCACCCCATCTTTTCTTAAGAGCTTTATTTGGTTCACCCTCCTTCTTTCTGTGGCTGATAGATGGAAAAACCGAGTATTGCGATCGCCCTCCGTGAACCAACGGAGGCGGGACTTTTGAAGCCATTCGCTTTCCTCCTTACGATAGGCCGCCCACAGCTGAGATCTCAGATTCTTCAGGGTATCATAGGAACTAGGGATGCTCAGACCTAATTTTAGTTGAGATTCTATCGATTCAATCTCTTTCTCGATATCTACTGCGCATTTCCCCAATTTTCTAGATAGACCTACAGACCAAGCCTTTACTGCCTCCTTCGTGCCTTTCAGAATACCCCCTATTCCTATTGTTCTCCTATTTTTCCTAAGGTCTTCAATGGAATTCCTGACTAACGAATCGAAACCCTCAACCTCCAGCCAATAGTTAAAGCATTTAAAGGGTTTCGGACCCCAATTAGACTGTTCAGAAACGAGGGTTATGGCATTGTGATCCGAAAGGGAACGAGGAAGAACTTTCTGAGTTAAACCGGGAAAGGCCAAATTAAAATCCCCTGAGATTAAGAACCTATCCAATCGTACAAAGGTAGGCGGATCGCGATTATTACACCAAGTGAATTTCCCCCCAATTAAAGGTAGGTCCATTAACCCGGTTTCTGAGACGAAATTCCTAAATGCTGCTATCAGATGAATGTTCATTGTCAAGCCCAATTTCTCTTCCTATAAAATTTTAATTAAATATTCGAATATTTTAAATCATTTTTTTAAATCGAATATTTAAAGTTGTTATTAAATAATCGATGTGATTTAAATATGAAAATATTAAATATTCTATTTAAAAAAATATTCGATTTGAAAGAAAAATGATTTAAAATATTCGAACATTTCGAGTTATTAGAGTTGACGTGTCATATCTTAAGATAGAGATGAGCGTTCGATCGAGTCGAGTCAAAAAATTTTGAGTTATTCGAGTTGACTCGTCATATTTTACAACTCAAACTTTATTTGAATTTTTTTCAGATTCGAGTCGAGTCGAGTTTTCGAGTTCCTATAAAAATTTAATTGTAATTATTTATCATGTTATCATACTTTGGAATTTTGCTTTAAGGACCAAATTGAAAGAATATGTAAATAACGAGGGCTAAATTTAGTGAATTATTTCGAATTAGGACTAAATTAATTGAATGGATAAATATGAAGGACTAAATGTGTTATTATACCAAATTTTATAACAGTCACTTAACGGCCTTTAACGTCTAGTTACCATTTTGTTATAAAACAAAAAAAGTTTAATTACCATTTTGTGATTTATGAAAGTTTGGTTATCATTTTGTTCTTTTTACCAAAGTTCAGTGACTATCTGTGTACCTTACCCTAATTTAAATTATTTTATCATTGGACTAATTACGGTATTAAAATTATGGGTCTTGTTATACACAACCCTAATGCTATGTATAAGAACTACTAAATTTCATCCTTAATTGTCATTTTATTTTTCAATGTAATTAATTAGATTCCTAAAATATTAAGCATTATTGATTCATGGTGTTTAATGTAATTCATAATCATGTAAAATGTTATGTGTTTAGGGTTTATTGTTTTAGGGTTTAGTGTTGTTGTTTTTATGGTTGTTAGGGTTTTATAGCGTAGGGTTAGGGTTAGAGTTTATGGTCAATGCATGGTTTTATGGTTTATAGGTTTATAGGTTTATGATTTAAGGTTAATGTTTAGGGTTTATAGTTTAGGGTTAAAGTTTAGGGCTTAGGGTTAGGGTTAATGTTTAAGATTTAGATCTATTAAATAGTATAAAGTAATGATATTTAATTTTTTTAGAAATGTAATTAATTGTATTCTAATAAATTTCATTAAAAAATAAAATAACCGTTGATGATAAAAATTTAATAGTGCTTATACAGCTGTATATAGCAAAACCCTAACATTATTAATAAAGCTTTATTTTTAGTAGAGAATGAAAAAAAAAAACATGCTGGACTTGTCAAACCTTATCAATTATGTGAAATTCACTGTTGGGCCCAACCTTTCTTTGCATATAAAACTCATGGACGCTGTTGGGTTTGAAATTCAGGCTAAAGCCCAAGTTTCTTACAGTCATTATCGACAGAAATAAAAGACAACATAAAAATCAGAACTTCAAAAATCAAAACATAACACAGTCATTACAACAAATGTATGGGTATAACAAGACATGTTTAATTTATTTAGGTTGATTCTTAAAGTCTAATCTGGTTACTTTTTAATATCCGTAAGTTTTGAATTTTAAAATATAATTATTGATCAAATAATACGAGACAATATGAATAAATTATACATTTTAAAATTGATCAAATTTGGTGAGCATGAACTAGATTTACAACTTATACATAGCACAAACGCTAATAACAAATTTGGTTGAACATATTTATCGACTACAATTTAAATCAATTTACACATATACATGGAGCAAACAAAATAATGTAACATTTTACATAGTCCTACTCCACGATTGTGTTAGAATATTTAAATTAGAAAAAGAAAATATAAGTTCTAACTTTTTAAGTACATGGACTAAATCTCAAACCGACAACACAATTTGATTAAAAATATCAAATAATGAGATTCGAAGCTGGGAATAATAATCAAATTCATTTTTACTAAATAAACAAACCTAATTAAATTGTTTATATTTGATCTAGATCCAGCTTAATTTTTGTTTAGAAAGAAGAGGGTTCGGAAAGTAGACTCCAAATCTCTCTACTCTTGGATAAGTATTATACTGAATTATTGTTATAGTATTAAATTGCGAATACAACGTAACGATTTTAGAGGTCTCTACGACACTGCAAACGCAACTGCATTTAAAATTATAATTAACTTTTAGCGAAAAATTACGCCGTAACGACTGTAACGTTCGTAACCACGACGTATCAACCGCAACCGCAATTTTAAAACTACAGCATAACTGGGAAAAACTCACTAAGCTTGTAAACAGTGCGAGAAAGAGAAATATTGTGGATATTAAAGCTAATTAAGCCACACCAAACATATATGAAACAAGAAGCTTTTCAGCTTAGCAAGACAAGACAGAAGAAACGAAGACAAGGACAAGCTTTAACATGGCTACAAGAATGTAAAGAAACTTGGGCTTGGGGTTTCAAGAAGGTTTGGTGGTTGCACAAGGGTTGTTTTGAGGAGCCTGGTTCCGGCCGGAAGAGTAATCCCGATGAAGAGTTGTGGATGGATTTGCATCGGAGTGGGAGGTTGAAGCATTAGTAGCAGAGCCTTGACGCCCGTATGGAGTGGCCATTTGTTGGCTTGATTTGGGTGGCTGCTCCTCCCCTTCCCATGTTAGACTTAGGTCTGGTGGGAGGACTCGAGAGGCTTGCCGTCTGTGCCGGGACATTGCTCTTTCTATTTCTCTCTCTCTGTGTTCTGCACCGGGCTGCTTTGCTTCTCACTTCTCACTTCTCACTGCTCACTATTATATATACACGACTCTAGTCTTGTAACTTTTTAAATTTATCATTAAAAATAAATTTAATATGAATTTTTTTTGATGGATTTATATTCTTTACGCACGCGGGTGGAAACAAAAATTTTCTATAAGCGTCTTTGTGTTAAGGGTTAGGATTAGATTTTAGAGTTTAAATGTTAGTGGTTTAGTTTAGGATTTATGATTATAATTTAGAGTTTATGGGTAGTGTTTAGAGTTTAATGTAATATGGTTAGAGATTTATGTTTTAACTTACAAATCTTGAATTATAACTCCAATCCCTAAAATTTAACCACATCATATCAATTCTAAACCACTAAACCTGAACCTTAACTTTTAAACCTAGAATCTAACCTTAAACTTTAAAATTATGATAATTGTAGAAATTTTTTATTTTCACCGCCTGTGTATCGAATAATTACTCTATTATGATTAGTTGATTAACAATGCATCAAAACATTCATGGTTAGTGCATTGGATACATACATCACTAATGAATAGCTGAATATCTCAAATAATGTATTTTAACATTTCTTAATGATTTGAATCTATATCTAATTTCGACATTGAATACATAATATTGATTAAAATATAAAACATTTATTTAGATAGTTGGATTTTGATATCATGTTTATAATTTTGAAAGTTTAATTAGTTTTTAAATTATTTCTATTTTCAAAATGGAAAAAGAAATTTTTACCGTTCAGAAATGATGTTAATAAGAAAGATATTTGGCGAGTGGGTGGTGGAGCTTGAATGATTGATTGCCTGCTCCGTCCCCAGCAAACCACCAACATTTCTGAGTTTTGATTGAAATGTCATTATCCACCCGATATCAATAATCTCTATCATATGATCTTTATCCTTAATTACATTCTTATTTATTTATTTATTTATTTATTATTCACCCGATATTAATAATTTTTATCGCATGTGTATAAGATAATAATCATAAATATAAACCGTAAACGAACATAAAAAATTGCTATTCTATCCTTTCTAAATTCTCATGTTTAACTTATAATTAAAATTAAAAATATGAAATATATAAATATTAAAGTTTAAATTTATAATTATATCTATTTTTTACTATTTATTTTATGCCAAATAAATAAAATTCAAGGAAATGAACGTAAAATGATATTTCAAATAACGATATAATCTAACAACAAAAAGGTTCACTCATAATAAAACAAAAGAAGTTGGTTTCTCTCCATTAGCACATGTAACATCAACATTTATTTGAAAATTATATATGAGACATCCAACTTTCATTGCATGTGCCGTCAAACCAATCTTTGAAATAAACAGATTATATTTTTAAAAATAATTATTTAATATAATATTAGAGGGATAAAAATAATTTACAAATAGATTGTAATATTTTTATTTTTTATTATATAAAAATATTATAATTCTATTTATGTCTTTTATTTCACTATATATAATAAATTAAATAAAAGAGCAAACATATGAATGAAAAATATGCAAAGTAATTAAGGGTTGAAATGAATATGGATGCAAGGTAGGGTCGATGAGCATATGCAAGATCACGTGGCAAACTTGTTAGAAATAAGAAACAAAAGGCCAACAACAACCATGTGCAATCAAAGACAAACAGTCCTTTTTAGTTATGAAACATGTCTATTTGTATTGGTCACAACGTAGGACCTCTATTGAGGTAGAAAATTTTAACTCTTCATTCGTAATGAAATATGCTTTAATTATATAATGATCAATTTTTAATATTAGCCTCCAAGACAGCCCTACTCTAAATTTTAATTGAAAAAGTACAGTAAATGCCACAGTAACAAAGAAAGTCGTCTCCTGCAAAAGGCATGCAATAAAAAAAATGCACTCTAATTTTAATATTAGTTCAAGGCACCCTATTTCTGTAAATAATTATGTAAAAAATGCACTCTAATTTGTGTGTGAAATTGGAATAACTGATTTTTTTTTATTATTGTAGGGGATTGTTGTGGAGCCAAATAGCATGCGTTGGTTGGTGAATTGGATTTTCTTTTTCATTGATTGGAGGTTGAAAGATATTTCTGTCCCTCAAATTTATTCATTTTATTTATTTCATAAAAGAAGTCTTGAGTGACAAATATTAAAGCACATGACACAACACCACAAGTCTTGGATCGATCCCCACAAATTCAGAGTTTTACCAATCCCCCTATAGAAATAGATATTGTTGCAGAGAACCGGTTCACCACACTTTACCATCTGCTGGCTGGCTGCTGGCACACATTCCCAAGGTTATATAGGATAGGATACTAGCCCCCCACAAACCAAACAGTTCCGACCGTTTAAGGCATTTACTCCCTCGCAAGTTTAGCATCTTAAAAGATTGGTTTCCTCCACAAATCTGGCTAAACCTGCAAAATTAACAGTAAGCCTCAGTTTGCTCGGATAGAACTCTTATAAGAACTGAGTGCATACTCACCTGTTTAGCAGCAAGTGCCCACTGGAAACCAATGCCTCCCATGCTCCATCCAAAAACTCAACACTGACCACAGCTTCAAAGTTGGAGTTGAACTTGGCAGCACATGGAAGCAGTACATTCACGGTAATCATTCTCAAGAACCTCAAAGAACAAAAACAAATATACATGAACGGGTTATGTGAAAAGAATCAAACTTAAGAGTCAGAAAACGAGGGAAGTTCCCACTTACCAGCTACACTTGCATATTCTCACACACAATAACGACCCGTCCATGCTGATTGTCCTTGATACTGCTCGGGCAGTGAGGTAAACTGTTGGTTCCCATTCGTGAGTGGCTGTTGATGCAATTTCTGTTCATGCTGAATTTTCAGATGCTCGAGGGTATTGTAGTCCTGCCAGACTTTCTCCTTTTCCATTTGAACCTGCTTTCCAGGGAAAGGAAAACTTACTGTTCCAGTCAAGCCATTGCTTTTGTTATTGACATACTGGGGATCAGCATGAGATGAATTATAGAGGGAACTCTCAAGCCCAGAGCCTTTAAATAATGATCTCGACTGATGTCCATCCAACCAGCTATAATAATCCATCGGAGTTTTTTCCGAAACTACGGCAGAAACAGATTCATTCAGTGGCTTTGGAGGAACAGAGCTAAAACCTGGTGGCGGACCAAGATGGCTAACTGGGCGGCTAATTGGATTCTTCTGCATCCCAACTAATGAAGAGGAGGTAGTTCTAGCAGCCAAGGCATCACCAGTACCTCCACTTGACCCAATAGCATTAACTTTGGATGGCATTACAGTTCCAGACATTTTTGTCGGACTGTAGTACATACCACTAGCACCAACATTGACCGGCTGTTGGATAGCAAGCAAATGAGTAGCAGGATGAGAAAAGCCTAAATTATCTTGTATTCCACTAGTTAAATGTCCATTCTCCAACATTGTCAAACCTCTAAAGCTATTAGCCAGAAAACCAGCTTCTTCCATTGACCACCCAGATCCATGCATCTGAACAGGCTGCAGATGCTGAGGGAGAATACTACCAACTGATACAGGCAGTGGACGACTAGCATCAAGCCTCTCATGCTGGTGAAGACTATCATAAGGAGCAGACATTGTACTGCCATAGAATTTGAGATCACCAGCAGAACTACTTTGATTGAGCTTCAAAATCTCAGAGGGGGAATGATTTGGACCAATCACCTCACTTTTCTTCTCACTCACAGCTGGCTGGAAAACAATCACTTCATCATCGTCATCCTCTTCCCCAGCCATTATAGGTTGTGGGATTGACTGAACTTTTCCGATGTTCATTATATTCTTAGAGGGGGTTTCATGCACAACACTATTTGTTACCACTGGGGTAGCAGAGCTCAATGTGCCATCTGGCAATGGCTCAACACCAATAACAAATTTCTTAGCTTTGGAATCAAAATAAACAGTTTTCTGATCAATCCTAATGACATTTGCTAGAGCCTTCCCAGCTGCTAAAATTCTTTTGACACGGGCTTTCCTTTCTTTATCACCATCACTTACAAAGGAACATTTCCTTGAGAAGTCCAAAATGGCATGTGCTGGAACAAGAGGCAAGAAACCTCGCAACTCAAAGTCCTCCCACAATGCAAGACGGTTCCCAGTTTCTCCTTCTTCATACCTATTCATATTGAAAAAGCAGGTCTCGTCTTCATCATCGTCCATGCACATAGGCCTAAATGACAGAATCTTATTCAGCAATGATATGCAATGTTTCCAGAAAAAAGATCTAGTACTTGACTGCTCATCAACATCACTGCTAGCAGCTGCAACATCAGGGCAACAAGCCAACCATTCTACAAAAACCAGAATAGCAGGTAAAGTGTAGCTTGAAGAAGCATCACGGAGTTGTAAACATCTTTCTACTACATGTCCCATCAACTCAAAAATGGCGGTGAAGGCATTCTGTAGCAGGGCAGCACGCTGTACAATTTCAGCATATGTTTGACCATCACTCTCCCTCTTCAGATTGTGCACTACAAATATGAGAATGGAAACCAGCCTAACAAAGAGAAGGGCATTCTCAGCAGCACCAGTTCCAAAATTCAGTTCCTCTTCTGGCCCAGAAGAGAGAAGTTCACATAAATCACGGCTAACCCGAGTAAGAACATCTGCAAAAGTCTCCAGGCTGCACAAGGTAAGAATTGATAAGGACACAACCCCAAAAAAACCTAGGTCAATAACATAGGTGAGTGAACTTATAAGAAAACATACCTTGTGCGTGTAAAAAGAATGCCGTTTAGACGCACAAATCGAATACAAAAGGACTTAAAAGTATCTTGGACACCAGATACTATCTCCTTAGCAGGGCTTATCTTCATGTTGCCGTCTTTAGATGCAAGTTTCACTTCCACTTTCCCTCTACCTTTACCTGATTGCCGCACAGCAGGCTCCTTGAAGGTAGCTTTAATATCCCCAGGAAGCTGTGAGTAATTATAGCGATTCTGCAAACAAAAATACATATATTTAATACAGTTTCCATAATTACTGTCATGTCAATAAACTGGCTGCATCCTCAAAGAAGCAAGATAAAAATGACATTGAACAAAGTTAAAAATCCTTCCAAAATCCATAATGGAAATATTATTGTAACTGTTGAACATCGAGCCAATTGTAGCTTCTGCTAATCTATGCAATACCTATGTGTACCACTATATCTTAGACTAGAAAATAGACAACATTCTGTATCTGCAATCCATAAAACTTGATTTCTAATCTTCATAAGAAAACAACTACTAAACCTAGAAAGGATGGATCAATAATTCATCTCATTAGACTGGAAAGTAATAAGCATCTGTCCCACTAATAATCACCTTTGCAGAATATCACCTAAGACACAGTTAAAGTTAGAAACTAGATGCAATTTTCAAAAAAATAAAAAACTGTAAGTTTGAAGATGATGCACACAACAAAATGTTCAACCATTCAAAGCAACTTAACATCCTGGTTGTAACAAGTGAACACATCATAACCCATAATACATCCAAAAGGCCATTTTGTGGTTAATGTCCAAAACGCAAAAATAAAAACTATAATTTGCACTTATACCTTCTCAAATGCTACGATCAAGTTATCCCTTGCAGTTGAAAAGGGGTTATCAACAGCTAAACTCCGGAAATATCGGTAAACAGCCCCCAGCTCATCTCCTGAATATGAGGCTAATATAGCTAGCTGAAATAAGGAGATAATGGACCATGTAAAAATTTAGAATTGTGTTAAACAGAAGAAATTCAAGAGAAGTGCAAAAAGAATATAAGGGCATTAAATATAATAATACTCTATTAAACAGGGGAAATGAAAATAAAGGGAAAAAACCTGATGATGTGGATTCCCACTTGATGGCCAAATTGATGCAGCTTGCAAGTAGTAACTTGAAGCAGCTGCATACTCGCGTGTTTTAGAATCTCCATCTCCGTATAATCCTTTGTACCGTGCTAGGTCTCCCAAGTATATCAAGCAACGGTGACAAGACACCAAACCCTTTTTTATATCAGCAGATTTCTTCCCATCTTTGTCCATAACAATTTGGCTTTCAGAATCGTCAGAAAAATACCCAAATGGTAGTCCATACTTTGCTCTGATTTTCAAAATCAGATCGTGATAAAATCCCGTTGCCTCTGAAAGGAAAGTCTTAAACTGCAGTCTTATTTTTGTAAGCCTGTCAGGTCTTGGAGGAACTTTCACACCATGAGATGTGTTCGATCCTACAGAAGCTAGAGCGGCACTATAATGAGCCCTTAATTCCTCGATCCTCTTGTAATGTAACTGCCACAAAGCATATTCAATATTGTGCTGCTCAGAAAAAGCATGGTCCTCAAGAATTATTGCTTCATAGTTCTCACGCATCTGCTGCCAGGCATTGGGATCTGAAGGTACCCGTGCCTGAGCCGCTCTCCTACGATTATTTTCCAACTCTATGTTCTGCAGAAAGTGCCAAATATTAATTATCATGATCAGAAACTCCATAAAAACCCCATTTCCTAAAGAAGAAAAAGAATACCTTCTCATAAAGACGCTGTGCATGCTCCCTGGATGGAGGAGCAGACATTTTATCAATCGGCACTATCATCATCCATCAAAAGTATTTAGTCAAAATGAATTAAACCTACAGGCATTACACATCATCAGCAAAAAAAAATACAGGTGATGTTTCATTTGATAAAGTGAATTCTTACAATCACGACTAAGCTGTAACAAAAAAGTGGAGGGAAAGACACTGATCAACCGAAAAGTGAGCCACTATGTTAGTCAAAATGCAACATAACTCCATTCAAATAGTACAACCCCTATAGCCAGATTACACGTTCACAGTTCAAATTTCTAACACTCTAGATATGAAAAAGAAAACAATCTGCGAAAACCTATTACCAAGATAGCTGAAATCATCAAAGACTCTGGCATCAACACTCACAAAATGCAACAAGAATACACCAGGATCAATGTACAACTCGCCAGAATAATAATCTAATTAAGATTTCAGAATGACTTCACACTCATATACCATACCTACCAAACCCGGACATTGTTTCTGTTGTAGCAAATAATTAACACCCCTTTTGTTCTTTTTTAATCTATAATAATATTTACATATTTTTAACAAGACCAAATCTTTTTTAAAACGAAGAGAAAACGCATGAAAACCAACCCCTCTCTAATTATCTCAAATAAAAATCGGACGTATAATTATCATTTTTTCTCGCTAATTTTTTATTGAGAAAACAAAACAAGAAAATGACAGAAATGCTTTATATTGTGTTACATTTAACCAGTCAGGTTTTCTTCCTTTTATCTCTTTCAATTCTTTCCAAGAAATAATAAGAAAATAAATTAACTACACATTAATTTTGAATACACAACCCAAAAAGAAAGAAAAAGAATCAGACCCAAATATACCAAGAAGATGATTACAATAATATCAACCACATAAATATATCAAATCGGAAGAAAAAAATCAAAATTGAATTTAAAAGGCAAAGGAAGAAAAAAAGAACTCACCTGCTGTGGATCGGATCTGAAGAGAAACCTGGAATTAAAGCACGGGGAAACGAATTCTGAGATAAATAAATAGGTATTGATTAGGGTTTGGTCGTTTGAGAGGGAGAGAGAGGTGGTTTGGTTTTGCTCGAATTGGGGGACGAGATGAGATTAAAATTTCAATATTTCTGCTTTCTTTTCGTTTCTTTTCTTCCCCTTTTATTTATTCTATTTAGATTAAATACCTGGAAAGTGAAGACTAAGGTCGGCTTTATTAAACGGCACCGTTTTAATAGCTTCTGCGGTGCTGATTATTTTTCAAAACCACGGGGGATTATGGGCCGATTGGGCATACTAGTAACTAAGCCCAAGTTTTAACACTTTTTTATATTTATAATTACTAAATAAAATTATTATTTTATTAGATAATATGGAATTAAATTTATTATAAGTATTTTATTTGTACATTTAAAAATATATTAAATATTTTAATAATGTAAAATAAAATTAATTAAGTTGTTTGAAACGATTAAATATAATAACTATTTTAATAATATACTAAATTATAATTAAACACGAAATCCTAATGTATATTTGGTAGTGTTTTAGAGTTATTAGTATACGATTGGAATACAATAACCCAATGTTGAATAATTTAAATTAAAGTGAAAGTAGCATTTAACGCAAAATACAATGTATAATTTAAGTTTTAGTTATTTTAAAATTTGATATTAATAAATAATTATAATGTAAATTTAATAAAATGATAAATAATAAATGATGTACTAACTATTATTAAGGTTAGTAATGATAAAAATAACATGCAATGATTCATTTGTTAAGAGTTTGAACTCTTGCTACGTTCACTATTGTTTTCGAGAGGTTTAATTTCCTAGAGCGAAAGGGTCTTAATTACTTAAAGGGGTGGGTCAAAAATAATATTGTTTTAAAGAAAATATAAGATTTAAATTCTCGACATTATTAATAAAAAAATAAATTGACCTTGGAATCGATAGCACCATTCTAGCATGGCACACTAATACTTTCTAGGCTCCATTTGGACAAAGAATGTAGTTTTATTGAGGAATTTTACATTTTTTTCTAATCACACATTCATGTTTAATTCAAAAATATTACTTTGAAATATTAATAGGCTTATTATTCTATACACACGCGATAAAAATTTTTTGTTTCCACAAGCAACTTAATGTTAGACTTTAGGATTTTAGTGTAGGAGTTTAGATTTTAGTTTTCATTGTTAGAATTTAAGGTTTATAGTTATAATTTAGTTAGTTAGAGTTTATGATTTAAGGTAATATGGTTAGGGATTTATGTTTTAACTTATAAACCTTAAATTTTAGTCATAAACCCGAAATTCTATCAAACTATTACACTTAAATCCTTATACCTTAAAAGTAAGATGTTTGTGTAAACAAAATAAGGTGTTACTAACATTGTAAAGTTGGATAATATAATAATAATTTCAATACTACATTATAGATAATTTTAGATTAACTTGTGATAATTTTACTCCATTTTCAATCATTTGGGTTTAGTTTCATTAAATTAAAATTAAAAAAAACTATTATTAATTATTAATTAATCAAACACTGAAGTTTTTTGTTTTGTTTTTTTTAGATAAATCAAACACTGAAGTTTGTTAATATATAATCTTATTTTTTTATTCTTCTGAAGTTTATGGCTGGAGCGGATGCGACTTGTATCAATGTAAAAGCGAGGCCCAACAAGAAAGCAAATCGAGCAGTCCATGCATGTAGGGGCCTTGCAACACTTGTTTTTGTTTTGGTTTACGTATGTTGCAGACTTGCACGAGAATGGCAACGGAAATTCAAATTACCCAAAATTAAATGAGTTAATTGCATTTTAAGTTTTTAACTCCTAATAGTTTTTTTTGGTTTACTTGCTTATAAGATTATATTCATTTTAAAATTAATCGACATACCTTTTTCTTGTTCAATCTTAACTTCGTCTCTGGCTAAGACTTTTTATTGAACCATCAGTTTTCAACCTATTGATTGAGTAATCTTAATCGCGTAATGCAAAGATCTGTTTTGAGCGACCGTCCTAACCCAATTGCTCCATCCACAATATCAATATTCGAACCCTTGACCTTGCTTAAGGGAAACATGTCCCAACATGTTCTTACTATTTATGTTTCTGTTTTTCTGATTGATATGAAACTTACTGGCGTGTGGTTGGAAAGTTTCGGGAAAAATTAAGGAGAAAAAAAACAATAGGCATGCAGGTGAGGTGACAAGTTTGATAGACAGCCGCAGAAAATGAGGAGATAAAAGAACAAATCCAAGTCCCTCAACCGGACAGAACCAGAATATAATGAAGTAAGATCTGTGGTATTGGTTTCACATCACTTTATCACGTTATCTCTTTGCATTGCTTTCTCAACCTCATAATCTCCTATCTCTCTCAACACTATCCTTTTACAATTTCTTAGCTAGGCCCTTGTTTTCATTCGTGTCCTCGTAAATTATGTTGTTCGGGTTTAAAACGAGTGTCGGATATAAGTATACGTGTTTAGTATAATAATTCTAGAAATAGAAGAGAATGAACGTATAGATATTATTTTATCATTATACAGGCAGAAGATGAAGCTCTTTGGAGTTGGAAGGAAATTCACCAAAATGTAAGGACTTAGATGCGAAAATACAGCTATAAATAAATAAAAACAAGGGAAGAGGCGGGTGAATTACTCCATTCCAAATAAATTTGGTCTTATCTGCCACGTTGGACCCACTTAGGACCCACGTTTATGTTGAGTGCTTCTCCTGCTCTCTTCTTATAAAAACTCCAACCCCATCAATATTTCCAAGGCAGAATTAACAGCCTGCAATCCTTCTTCATCCAGTTTCGTTGGAAGCTTCTCTTCCAAAAGGTATGACACTTGTTTCTGCACTTTTTACAGCCCTGCGTTTCTGTTTTTTACTCTATTATGTTTAAGTTTTGGAAGCAATAGATTTATCAGAAAAGTTATATTTAGATATATGACAAGAAACAAAAGCAAGGGTTTATCTTGATTTCTGTACTCAGAAATCCAGCAAGTTATGGGAAACATGCAAAAGTATGAAAAAAATAATGAAAGATGATTATAGTTTGTTTAACCAACCAAAAAACTTAGTATGTTAGTATAATGAAACCTTTGCTTTTTATGTTCTATTTGATTCAAACAAGCTAGCAAAACTTTCATCAGCTTTATCCTGTTGCTGGAATAAGTGTGTGTATATCTTTATATCAGCTACTGTAATTTGCTAGCATCTGCTAGGTTTGTAACGGTGAAGTTTATGTGATTTGAATCGAATGTATTTATTCGATTTGAAGCTTGGAGAATGAGATTACAGATTAATTCATTATTTGTAATTTTGTTTTCAATGTTGAAGTTTACATGCTCTGTGATATCTCTAGGAGGGAGAAAAGATGGACTATGTGTATGGACCAGGAAAGAACCATCTCTTTGTTCCAGGGCCGGTTAACATCCCGGAACCGGTTATTCGGGCCATGAACAGGAACAATGAGGACTACCGTTCCCCGGCCATTCCTGCAATGACAAAAACCCTTCTTGAAGATGTCAAGAAGATTTTCAAGACTACCACTGGAACTCCCTTTATGTTCCCAACTACAGGTATTCATGGTTTTAATTATGTTAACAAGTTTTCAGTTATCTATATCAGGAAGAGAATATCATTATTCACATGCATGTTATGTTGTTAATACTTAATAGTAGTATCTTACCTGTTTCGGATTAGCTTATGAAGATAATGTTGCTGTTCGACTTCAGGAACCGGTGCATGGGAGAGTGCACTCACTAATACCCTGTCCCCTGGAGATCGAATTGTATCTTTCCTTATCGGGCAATTCAGTCTGCTGTGGATTGATCAACAACAACGTCTCAAGTTCAATGTCGACGTAGTTGAAAGTGAGTGGGGTCAAGGTGCCAACCTCGACATTCTGGCCGAAAAACTTGCAGCTGATCACGCCCACACGATCAAGGCCATTTGCATTGTTCACAATGAGACTGCAACTGGAGTCACCAACAACCTGGCTACAGTAAGAAAGCTACTTGGTAAGTGTATTCCTATAGGAGCTCCCAAGTCTGTTAAACTAGCCAACTGGACTTGAAACCCCGGTGAAAGCCGAAATGAAGTTCAAATTATGGTTTTCATACTTTCTGTTTCTTCTCAGATCACTATAGGCATCCAGCACTACTTCTTGTTGATGGAGTTTCCTCGATTTGTGCCCTCGATTTTCGTATGGACGAATGGGGAGTGGATGTGGCACTAACAGGCTCTCAGAAGGCACTTTCTCTTCCCACGGGAATCGGTATTGTTTGTGCAAGCCCCAAAGCTCTGGAGGCATCCAAAAGTGCAAAGTCAGTTAGAGTTTTCTTTGACTGGAACGACTACTTGAAGTTCTACAAACTGGGAACATTTTGGCCATACACCCCTTCCATCCAACTACTGTATGGGCTAAGAGCTGCTCTGGATCTTATATTCGAGGAAGGGCTCGACAATGTGATTGCAAGGCATAGCCGTTTGGGCACAGCAACAAGGTGAGTCATGCTTTTCTTCCCATCACACACACACATCTATTTACTCATTTGGTTGCACAACCTTGGAACAGGCTTGCTGTGGAGGCTTGGGGCTTGAAGAACTGCACACAAAAGGAGGAATGGTACAGCGACACCGTGACGGCTGTCCTTGTTCCCGCACATATTGATAGTACAGAAATTGTTAAAAGGGCATGGAAGAGATACAATTTGAGCTTAGGTCTCGGCCTCAACAAAGTGGCCGGAAAAGTATTCAGAATAGGACATCTTGGAAACCTGAATGAGGTAATTCCTCAATGATCTTCAAGTAGTGCTCCTTTTCTAGCTTTGTTACCAACACCACCATCCTCTTTATATATATTTTTTGCTTTGATGCATTTTCAGCTGCAACTGTTGGGTTGCCTAGCTGGTGTGGAGATGATACTCAAAGATGTCGGATATCCAGTTACGCTCGGTAGCGGTGTTGCTGCCGCCTGCGCATACCTGCAGAACAACATCCCTATGATCCCTTCCCGGATTTAATGAATCATTATGCATGTAATTACGTTTCCTCTATCTCTTGTAAAAAGCTGTTGAAGCTGTTCAAATCCAGTACTTGTTGACATGTTCACTTATTCTAGTATTCTCTGTTTCATATATGTTCATTTTGTGCTCATATTTTTAGGCTTAAACGGCTTTAGCTCTACAACAAGTTACATTTTTTTACAACTCTATAGATCACTCCATCTAGGCTCATATTTCAACTATTGGATTTATGTCTGTGTTATAATTTAAGGTTTGCAGTTTTAGCAGATTAGATTTTAGAGTTCAAATAAACATAATTATATAATTTATTATGGGTAAAATTTCGATATATATTTTTTTACATAAGTATGCATATTTACATTATAAAATCAAAATTTTAAATTCCTAACCCTAAAAAATTAAATCATAAACCTTAAACCCTATAATCTAAATTGTAAACACTAAATTTAAATTCTAAACTCTATAATATAAACCCCTAAACTTTAAACCATAAACTAAAACTCTAACCAAAAAACTAAAAGTCACGTGTAAACTAAAGTTTACATAGCACGTGTATTAAAGTTTTTTTTCATTTAGGGTGAAATTTTGATATATAAGTTGTGTAAAACTAATTTTATACAAACATGCATATTTACACTATAAAATCTAAATATTAAATTCTTAACCCTAACCCTAAAAAATTAAACCCTAAACCCTAACCCATATACCCTAAATTCTAAACCCTACACTTAAACCTCCAAACTTTAAACCATAAACTAAAACTCTAACCCTTAAAACTAAAAGTCACGTGTAAACTAATGTTTACACAACACGTGTTTCAAAGTTTTTTTCATTTAGGGTGAAATTTTAATACACAGATTGTATAAAACTAATTTTACACAAGCATGCATATTTACACTATAAAATTCAAATCTTAAATTCCCAACTCTAACCCTGAAAAACCAAACCTTAAACCATATACCCTAAATTCTAAACTACACAACCTAAACCCCTAAATTTTAAACCATAAACTAAAACTCTAACCCCTAAAACTAAAAGGCACATGTAAACTAAAGTTTACACAACTCATGTATTAAAGTTATTTTATTTAGGATAAAATTTTGATACACAAGCTGTGTAAAACTAATTTTACACAAATTTATATATTTATACTATAAAATAAAAATTAGATAAATCTCTTATTTTCACTTTTGTAATTTTAGTTCGGCTAATTTGAGCAGGACAAGACTCAAAAATATATTATGATGGTGAATTTTCAATTTAAGTCAAAATTGCCAACAACCCAAAAGAAGAAGAAACTGAAGTTCTTCATTGATACCTTAATGTGGCAATGGCATCCTCAATTTGTAATGTATTTCTTTGACGACAAAGTTTGGTTAATCCAATAATAACAGTGAAGATCAATGCATGAATACTATCTGAAACGACAAAGTTTAGAGTATAATATTAAATTGCTGCCGCAATATAAAGTAACGACCATATTATAATAGTTTTGAAGGTTGTTACAACACCACAAACTACATTAAAACTCATAGTTATTTTTAAGAGAAAAAAATATAGTATTAAAATTTGAGAATTACCACCTGAAACTAGGGCTGGCAATGGGTCGGATTTGGGTGGGTTGGAGCTTCACCCACCTCATCATCCGTATCCTAAATCGTCACCCATCCCACCCACCACCCGTTTGATCATTGACCTAAATTCACCCCACCCATCAACCGCGGATGAGGCGGGTGGATCGAATCATAAATGAGTTCTATTATTAGAAAATTATAGTTAAAAATACATGTAAAATTTTACTTAAAAATATTTAATATTTAATACATTAAAGTAAACTATTATTGAAGTTCTAAATTTCCAAATAATCTCACATACAACAGAACCTACATAAACAAAATTCTCATTTCCCAATAATAAACAAAAACTTAAAAAAGTATAAGGTTCAAAATAGTTTTTTAAAATTAATAATATATCGATGAATGAGGCGGGTGACGGATCGGATGGTGGGTTGAAAAATTTTCACCCGAATTCATCACCCGCTCCATCCGCCACCTACTTCAAACGGATCCAATCTACGTCTTATCGAGTTTTTGTCCATTTAATTAGATTGGGTGGATCGGGTGGGCCACCATCCATAAGTAATTGCCGGCCCTACCTGAAACAAATTAGAAATATCCGTTTCTACAATCAAAATATTTAATAGTTTAGAAATTGAAAATATGTAACACATGGATATGATTTCCCTCCCATGGCATAATTTGAAGTTATAAATATAAATTTTTAAAAGGTTATATTGAAATTTTAAACTGTGAAATTATAAAATTTTCAGTAATAAAAATATAAAAAAGTAATTATATGAAATATAGAAATTTTCAGAAGGTGCATTCACAATCCATCCAGGAATTCCCTATATGCTAAGATGATGGATGAATATGGTAATAAAGAAATATACATGAAAAGCAAAAACAAATGCCTCTGCATATTTTTTTTTTTTGAGGAAATTCCATGTATGCTAGGATATGGATAAATATGTAATAAAGAAATATACATGGAAAACAAAAACAAATTACCTTTGCATATTTTCATTTTAAGGAAATCCAGATTATTCGATTGTGAAAATGGATATTTTGTCTCAAATTCTTAGTATAAATATTATACTCAACGTCGTCAAACTCAGTCAACCATGAAAAGCTTTCCAGTTTACGTTGCACTTGTGCTTATTTTGTTCCTTAATTCCGGTAAATCTTTCTCATCACTGCTTTAATTTTGTAGTTAGTCATTCTTTCTGTTTTCTACCCCTATCTTTTATTTGAATTCATTTTCCAATAAACAGATTTAGATACATAAAAATCATGTTAGATTTGAATAAACATTTAAACATAAATACAAGTATGGGTGAACACTCGATCGAGTCGAGTCAAAACATTTTGAGTTAGTCGGGTTGAAGAGTCCTATTTTATAACTCAATTTTTATTTAAAATTTTTTCGAGTTGAGTCAAGTTCGTGTTTATGACCCAATTTAATTGTAAACATTTATAATGATATGATACTGATTAGTTTCAATTTAAACAATTTTCTATAAACATATACAATAGACATATATATTTCTTCATAGTTTTTCATATATATATATATATCCACTTGCATGGTGCAAAACTCATTTAGTTTTACACTTTTTTTTGGACTGTTGGATGAGTGAAATGATATATTATATATACATATATATGTCAGATTGAATTGATAGACTCGACTGAAACATGAAAACTGATTCATTAATTACTAAAAAATTCGAGTTATTTAAAATTTTTATTTTATAACTCAAACTTTATTTGAAATTTTTCCGAATCGAGTTTATAAAATTACGAGTCGAGTATTTTTCACATCGAGTTAAGTCGAATAATTTATTTTTTTTTCGAGTCGAAATTTGTCTACCCCTAGATATAGGGACAGAGCTCTTTGAAAGTTTAAGGGGCCCAATTCTTGCGGAAAATTTCAAGTATTTAATAATTTTTGGTCTAATAGTAATTTGATCCTTGTAAAAAAGTAAATATATATTTTTTAAATAATAAAAATAAATATATTAATTAAAAATATAAGAGTTTATTAAATATTTGATCAAGTAGGGGTTGAATTAAACTCTCAATTTTTTATCTTATAATAATTTAGGTCTCTATAAATTTAAATATTATACAAATTATGATTTGCCCCTTGAATTTTGTGTTTAAATACTTAACAAGTCCTTGAATTTTTTTAATTTTAATAATTTAACCCCTTCTAATGTTCGATCTTGACTCCGTTCCTGCATAGATGAATGATTAAATATTACTACAATCATCCTTTATTTGTTAGGTATTACCAAAATTTGCAAGAAACTGCTCATGAGATGATTGTTTACTTGTTTCATTTCTTGCAGGAAATTTGGTATGTATAGATGCTCAAGCTCAATGTCAGATAAAATTATATGGAGGAGGTTGTCAGATTGAAGAATGCAATAAAGGTTGTACGCAGAAATATGGACCCAAAGCTTATGGGATTTGCTTCTTTTATGCAAAGCCTAATGATACCTGTCTGTGTCGTTACCCTTGTTAATTTATTTTCATCAAAAATAAAATCTTTTATGTAACTTGTTTCGATTCAAGGGGTCGTCCTCCTTAATTAAATAAAAATGAGATAATCTCTTTCTTTATGAAACACCGCAAACTGCATTTAAAAGCATGGTTATTTTCAAGAAAAAAATCGTAGTATTAAATTTCGAGGATTACTACATGAAACAAATTAAATTACACTTTCGTCAATCGAATATATTATTGTCCCTTTAGTAATGAGTGAATCCTAATGTAAGGTCAATTGGAATTGAGGACTGAGGTTAAAGCATAGGAACCCAAAAGCAAGCTCTCGCTCTCAGCTGTGCAAAACTGAAAGCTTGATCGGTGGGTGTGGCAGCCTCTTGAGTGTGGAGGTGGTTTAGAGCCCCTGCTTGGCCAGTTTGTTTTCTTGTTTGTTTTTCCTGTTTCTTCTTTGCCCTTTTCTTCTTTCTTTGAGCTTTACCTACCCGTCTTGAACCTCTCACATGTTCCCTCCTTTCTTTCCTCCGCCACAACATTTATTAAGTTTACCCTGTCGAGCAACTGTTTCTCCAGTTCCTAGGCTCCCTCCCAACCCACAATGCATAACCGTCAAGTTCTTAGTACAAGAGTAGTAAATACTAGTTTCCCTACCAACCACTCAACCCAGGTTTCTCCGAACCCTGACTTCATTGATGAATTGGAGTTGAATGAAGATAATGAGGTCAACTTTACGCTGAAAAATCTTTCTTTACTTGGTAAGCTACTGTCACCATCTCCTTTAAAGCTATTAACAATCACTGCAATTCTCAAGAAGGCATGGAACTGTGACGGCCTGGAATGTCACGATTTAGGCAGAAACTTCTTCCTTTTTATATTCAAAACGACGGAAGATAGACATCGGATCTTAGGATGTAAGCCATGGGCCGTGCAAGATGCCCTTCTGGTGCTAAAGGAGTGGCAACCGGACAAGGAGTTGGAGGAAATTGATTTCTCTTTGGAGGATTTCTGGGTGCAGGTCCACAACCTTCCTATAAGGTTATTAACGAAGGAAAACGTTAAACGCATCGGTAATCTTTTTCCGGCGTTCTTTGGTTCCTCACTGGATGATGAGGGTCTGACAATTTGGCAAGAAAATCTGAAAATCCGAGTGGTGTTGAGAGTGGAGGACCCCCTAAAGACAGGTTTTGTCCTAAACCGTAAGAGAGACTCACCATTGGAGGTTGCTTTTAAGTATGAGTGTTTACCGAAATTCTGCTTCAAGTGTGAACGCTTGGGACACGTTGACCGGGACTGTAGGCACGAGTTGGTGATCGTCAAGTTAGCCGGGCGATACGGGCCGTGGCTTCGTGCAAGTTCTGGGGGAAAACAGAAGGTTTCCTTCCCTAAGGCCACCGGAAACAAAGCCACCGCAAGAACCTTGCAAAACGACAAAAAATCTGTTGGACAACGCTCCATGGTTGGGCATGCGAATCTAGGCGTATAGACATCAGGGTGTCTCGGTTAAAGAAGCAAGCCAGGTCACTTCGATATACACCAAAGTTAACCTTCCCTTACCAAGTTTGGAAACTAATGCTCTATGTGACTATACGGGGAAGCCAGGTGTAAACAAAGAAATAGAGCCTGCAATTGGAGATTTCGTAACTTCTTGCTCAAAACAAGATTTCGACCCTGATGAATTTTCAAAATCAAATCTCGACTCTACTACTGCCAACATAAACAGCTCCTGGTGCAACATCATAGTTGTTGGCCTCGATAATATGGAGGTCACACCTCAAAGGAAACGAAAAAGAGCCGAGGATGATTTTGTCCTGTTTGGTCCAAACAAACGTCAAGAGCTATAGAATCAAGTTTCGCAGGCAATCGTCCAGATTGGCCCCTCAAACTGGTGCTTATCCGAAAGGAGCCCTGCTGCTACGAAGCAGATGTTAACAGCAGTACTGTTTCCTGGCTCTTTATTCACATCTTCTACAATTATCCAAGATATCGAACGCAAGAGAAAGGGAAAGACATCGGGCTTAAAGAGACTTACCTTGATTCGGAAGGCAGCAAGACGCAAATTTGCGATGGAGTATACTAGAGTGATGGTGGACGAAGCTGGCTTAATTGAATTGGGCATTGACCCGTTTGGAAAAACCATTACTCGAGTCCCCTCGATGTGCATTGATAACAACTTCGTTTTAAACGAAGAAGTCCAGGTCAGTGATGGAGAAGAAGTGATTGTTACAACCAAAACAAAATCATCCTTCAACCCCTTCGAGGTGCCGAATTTCGAGTCGGATAACTCCAATGGGAGTTATCCGGAGTCACCATGAGCCCCGAAAGTAACGCAGCCTATGAAAGAAAGGCTCATAGGCGTCCACTGCGTTTCTTTCCTTCCCCTGGGATCACGGGGTTAGCTTGGGCGATGAGTGATCCTGGGTGGCGATCTTTCTGGCTGGTGTTTGGTTACAATGACATTTGTGTCTGGTTTGGTTGTCTTGGTCAGGGAGGAAACTTTGCGATCCAACTCCTCTATCGTTTTGGGACCACAACTTATCGGTCTCCCGGAGAAAAGGAATATTGGTTCTCTGTTTAGTCTCCTCTATAATCGACCTTATGTTGTTCTGTTAAAAGACATGGACCTTGGTTTATACAAGGATGATGTTGTGTATGAAGAGCTTTCCCCCTTACAGGGTAGCTTCCAGTGTGTTTCCGGAGGTAGGACTGTGTTTTTATTTCTCGTTTTACTGGTCACCCTTAAGGTGGCTGGTCGGAATTGTGTTTTTTCTGTTGTCGATGCTTTTGGCCTTGCATGGCCTGTGCGTGTATGCATGGTTGTTGTGCATGCCTGGCACGTGGGTTTGGTTGTTATGGTCCCTCTTGTCTTGTATGTTTCCTTTTAATCTAATGGAAGTTATGTTTGAATAAAAAAAAGGTTAAAGCATAGGAATGTTGCATGTGGGCAGTGCTGTGACAAGTAACAAGGTTCCAGGATTAGTGAACTAGTTGCATCTATATTTTCCGGATATCAAATCGAAGAAACATTATCTAGTAGCAATTATGTGCAAAAAGGAGAGTACCTTGAGATAAATGTCTACTGCACGATACAGACCGTCATGCACTGAAGCTTGATAATGGTAAGAATTACCAGGTCTAAATTGAAGAATTAAAGGAGAAGATAAATAGAAAAGAAAATGGATTAAATTAATAGATTATTAAAATTATGTGGGTTAATTTTTTAGAATTAAGGTCAAATTAAAATAATTGTAGAACTTGAGAGCTAATTATGTAATTATATCAATTTATATTAACTGCCATGTCATCAGCCGTTAAATTTTTAAGACGTCGAGCCAATTTGTTACTTTTTTTAAGTTGAGGGTCCAGTTTGTAACTTCTGATAGTCGGAGAATGCAATAAAGAATTAAAACATAGCCGGTGACCATTTATGTAGTTTACCCTTTTTTTAATTGTCTAATATAATTAGGGTGATGTAACCAAATGGTCACTAAACTATTCCAAAAAATAAAATCTAAATTTTAAATTCTTAACCCTAACCCTAAAAAACAAAACCCTAAACCTTATACAATATACCATAAATTCTAAACCCTACAACCTAAACCCTTAAACTTTAAACCATAAACTAAAACTCTAACCCCTAAAACAAAAGGCACATGTAAACTAAAGTTTACACAACACATGTATTAAAGTTTTTTTTTTCATTTAGGGTAAAATTTTGATACACAAATTATGTAAAACTAATTTTACACAATCATGCATATTTACACTATAAAATCCAAATTTTAAATTCCTAACTCTAACCCTAAAAAACTAAACCTTAAACCATATATCCTAAATTCTAACCTATACAACCTAAACCCCTAAAATTAAAAGGCACGTGTAAACTAAAGTTTACACAACACATGTATCAAAGTTTTTTTTTTATTTAGGGTAAAATTTTGATACACATGCTGTGTAAAACTAACTTTACACAAATCTATAAATTTACACTATAAAATAAAAATTAGATAAATCTCTTGTTTTCTACCTTTAAAATTTTAATTCGGCTAATCTGAGCACGACAATACTCAAAAATATATTATGATGGTGAATTTTCAAAAGAACAAGCGACTGAATTTCTTCATTGATACCTTAAGGTGGCAATGACATCCTCAATTTGTAATATATTGCTTTGACCACAAAGCTTGGTTAATCCAATAATAACAATGAAGATCAATGCATGAATACTATTCGAAACGACGAGGTTTAGAGTATAATATTAAATTGTTGCCGCAATGTAAAGTAATGGTCAAAGTATAATAGTTTTGAAGGTCGCCACAACACCACAAACATGCCTATTTTGAAACTTTAAATATTGACCTATTTTCGTCACTTCACCGTTTAACCTTTAACACTGTTATGACGTGAAAATAAAAAATAGTAAAAAATATACATTTTAACACGTCGTCCTCTTCCTCTCCTACAAACTACTTTTCTCCTCAACTATTCAAAACCCACAAAACAACCCTAATGTTTGAAATACATCGGTACCGATCTACACCGTCCACCGTTGGATGGCTTTAGTTTTGAGATATATCACTCTCCACTGTACGGACTGCACTTTGACCGTTCAAATTTCGATATGATGCATCGATTGCCGGCGACGAACTTTGGCCGAGAGATATACTACCTTTTTTTCCTTTCTCTTTTCTTTTTGTATTTTTTAGGTTTTTCTTTATTCTTTTGTTGCTGCTGCTAATTATTAGGATACACGGCTTAGTTTTGTCTTGGGCGAGGGAAGTAAAAGTTTGGGTGGTAGTTGAGGGGCGCCGACGGTAATAAAGTTTTTGATTTAGGGATTGGTTGGCTCTCGATTTTGGGTGGGAAGTGATGAGGGTGGTGGTCTCAGTGAAGGGTCTTGTGATGGTTGCTTGAATGAAGCACAGTTGGGGGCTCAATGGTGAAGGATGCTCGATGGGTACATGGGTTAGTTTGGGTCATCGTTTAGGGGCAAATGGGTGTGTGAGGTGATGGTTTTGGTGAAGGTTTAGGATATGGTTCTCGATTTTGTGTCGAGAGGTGGAGGTTGTTGAATGATCGACAGTTTATGGGGCAATGGATTCAGTTTGGTGGAGGTTTAGGGTGACGTGGTGATGGACATTGGGTGTTTGGGGAATGAGTGGGGTGAGGGTGAAGGAGGGTGAGGATGAGAGTTAAATTTTTAATTTTTAATTTTAATAATTTTATTTTATTTAATGATGTGTATTAAATATATATATATTTTATTTTCATGTCATAAGTGTTAGAGATTTAATAGTAGAGTGACCAAAATAGGTCAATATTTAAAGTTCAGTGATAAAATTGAACGTTTTGAAAGTTGAGTAACTAAAATAAGTCACAGAGCAAAGTTAGGTGATGATTTGGATATTTTACCCTTAAAAATATTTAATACAAAAGTATCCATTTCTACAATCAAATAATGTAGTCTTCCTAGAAAAATTATGCATAGATATTTGTTTTTACTTTTGATGTATATTTTATTATTTTGTTATATTTTCTTATACGTTGTATAAATTTTTTTTACATAATCCTTCATATTTAAGCTATAAAATCTAAAGCTAAATCTCTAACCCTAGTACCCTCTTAAACCCTAAACTCTAATCTCTAAATTCTAACCATAAACTTTAAATTCTACAACATACACACAAAACTCCTAAACGTTTCTATATATACATATATATCATCTTAGCATATAGGGAATTCATGGATGTATCGAAGAATGCAATATTTGAAATTTTTAAAATTTCACTTTACTCATTTTCATATGATTCATTTAGAAATTGAAAATATTTAGCACATGGATATGATTTTCCTCCGAACGAAGGTATAATTTTAAGTTATAAATATAAATTTTTAAAAGGTTATATTAAAATTTTAAAGTGCGATATTATAAAATTTTCATGAGACGTAAAATTATATAAGTAATAAAAATATAAAAAAAATAATTATATGAAATATAGAAACTTTCAGAAGGTGCATTCCACAATCCATCCATGAATTCCCTATATGCTAAGATGATGGATGAATATGGTAATAAAGAAATATACATGGAAAGCAAAAACGAATACCTCTGCATATTTTCTTTTTTGAGGAAATTCCATGTATGCTAAGATATGGATAAATATGGTAATAAAGAAATATACATGGAAAACAAAAACAAATTACCTTTGCATATTTTCATTTTTAAGGAAATCTAGATTATTCGATTGTAAAAATGGATATTTTGTCAAAAATTCTTAGTATAAATATCATACTCAACGTGGTCAAACTAAGTCAACCATGAAAAGCTTTTCAGTTTATGTTGCACTTGTGCTTATTTTGTTCCTTAACTCCGGTAAATCTTTCTCATCACTGCTTTTATTCTGTAGTTAGTCATTCATTCTTTTTTCTACCCCTATCTTTTATTTGAATTCATTTTCCAATAAACAGATTTAGATACATAAAAATCATGTTTAATTTGAATAAACATTTAAACATAAATACAAGTAGGGATAAATATTCGATCGAGTCGAGTCAAAACATTTTGAGTTAGTCGGGATGAAGAATCTTATTTTATAACTCAATTTTTATTTGAAATTTTTTCAAGTCGAGTCAAGTTCGCGTTTATGTTCTAATTTAATTGCATATATATATATATATGGGATGAGATCCACTTACATGGTATAAAACTCATTTAGTTTTGAGTCTAAATACTTAACAAGTCTTTGAATTTTTTAATTTCAATATTTTAACTCTTTCTAATGTTCAATCCTGACTCCGTTCCTGCATGGATAAATGATTAAATGTTACTACGATCATCCTTTATTTGTTAGGTATTACCAAAATTTGCGAGAAGCTGTTCATGAGATGATTGTTTACTTGTTTCATTTCTTGCAGGAAATTTGGTATGTATAGATGCTCAAGCTCAATGTCAGATAAAATTACATGGAGGAGGTTGTGAGATTGAAGAATGCAATAAAGGTTGTACGCAGAAATATGGACCCAAAGCTTATGGGATTTGCTTCTTTTATGCAAAGCCTAATGATACATGTCTGTGCCGTTACCCTTGTTAATTTATTTTCATCAAAAATAAAACCTTTTATGTAACTTGTTTCGATTCAAGGGGCCGTCCTCCTTAATTAAATAAAAATAAGATAATCTTTTTCTTCATGAAACACCGCAAACTGCATTTAAAAGCATAGTTATTTTTAAGAAAAAAATCGTAGTATTAAATTTTGAGGATTACTACATGAAACAAATTAAATTACACTTTCGTCAATCGAATACATTATTGTCCCTTTAGTAATGAGTGAATCTTAATGTAAGGTTAATTGGAATTGAGGACTGAGGTTAAAGCATAGGAATATTGCATGTGAGCAGTGTTGTGACAAGTAACAAGGTTCCGGGATTAGTGAACAAGTTGCAGCTATATTTTCCGGATATCAAATCGAAGAAACATGATCTAGTGCTAAATTTTTAAAAAGTTCGGGCTAATTTGTTACTTTTTTAAGTCAGGGGATCAGTTCGTAACTTTTGATAGTCGGAAAATGCAAAAAAGAATTAGAACATAGTCGGGGACCGTTTATGTAGTTTACCCTTTTTTAACAGTCTAATATAATTAAGGTGATGTAACCAAATGGTCACTAAACTATTCCAAAAAATAAAATCTAAATCTTAAATTCTTAACCCTAACCCTAAAAAATAAAACCCTAAACCTTAAATCGTATACCATAAATTCTAAACTATACAACCTAAACCCTTAAACTTTAAACCATAAACTAAAACTCTAACCCCTAAAACAAAAGGCACGTGTAAACTAAAGTTTACACAACACATGTATTAAAGTTTGTTTTCATTTAGGGTAAAATTTTGATACACAAATTGTGTAAAACTAATTTTACACATGCATGCATATTTACACTATAAAATTCAAATTTCAAATTCCTAACTTTAACCTTAAAAAACTAAACCTTAAACCATATATCCTAAATTCTAAACTATACAACCTAAACCCTTTAAACTAAAAAGGCACATGTAAACTAAAGTTTACACAGCACATGTATCATTTTTTTTTCATTTAAGGTAAAATTTCGATACACAGGCTGTGTAAAACTAACTTTACACACATTTGTATATTTACACTATAAAATAAAAATTAGATAAATCTCTTATTTTCCACCTTTAAAAATTTAGTTCGGCTAATCTAAGCTCGACAAAACTCAAAAATATATTATGATGGTGAATTTTCAATTTAAGTCAAGACTGTCAACAACCCAAAAGAACAAGCGACTGAATTTCTTCATTGATACCTTAAGGTGGCAATGACATCCTCAATTTGTAATGTGTTGCTTTGACTAGGGGTAAGCGTTCGAGCAAGTCGAGTCGAGTCGAGTCAAAATTTTTTGAGTTATTCGAGTTGACGCGTCATATTTTACGACTTGAACTTAATTTGAAATTTTTTTCGATTCGAATCGAGTTTATGAAATTCGAGTCAAGTTCGAGTTGAGTCCAATTTTCGAGTTCCTATACAAATTTAATTGTAATTATTTACCATGTTATAGTGTGATTTAATTCCAATTTAAACGACTTTCTCTAATCATATAAGATATGCACACACACACACACACACACATATATATATATATATATATATATATTTCTTCATATTATTTTTCACATGCATAAGTAAGATTTGTAATGAAATTAATAAAAAATATCATCTAAACTTCTAAAATATATTTATAATATTATTTTTAAATAAGGAACTTTTGGGGATAAAGTATTGATGAGGGTGTAAATGAGTCAATGAATTGATGTAAAGAAAAAATTATAAAAAAATTCAGTTGATTGATCAAATTGAATAAAATATAAAGTTACCGGGCTAAATTGAAAAAGAATATATTTGTTAAAAATATGAATTGAAGTTATATAGATATTATATAGTGTTAGTGAATTATGTCGTTTAATTTTGTTCAAAAATAGACTTATAACGAAAGAGGAATCGAAAAAAATTGAAAATATATAACACGTGGATACGATTTCTCTCCGAAGAATGGTATAATTTTAAGTTATAAATATAAATTTTTAAAAGATTATATTAAAATTTTAAGGTGTGAAATTATAAAATTTTCAAAAATAAAAATATAAAAAAGTAATTATATGAAATATAAAATTTTTCAGAAGGTGCATTCCACAATCCATCCAAGAATTCCCCATATGCTAAGATGATGGATGAATATGGCAATAAAGAAATATACATAAAAAGCAAAAAACAAATACCTCTGCATATTTTATTTTTTGAGGAAATTTCATGTATGCTAGGATATGGATAAATATGGTAATAAAGAAATATACATGGAAAACAAAAACAAATTACCTTTGCATATTTTCATTTTTAAGGAAATCTAGATTATTCTATTGTAAAAATGGATATTTTGTCAAAAATTCTTAGTATAAATATTATACTCAACGTCCTCAAACTAAGTCAACCATGAAAAGCTTTTCAGTTTATGTTGCACTTGTGCTTATTTTGTTCCTTAACTCCGGTAAATCTTTCTCATCACTGCTTTTATTCTGTAATTAGTCATTCATTCTTTTTTCTACCCCTATCTTTTATTTGAATTCATTTTCCAATAAACAGATTTAGAAACATAAAAATCATGTTAAATTTGAATACACATTTAAACATAAATACAAGTAGGGGTAAATATTCGATCGAGTCGAGTCAAAACATTTTGAGTTAGTCGGGTTGAAGAATCTTATTTTATAACTCAACTTTTATTTGGAACTTTTTCAAGTCGAGTCAAGTTCGCGTTTATGTTCTAATTTAATTGCAAATATATATATATGGGATGAGATCTACTTACATGGTATAAAACTCATTTAGTTTTGAGTCTAAATACTTAACAAGTCTTTGAATTTTTTAATTTCAATATTTTAACTCTTTCTAATGTTCAATCCTGACTCCGTTCCTGCATGGATAAATGATTAAATGTTACTACGATCATCCTTTATATGTTAGGTATTACCAAAATTTGCGAGAAGCTGTTCATGAGATGATTGTTTACTTGTTTCATTTTTTGCAGAAAATTTGGTATGTATAGATGCTCAAGCTCAATGTCAGATAAAATTACATGGAGGAGGTTGTGAGATTGAAGAATGCAATAAAGGTTGTACGCAGAAATATGGACCCAAAGCTTATGGGATTTGCTTCCTTTATGCAAAGCCTAATGATACATGTCTGTGTCGTTACCCTTGTTAATTTATTTTCATCAAAAACAAAACTTTTTATGTAACTTGTTTCGATTCAAGGGGCTGTCCTTAATTAAATAATAATGAGATAATCTCTTTCTTCATGAAACACCGCAAACTGCATTTAAAAGTATAGTTATTTTTAGAAAAAAAATTGTAGTATTAAATTTCTAAGATTACTGCATGAAACAAATTAAATTACACTTTTGTCAATCGAATTAATTACTATCCCTTTAGTAACGAGTGAATCCTAATGTAAGGTCAATTGGAATTGAGGACTGAGGTTAAAGCATAGGAATGTTGCATGTGGGCAGTGCTGTGACAAGTAACAAGGTTCCCGGATTAGTGAACTAGTTGCAGCTATATTTGCCAGATATCAAATCAAAGAAACATCATCTAGTAGCAATTATGTGCACTAAGGTGAGTACTTTGAGATAAATGTCTACTGTACGATACAGACCGTCATCCACCGAAGCTTAATAATGGTAAGAATTACCTGGTCTGAATTGAAGAATTAAAGGACAGGATAAACAGAAAAAAAATGGACTAAATTGATAGATTATTTTATTATATGGGTAATTTTTTTATAATTAGGATCAAATTAAAATAATTTTAGAACTTGATGGCTAATTATGTAATTATATTAGTTTATATTAACTGCCATGTCATTTGTCATTAAATTTTTAATTGCGTCGAACCAACTTGTTATTTTTTTAAGCCAGGGGACCAGTTTGTAAATTCTGATAGTCGGGGATGCAAAAAATTAGAGAATACTCAGGGGACCATTTATGTAGTTTACCCTTTTTTTAACCCTATAATATAATTAGGGTGATGTAACCAAATGGCCACTAAACTATTCTCAAAAAAGAAAATGATAACCAAACTTTCAAAAATTACAGAATGACAATTAAACTTTATGTTTTGTTACAAAATGGTAACTGTGTCGTTAACCTTCGTTAAAGAGGTGTCGTGGCTGTTAATTGAAGAATTAAAGGGGAGGATAAATAGAAAATAAGATAAACTAAATTGATAGATTATTAAAATTATGTGGGTTAATTTTTTAGAATTAAGTTCAAATTAAAATAATTGTAGAACTTGAGGGCTAATTATATAATTATATCAATTTATATTAACCGCCACGTCATCAGCCGTTAAATTTTTAAGACGTCGAGCCAACTTGTTACTTTTTTTAAGTCGGGAATCTAGTTTATAACTTCTGATAGTCGGGGAATGCAAAAAAAATTAGAACATAGTCGGGAACCATTTATGTAGTTTACCTTTTTTTAACAGTCTAATATAATTAGGGTGATGTAACCAAATGGTCACTAAACTATTCCCAAAAAAATAAAATCTAAATTTTAAATTCTTAACCTAACCCTAAAAAACAAAACCCTAAACATTAAACTATATACCATAAATTCTAAACCCTACAACTTAAACCCTTACACTTTAAACCATAAACTAAAACTCTAATCCCTAAAACAAAAAGCACGTGTAAACTAAAGTTTACACAACACGTGTATTAAAGTGTTTTTCATTTAGGGTAAAATTTTGATACACAAATTGTGTAAAACTAATTTTACACAAGCATGCATTTTTACACACAAAAAATTCAAATTTTAAATTCCTAACTCTAACCCTAAAAAAACTAAACCTTAAACCATATACCCTAAATTCTAAGCTATACAACCTAAACCCCTAAAACTAAAAGGCACATGTAAAATAAAGTTTACACAACACATGTATCAAAGTTTTTTTTTCCATTTAGGGTAAAATTTTGATACACAGACTGTGTAAAACTAACTTTACACAAATTTGTATATTTACACTATAAAATAAAAAATAGATAAATCTCTTGTTTTCCACCTTTAAAATTTTAGTTCGGCTAATCTGAACACAACAAGACTCAAAAATATATTATGATGGTGAATTTTCAATTTAAATCAAGACTGCCAACAACCCAAAAGAACAAGCGACTGAATTTCTTCATTGATACCTTAAGGTGGCAATGACATCCTCAATTTGTAGTATATTGCTTTGACCACAAAGCTTGGTTAATCCAATAATAACAATGAAGACCAATGCATGAATACTATCCGAAACGACGAGGTTTAGAGTATAATATTAAATTGTTGCCGCAATGTAAAGTAATGGTCATATTATAATAGTTTTGAAGGTCGCCACAACACCGCAAACTACGTTAAAAATTATAGTTATTTTTAAGAGAAAAATTATAATATTAAATTTCGAGAATTACCACCTGAAATCAATTAGAATATTTAATACAGAAATATCCATTTCTACCATCAAAATATTTAATAGTTTAGAAATTGAAAATATGTAACACATAGATATGATTTTCCTCCAATGGTATATATAATTTTAAGTTATAAATATAAATTTTTAAAAGGTTATATTAAAATTTTAAAGTGTGAAATTATAAAATTTTCAAGAATAAAAATATAAAAAAGTAATTATATGAAATATAGAAATTTTCAGAAGGTGCATTCACAATCCATCCAGGAATTCCCTATATGCTAAGATGATGGATGAATATGGTAATAAAGAAATATACATGAAAAGCAAAAACAAATACCTCTGCATATTTTGTTTTTTGAGGAAATTCCATGTATGCTAGGATATGGATAAATATTGTAATAACGAAATATACATGGAAAACAAAAACAAATTACCTTTGCATGTTTTTTTAAGGAAATCCAGATTATTCGATTGTAAAAATGGATATTTTGTCTCAAATTCTTAGTATAAATATTATACTCAACGTTGTCAAACTAAGTCAACCATGAAAAGCTTTTCAGTTTACGTTGCACTTGTGCTTATTTTGTTCCTTAACTCCGGTAAATCTTTCTCATCACTGCTTTTATTCTGTAGTTAGTCATTCATTCTTTTTTCTACCCCTATCTTTTACTTGAATTCATTTTCCAATAAATAGATTTAGATACATAAAAATCATGTTAAATTTGAATAAACATTTAAACATAAATACAAGTAGGGGTAAATATTTGATCGAGTCGAGTCAAAACATTTTGAGTTAGTCGGGTTGAAGACTCTTATTTTATAACTCTATTTTTATTTGAAATTTTTTCAAGTCGAGTCAAGTTCGCGTTTATTTTCTAATTTAATTGCAAATATATATATGGGATGAGATCCACTTACATGGTGTAAAACTCATTTAGTTTTGAGTCTAAATACTTAACAAGTCTTTGAATTTTTTAATTTCAATATTTTAACTCTTTCTAATGTTCAATCCTGACTCCGTTCCTGCATAGATAAATGATTAAATGTTACTACGATCATCCTTTATTTGTTAGGTATTACCAAAATTTGCGAGAAGTTGTTCATGAGATGATTGTTTACTTGTTTCATTTTTTGCAGGAAATTTTGTATGTATAGATGCTCAAGCTCAGTGTCAGATAAAATTATATGGAGGAGGTTGTCAGATTGAAGAATGCAATAAAGGTTGTACGCAGAAATATGGACCCAAAGCTTATGGGATTTGCTTCTTTTATGCAAAGCCTAATGATACATGTCTGTGCCGTTACCCTTGTTAATTTATTTTCATCAAAAATAAATTTTTTTATGTAATTTGTTTCGATTCAAGGGGCCGTCCTCCTTAATTAAATAAATGAGATATTTTCTTTCTTCATGAAACACCGCAAACTATATTTAAAAGCATAATTATTTTTTTAGAAAAAATTATAGTATTAAATTTCGAGGATTGTTACATGAAACAAATTAAATTACACTTTCGTCAATTATATACATTACTTTGAGATCAGAGGTGGTAAGCTACTTTAGCAAGGTTTAAAGTACTATACTAAACAACTAGAGCTCAACAAACAATGAGACAAAGGAGTCCAATTAGAGGATAAAATCAGTAGTCTTATTTATAGTGAGAGTATAGTATATATTTATATATATAGGTATATTCGAACAAAATTCGGTTATTACACAAGTGACTGGAGTTCTTTGTTGATACCTTAAGGTGGCAATGGTATCCACAATTTGTAGTACATTGCTTTGATCGCATAAAGTTTGGTTAAAATTAATTCTTAGGTTATATTAGTGTTACGAGCTAATCACGTTCCAATTTTATTGTAAATAACTAAAAATTATTATATTGAATGATAATATATATCATTATAAATATATTTTTTTTCTTAAATAATTTTTTCATATATAAGATTTCTTACCTAAATAAACTTAATAACCAATAATAAATCTTTAAATACTTTTTTTGAATGAATAAATCTTTAAATACTTAAGTTACAATAAAATCTAACTAAACTATCTGTTAAAATTTAAATTTCCTATCTAATTTCACCTTAATACTATTTAAAAAAAGTTATCCAGCTCAACGTCGTATTGCTTCGTCTGCAATAATAAACAAACTACAATCTTTATTTGAATTTCAAACAAAATATTGATGAATCGATTCAATACTCCTTATTAATAATAACAGAAGCTGCATTAAATTTATTTTATCACTGTAATTATGATGAGCAAAGTTTTAAATTTTTCTACAATTATTTATGTGTGAGATTTCAGACGTAAATATTTATATTTGATCTTAAGTTTGCGTTATTGTTCGAATAAAATTTTTCAGTACTAATTAAAAAACATACAAACAAACAAAAAAACGTTTACACTCGTGAACTGTTTGAGTCCAATTTTAAACAAATTGTATTCATTTGGTAACTCGAGTTAAATGGCTTTTTTCCTAACAAATTTCTCTAGCGTTCAAGCTTTTTATTTATATTACATTCATAAGGATAACAAAAGGATGGGTCGGGGAGGGTTTTGGTCAATTTGAACTTGACATGGCATGATTCTAACAAAACCCAACTCTATATTTATTATAATTTGAGGGATAACAAAGGGAGGATCGGGTGTTGACTTTGTTCTCGGGTATTTAAAATTATAATTATTTAAAAAAAAAAATCATGACGCAATTTTCACAATCGCGAGATCGCGATCGCAACCATAATTTAATACTATGGTCTAAGGCAGCCTCAACATTCTTAATCCACTTGAGAAAATCACACTTAACAATTGGGTATGTATCTTGCTTGCGCCGCCAATATTGTATGTATCTTGTCTATTTGCACCCTCCCATCCTTTTTGTATGGACAAAATTCCATGGTTTTAGTCCTATCAGGGCGGAATTAAAAATTTATAAAGGGACCAAAATGAAATTAAAAATTTTGAGGAGGGCCAAACTAAAATTTTGTAATTTTAAAGGGATTATAAAAGTAATTTTACCTTTTATTTTAAAAAATTATATCTTATTCCTAATGAAAAAAAAATTGGGGGACCAAACCCACTTAAACCCCCTATGTTCCGCCCCTGAGTCCTATTGAATAAATTAAGGCCGTCGAGGTGCTTGCAGTTTTACAAGTATAAAGAGACCAGCTTGCTACACACTTTAACTTCACCCTCAACTCTAAACTTTAATTTCATTCCTCTACTTTTCTAGATGTTCTATCATGGAATTTCGCTTCCTTCGGATCTTCGCCACGACGCTCGTCGTAAGTAACATGTTATTTTATGTATATTTTTAAAATCATAGTTATTTTAAGAGAGAAATTAAAGTAATAAATTTCGTGAATTACTACATGAAACAAATTAAAAATAAGGTAAAATACCTAAATCATCACTCAATTTTGCTCTATAACCTATTTTGGTCACTTAACTTTCAAAATACTCAATTTTATCACTGAACTTTAAATGTTGACCTATTTTCGTCACTCCACCGTTAAACCTTTAACATTGTTATGACATGAAAATAAAAAATATACATTTTAACACGTCGTCATCTTCCTCTCCTTCAAACTACTTTTCTCCTCAACTATTCAAAACCCACAAAACAACCCTAATGTTTGAAATACATCGGTACCGATCTACACCGTCCACCGTTGGATGGATTTAGTTTTGAGATATGTAACTCTCCACTGTACGGACTGCACTTTGACCGTTCAAATTTTCGATATGATGCATCGGTTGCCGGCGACGAACTTTGGTCGAGAGATATACTACCTTTTTTTCCCTTTCTCTTTTCTTTTTGTATTTTTTAGGTTTTTCTTTATTCTTTTGTTGCTGCTGCTAATTATTATGAAACTTTGCTTAGTTTTGTCTTGGGCAAGGGAAGTAAAAGCTTGGGTGGTAGTTGAAGGGGTGCCGATGGTAATAAAATTTTTGATTTAGGGATTGGTTGGCTCTCGATTTTGGGTGGGAAGTGATGAGGGTGGTAGTCTCAGTGAAGGGTCTAGTGATGGTTGCTTGAATGAGGCACAGTTGGGGGCTCAATGGTGAAGGATGCTCGATGGCTACATAGGTTAGTTTGGGTCATCGTTTAGGGGCAAATGGGTGTGTGAGGGGATGGTTTTGGTGAAGGTTTAGGATATGGTTCTCGATTTTGTGTCGAGAGGTGGAGGTTGTTGAATGATCGATAGTTTATGGGGCAATGGATTCGGTTTGGTGGAGGTTGAGGGTGACGTGGTGATGGACATTGGATGTTTGGGGAATGAGTGGGGTAAGGGTGAAGGAGGGTAAAGATGAGAGTTAAATTTTTAATTTTTAATTTAATTAATTTTATTTTATTTAATGATGTGTATTAAATATATATATTTTTTATTTTCATGTCATAAGTGTTAGAGATTTAACATTGGAGTGGCCAAAATAGGTCAATATTTAAAGTTCAGTGATAAAATTGAGCGTTTTGAAAGTTGAGTAACTAAAATAAGTCACAGAGCAAAGTTAGGTGATGATTTAGATATTTTACCCTTAAAAATATTTAATACAGAAGTACCCATTTCTACAATCAAATAATGTAGTCTTCCTAAAAAATATGCATAGATATTTGTTTTTACTTTTGATGTATATTTTATTATTCTGTTATATTTTCTTACACAATGTATAAAAAAATTTACACACCTTCATATTTAAGCTATAAAATCTAAAACTAAATCTCTAACCCTAGTACCCTCTTAAACCCTAAACTCTAATCTCTAAATTCTAACCATAAACTTTAAATTCTACAACATACACACAAAACTCTTAAACGTTTCTATATATACATATATATCATCTTAGCATATAGGGAATTCATGGATGTATCGAAGAATGCAATATTTGAAATTTTTAAAATTTCACTTTACTCATTTTCATGTGATTCCTTTAGAAATTGAAAATATTTAGCACATGGATATGATTTTCCTCCGAACGAAGGTATAATTTTAAGTTATAAATATAAATTTTTAAAAGGTTATATTAAAATTTTAAAGTGCGATATTATAAAATTTTCATGAGACGTAAAATTATATAAGTAATAAAAATATAAAAAAAATAATTATATGAAATATAGAAACTTTCAGAAGGTGCATTCCACAATCCATCCATGAATTCCCTATATGCTAAGATGATGGATGAATATGGTAATAAAGAAATATACATGGAAAGCAAAAACGAATACCTCTGCATATTTTCTTTTTTGAGGAAATTCCATGTATGCTAAGATATGGATAAATATGGTAATAAAGAAATATACATGGAAAACAAAAACAAATTACCTTTGCATATTTTCATTTTTAAGGAAATCTAGATTATTCTATTGTAAAAATGGATATTTTGTCAAAAATTCTTAGTATAAATATCATACTCAACGTGGTCAAACTAAGTCAACCATGAAAAGCTTTTCAGTTTATGTTGCACTTGTGCTTATTTTGTTCCTTAACTCCGGTAAATCTTTCTCATCACTGCTTTTATTCTGTAGTTAGTCATTCATTCTTTTTTCTACCCCTATCTTTTATTTGAATTCATTTTCCAATAAACAGATTTAGATACATAAAAATCATGTTTAATTTGAATAAACATTTAAACATAAATACAAGTAGGGATAAATATTCGATCGAGTCGAGTCAAAACATTTTGAGTTAGTCGGGATGAAGAATCTTATTTTATAACTCAATTTTTATTTGAAATTTTTTCAAGTCGAGTCAAGTTCGCGTTTATGTTCTAATTTAATTGCATATATATATATATATGGGATGAGATCCACTTACATGGTATAAAACTCATTTAGTTTTGAGTCTAAATACTTAACAAGTCTTTGAATTTTTTAATTTCAATATTTTAACTCTTTCTAATGTTCAATCCTGACTCCGTTCCTGCATGGATAAATGATTAAATGTTACTACGATCATCCTTTATTTGTTAGGTATTACCAAAATTTGCGAGAAGCTGTTCATGAGATGATTGTTTACTTGTTTCATTTCTTGCAGGAAATTTGGTATGTATAGATGCTCAAGCTCAATGTCAGATAAAATTACATGGAGGAGGTTGTGAGATTGAAGAATGCAATAAAGGTTGTACGCAGAAATATGGACCCAAAGCTTATGGGATTTGCTTCTTTTATGCAAAGCCTAATGATACATGTCTGTGCCGTTACCCTTGTTAATTTATTTTCATCAAAAATAAAACCTTTTATGTAACTTGTTTCGATTCAAGGGGCCGTCCTCCTTAATTAAATAAAAATAAGATAATCTTTTTCTTCATGAAACACCGCAAACTGCATTTAAAAGCATAGTTATTTTTAAGAAAAAAATCGTAGTATTAAATTTTGAGGATTACTACATGAAACAAATTAAATTACACTTTCGTCAATCGAATACATTATTGTCCCTTTAGTAATGAGTGAATCTTAATGTAAGGTTAATTGGAATTGAGGACTGAGGTTAAAGCATAGGAATATTGCATGTGAGCAGTGTTGTGACAAGTAACAAGGTTCCGGGATTAGTGAACAAGTTGCAGCTATATTTTCCGGATATCAAATCGAAGAAACATGATCTAGTGCTAAATTTTTAAAAAGTTCGGGCTAATTTGTTACTTTTTTAAGTCAGGGGATCAGTTCGTAACTTTTGATAGTCGGAAAATGCAAAAAAGAATTAGAACATAGTCGGGGACCGTTTATGTAGTTTACCCTTTTTTAACAGTCTAATATAATTAAGGTGATGTAACCAAATGGTCACTAAACTATTCCAAAAAATAAAATCTAAATCTTAAATTCTTAACCCTAACCCTAAAAAATAAAACCCTAAACCTTAAATCGTATACCATAAATTCTAAACTATACAACCTAAACCCTTAAACTTTAAACCATAAACTAAAACTCTAACCCCTAAAACAAAAGGCACGTGTAAACTAAAGTTTACACAACACATGTATTAAAGTTTGTTTTCATTTAGGGTAAAATTTTGATACACAAATTGTGTAAAACTAATTTTACACATGCATGCATATTTACACTATAAAATTCAAATTTCAAATTCCTAACTTTAACCTTAAAAAACTAAACCTTAAACCATATATCCTAAATTCTAAACTATACAACCTAAACCCTTTAAACTAAAAAGGCACATGTAAACTAAAGTTTACACAGCACATGTATCATTTTTTTTTCATTTAAGGTAAAATTTCGATACACAGGCTGTGTAAAACTAACTTTACACACATTTGTATATTTACACTATAAAATAAAAATTAGATAAATCTCTTATTTTCCACCTTTAAAAATTTAGTTCGGCTAATCTAAGCTCGACAAAACTCAAAAATATATTATGATGGTGAATTTTCAATTTAAGTCAAGACTGTCAACAACCCAAAAGAACAAGCGACTGAATTTCTTCATTGATACCTTAAGGTGGCAATGACATCCTCAATTTGTAATGTGTTGCTTTGACTAGGGGTAAGCGTTCGAGCAAGTC
The DNA here is from genome assembly GCA_958450335.1 of Hibiscus tridactylites. NCBI lineage: Eukaryota > Viridiplantae > Streptophyta > Magnoliopsida > Malvales > Malvaceae > Hibiscus > Hibiscus tridactylites. The sequence continues at coordinate 2,935,715 of OY288277.1, read as the reverse complement.
GAGTCGAGTCGAGTCAAAATTTTTTGAGTTATTCGAGTTGACGCGTCATATTTTACGACTTGAACTTAATTTGAAATTTTTTTCGATTCGAATCGAGTTTATGAAATTCGAGTCAAGTTCGAGTTGAGTCCAATTTTCGAGTTCCTATACAAATTTAATTGTAATTATTTACCATGTTATAGTGTGATTTAATTCCAATTTAAACGACTTTCTCTAATCATATAAGATATGCACACACACACACACACACATATATATATATATATATATATATATATATTTCTTCATATTATTTTTCACATGCATAAGTAAGATTTGTAATGAAATTAATAAAAAATATCATCTAAACTTCTAAAATATATTTATAATATTATTTTTAAATAAGGAACTTTTGGGGATAAAGTATTGATGAGGGTGTAAATGAGTCAATGAATTGATGTAAAGAAAAAATTATAAAAAAATTCAGTTGATTGATCAAATTGAATAAAATATAAAGTTACCGGGCTAAATTGAAAAAGAATATATTTGTTAAAAATATGAATTGAAGTTATATAGATATTATATAGTGTTAGTGAATTATGTCGTTTAATTTTGTTCAAAAATAGACTTATAACGAAAGAGGAATCGAAAAAAATTGAAAATATATAACACGTGGATACGATTTCTCTCCGAAGAATGGTATAATTTTAAGTTATAAATATAAATTTTTAAAAGATTATATTAAAATTTTAAGGTGTGAAATTATAAAATTTTCAAAAATAAAAATATAAAAAAGTAATTATATGAAATATAAAATTTTTCAGAAGGTGCATTCCACAATCCATCCAAGAATTCCCCATATGCTAAGATGATGGATGAATATGGCAATAAAGAAATATACATAAAAAGCAAAAAACAAATACCTCTGCATATTTTATTTTTTGAGGAAATTTCATGTATGCTAGGATATGGATAAATATGGTAATAAAGAAATATACATGGAAAACAAAAACAAATTACCTTTGCATATTTTCATTTTTAAGGAAATCTAGATTATTCTATTGTAAAAATGGATATTTTGTCAAAAATTCTTAGTATAAATATTATACTCAACGTCCTCAAACTAAGTCAACCATGAAAAGCTTTTCAGTTTATGTTGCACTTGTGCTTATTTTGTTCCTTAACTCCGGTAAATCTTTCTCATCACTGCTTTTATTCTGTAATTAGTCATTCATTCTTTTTTCTACCCCTATCTTTTATTTGAATTCATTTTCCAATAAACAGATTTAGAAACATAAAAATCATGTTAAATTTGAATACACATTTAAACATAAATACAAGTAGGGGTAAATATTCGATCGAGTCGAGTCAAAACATTTTGAGTTAGTCGGGTTGAAGAATCTTATTTTATAACTCAACTTTTATTTGGAACTTTTTCAAGTCGAGTCAAGTTCGCGTTTATGTTCTAATTTAATTGCAAATATATATATATGGGATGAGATCTACTTACATGGTATAAAACTCATTTAGTTTTGAGTCTAAATACTTAACAAGTCTTTGAATTTTTTAATTTCAATATTTTAACTCTTTCTAATGTTCAATCCTGACTCCGTTCCTGCATGGATAAATGATTAAATGTTACTACGATCATCCTTTATATGTTAGGTATTACCAAAATTTGCGAGAAGCTGTTCATGAGATGATTGTTTACTTGTTTCATTTTTTGCAGAAAATTTGGTATGTATAGATGCTCAAGCTCAATGTCAGATAAAATTACATGGAGGAGGTTGTGAGATTGAAGAATGCAATAAAGGTTGTACGTAGAAATATGGACCCAAAGCTTATGGGATTTGCTTCCTTTATGCAAAGCCTAATGATACATGTCTGTGTCGTTACCCTTGTTAATTTATTTTCATCAAAAACAAAACTTTTTATGTAACTTGTTTCGATTCAAGGGGCTGTCCTTAATTAAATAATAATGAGATAATCTCTTTCTTCATGAAACACCGCAAACTGCATTTAAAAGTATAGTTATTTTTAGAAAAAAAATTGTAGTATTAAATTTCTAAGATTACTGCATGAAACAAATTAAATTACACTTTTGTCAATCGAATTAATTACTATCCCTTTAGTAACGAGTGAATCCTAATGTAAGGTCAATTGGAATTGAGGACTGAGGTTAAAGCATAGGAATGTTGCATGTGGGCAGTGCTGTGACAAGTAACAAGGTTCCCGGATTAGTGAACTAGTTGCAGCTATATTTGCCAGATATCAAATCAAAGAAACATCATCTAGTAGCAATTATGTGCACTAAGGTGAGTACTTTGAGATAAATGTCTACTGTACGATACAGACCGTCATCCACCGAAGCTTAATAATGGTAAGAATTACCTGGTCTGAATTGAAGAATTAAAGGACAGGATAAACAGAAAAAAAATGGACTAAATTGATAGATTATTTTATTATATGGGTAATTTTTTTATAATTAGGATCAAATTAAAATAATTTTAGAACTTGATGGCTAATTATGTAATTATATTAGTTTATATTAACTGCCATGTCATTTGTCATTAAATTTTTAATTGCGTCGAACCAACTTGTTATTTTTTTAAGCCAGGGGACCAGTTTGTAAATTCTGATAGTCGGGGATGCAAAAAATTAGAGAATACTCAGGGGACCATTTATGTAGTTTACCCTTTTTTTAACCCTATAATATAATTAGGGTGATGTAACCAAATGGCCACTAAACTATTCTCAAAAAAGAAAATGATAACCAAACTTTCAAAAATTACAGAATGACAATTAAACTTTATGTTTTGTTACAAAATGGTAACTGTGTCGTTAACCTTCGTTAAAGAGGTGTCGTGGCTGTTAATTGAAGAATTAAAGGGGAGGATAAATAGAAAATAAGATAAACTAAATTGATAGATTATTAAAATTATGTGGGTTAATTTTTTAGAATTAAGTTCAAATTAAAATAATTGTAGAACTTGAGGGCTAATTATATAATTATATCAATTTATATTAACCGCCACGTCATCAGCCGTTAAATTTTTAAGACGTCGAGCCAACTTGTTACTTTTTTTAAGTCGGGAATCTAGTTTATAACTTCTGATAGTCGGGGAATGCAAAAAAAAATTAAAACATAGTCGGGAACCATTTATGTAGTTTACCTTTTTTTAACAGTCTAATATAATTAGGGTGATGTAACCAAATGGTCACTAAACTATTCCCAAAAAAATAAAATCTAAATTTTAAATTCTTAACCTAACCCTAAAAAACAAAACCCTAAACATTAAACTATATACCATAAATTCTAAACCCTACAACTTAAACCCTTACACTTTAAACCATAAACTAAAACTCTAATCCCTAAAACAAAAAGCACGTGTAAACTAAAGTTTACACAACACGTGTATTAAAGTGTTTTTCATTTAGGGTAAAATTTTGATACACAAATTGTGTAAAACTAATTTTACACAAGCATGCATTTTTACACACAAAAAATTCAAATTTTAAATTCCTAACTCTAACCCTAAAAAAACTAAACCTTAAACCATATACCCTAAATTCTAAGCTATACAACCTAAACCCCTAAAACTAAAAGGCACATGTAAAATAAAGTTTACACAACACATGTATCAAAGTTTTTTTTTCCATTTAGGGTAAAATTTTGATACACAGACTGTGTAAAACTAACTTTACACAAATTTGTATATTTACACTATAAAATAAAAAATAGATAAATCTCTTGTTTTCCACCTTTAAAATTTTAGTTCGGCTAATCTGAACACAACAAGACTCAAAAATATATTATGATGGTGAATTTTCAATTTAAATCAAGACTGCCAACAACCCAAAAGAACAAGCGACTGAATTTCTTCATTGATACCTTAAGGTGGCAATGACATCCTCAATTTGTAGTATATTGCTTTGACCACAAAGCTTGGTTAATCCAATAATAACAATGAAGACCAATGCATGAATACTATCCGAAACGACGAGGTTTAGAGTATAATATTAAATTGTTGCCGCAATGTAAAGTAATGGTCATATTATAATAGTTTTGAAGGTCGCCACAACACCGCAAACTACGTTAAAAATTATAGTTATTTTTAAGAGAAAAATTATAATATTAAATTTCGAGAATTACCACCTGAAATCAATTAGAATATTTAATACAGAAATATCCATTTCTACCATCAAAATATTTAATAGTTTAGAAATTGAAAATATGTAACACATAGATATGATTTTCCTCCAATGGTATATATAATTTTAAGTTATAAATATAAATTTTTAAAAGGTTATATTAAAATTTTAAAGTGTGAAATTATAAAATTTTCAAGAATAAAAATATAAAAAAGTAATTATATGAAATATAGAAATTTTCAGAAGGTGCATTCCACAATCCATCCAAGAATTCCCCATATACTAAGATGATGGATGAATATGGTAATAAAGAAATATACATGAAAAGCAAAAACAAATACCTCTGCATATTTTGTTTTTTGAGGAAATTCCATGTATGCTAGGATATGGATAAATATTGTAATAACGAAATATACATGGAAAACAAAAACAAATTACCTTTGCATGTTTTTTTAAGGAAATCCAGATTATTCGATTGTAAAAATGGATATTTTGTCTCAAATTCTTAGTATAAATATTATACTCAACGTTGTCAAACTAAGTCAACCATGAAAAGCTTTTCAGTTTACGTTGCACTTGTGCTTATTTTGTTCCTTAACTCCGGTAAATCTTTCTCATCACTGCTTTTATTCTGTAGTTAGTCATTCATTCTTTTTTCTACCCCTATCTTTTACTTGAATTCATTTTCCAATAAATAGATTTAGATACATAAAAATCATGTTAAATTTGAATAAACATTTAAACATAAATACAAGTAGGGGTAAATATTTGATCGAGTCGAGTCAAAACATTTTGAGTTAGTCGGGTTGAAGACTCTTATTTTATAACTCTATTTTTATTTGAAATTTTTTCAAGTCGAGTCAAGTTCGCGTTTATTTTCTAATTTAATTGCAAATATATATATGGGATGAGATCCACTTACATGGTGTAAAACTCATTTAGTTTTGAGTCTAAATACTTAACAAGTCTTTGAATTTTTTAATTTCAATATTTTAACTCTTTCTAATGTTCAATCCTGACTCCGTTCCTGCATAGATAAATGATTAAATGTTACTACGATCATCCTTTATTTGTTAGGTATTACCAAAATTTGCGAGAAGTTGTTCATGAGATGATTGTTTACTTGTTTCATTTTTTGCAGGAAATTTTGTATGTATAGATGCTCAAGCTCAGTGTCAGATAAAATTATATGGAGGAGGTTGTCAGATTGAAGAATGCAATAAAGGTTGTACGCAGAAATATGGACCCAAAGCTTATGGGATTTGCTTCTTTTATGCAAAGCCTAATGATACATGTCTGTGTCGTTACCCTTGTTAATTTATTTTCATCAAAAATAAATTTTTTTATGTAATTTGTTTCGATTCAAGGGGCCGTCCTCCTTAATTAAATAAATGAGATATTTTCTTTCTTCATGAAACACCGCAAACTATATTTAAAAGCATAATTATTTTTTTAGAAAAAATTATAGTATTAAATTTCGAGGATTGTTACATGAAACAAATTAAATTACACTTTCGTCAATTATATACATTACTTTGAGATCAGAGGTGGTAAGCTACTTTAGCAAGGTTTAAAGTACTATACTAAACAACTAGAGCTCAACAAACAATGAGACAAAGGAGTCCAATTAGAGGATAAAATCAGTAGTCTTATTTATAGTGAGAGTATAGTATATATTTATATATATAGGTATATTCGAACAAAATTCGGTTATTACACAAGTGACTGGAGTTCTTTGTTGATACCTTAAGGTGGCAATGGTATCCACAATTTGTAGTACATTGCTTTGATCGCATAAAGTTTGGTTAAAATTAATTCTTAGGTTATATTAGTGTTACGAGCTAATCACGTTCCAATTTTATTGTAAATAACTAAAAATTATTATATTGAATGATAATATATATCATTATAAATATATTTTTTTTCTTAAATAATTTTTTCATATATAAGATTTCTTACCTAAATAAACTTAATAACCAATAATAAATCTTTAAATACTTTTTTTGAATGAATAAATCTTTAAATACTTAAGTTACAATAAAATCTAACTAAACTATCTGTTAAAATTTAAATTTCCTATCTAATTTCACCTTAATACTATTTAAAAAAAGTTATCCAGCTCAACGTCGTATTGCTTCGTCTGCAATAATAAACAAACTACAATCTTTATTTGAATTTCAAACAAAATATTGATGAATCGATTCAATACTCCTTATTAATAATAACAGAAGCTGCATTAAATTTATTTTATCACTGTAATTATGATGAGCAAAGTTTTAAATTTTTCTACAATTATTTATGTGTGAGATTTCAGACGTAAATATTTATATTTGATCTTAAGTTTGCGTTATTGTTCGAATAAAATTTTTCAGTACTAATTAAAAAACATACAAACAAACAAAAAAACGTTTACACTCGTGAACTGTTTGAGTCCAATTTTAAACAAATTGTATTCATTTGGTAACTCGAGTTAAATGGCTTTTTTCCTAACAAATTTCTCTAGCGTTCAAGCTTTTTATTTATATTACATTCATAAGGATAACAAAAGGATGGGTCGGGGAGGGTTTTGGTCAATTTGAACTTGACATGGCATGATTCTAACAAAACCCAACTCTATATTTATTATAATTTGAGGGATAACAAAGGGAGGATCGGGTGTTGACTTTGTTCTCGGGTATTTAAAATTATAATTATTTAAAAAAAAAAATCATGACGCAATTTTCACAATCGCGAGATCGCGATCGCAACCATAATTTAATACTATGGTCTAAGGCAGCCTCAACATTCTTAATCCACTTGAGAAAATCACACTTAACAATTGGGTATGTATCTTGCTTGCGCCGCCAATATTGTATGTATCTTGTCTATTTGCACCCTCCCATCCTTTTTGTATGGACAAAATTCCATGGTTTTAGTCCTATCAGGGCGGAATTAAAAATTTATAAAGGGACCAAAATGAAATTAAAAATTTTGAGGAGGGCCAAACTAAAATTTTGTAATTTTAAAGGGATTATAAAAGTAATTTTACCTTTTATTTTAAAAAATTATATCTTATTCCTAATGAAAAAAAAATTGGGGGACCAAACCCACTTAAACCCCCTATGTTCCGCCCCTGAGTCCTATTGAATAAATTAAGGCCGTCGAGGTGCTTGCAGTTTTACAAGTATAAAGAGACCAGCTTGCTACACACTTTAACTTCACCCTCAACTCTAAACTTTAATTTCATTCCTCTACTTTTCTAGATGTTCTATCATGGAATTTCGCTTCCTTCGGATCTTCGCCACGACGCTCGTCGTAAGTAACATGTTATTTTATGTATATTTTTAAAATCATAGTTATTTTAAGAGAGAAATTAAAGTAATAAATTTCGTGAATTACTACATGAAACAAATTAAAAATAAGGTAAAATACCTAAATCATCACTCAATTTTGCTCTATAACCTATTTTGGTCACTTAACTTTCAAAATACTCAATTTTATCACTGAACTTTAAATGTTGACCTATTTTCGTCACTCCACCGTTAAACCTTTAACATTGTTATGACATGAAAATAAAAAATATACATTTTAACACGTCGTCATCTTCCTCTCCTTCAAACTACTTTTCTCCTCAACTATTCAAAACCCACAAAACAACCCTAATGTTTGAAATACATCGGTACCGATCTACACCGTCCACCGTTGGATGGATTTAGTTTTGAGATATGTAACTCTCCACTGTACGGACTGCACTTTGACCGTTCAAATTTTCGATATGATGCATCGGTTGCCGGCGACGAACTTTGGTCGAGAGATATACTACCTTTTTTTCCCTTTCTCTTTTCTTTTTGTATTTTTTAGGTTTTTCTTTATTCTTTTGTTGCTGCTGCTAATTATTATGAAACTTTGCTTAGTTTTGTCTTGGGCAAGGGAAGTAAAAGCTTGGGTGGTAGTTGAAGGGGTGCCGATGGTAATAAAATTTTTGATTTAGGGATTGGTTGGCTCTCGATTTTGGGTGGGAAGTGATGAGGGTGGTAGTCTCAGTGAAGGGTCTAGTGATGGTTGCTTGAATGAGGCACAGTTGGGGGCTCAATGGTGAAGGATGCTCGATGGCTACATAGGTTAGTTTGGGTCATCGTTTAGGGGCAAATGGGTGTGTGAGGGGATGGTTTTGGTGAAGGTTTAGGATATGGTTCTCGATTTTGTGTCGAGAGGTGGAGGTTGTTGAATGATCGATAGTTTATGGGGCAATGGATTCGGTTTGGTGGAGGTTGAGGGTGACGTGGTGATGGACATTGGATGTTTGGGGAATGAGTGGGGTAAGGGTGAAGGAGGGTAAAGATGAGAGTTAAATTTTTAATTTTTAATTTAATTAATTTTATTTTATTTAATGATGTGTATTAAATATATATATTTTTTATTTTCATGTCATAAGTGTTAGAGATTTAACATTGGAGTGGCCAAAATAGGTCAATATTTAAAGTTCAGTGATAAAATTGAGCGTTTTGAAAGTTGAGTAACTAAAATAAGTCACAGAGCAAAGTTAGGTGATGATTTAGATATTTTACCCTTAAAAATATTTAATACAGAAGTACCCATTTCTACAATCAAATAATGTAGTCTTCCTAAAAAATATGCATAGATATTTGTTTTTACTTTTGATGTATATTTTATTATTCTGTTATATTTTCTTACACAATGTATAAAAAAATTTACACACCTTCATATTTAAGCTATAAAATCTAAAACTAAATCTCTAACCCTAGTACCCTCTTAAACCCTAAACTCTAATCTCTAAATTCTAACCATAAACTTTAAATTCTACAACATACACACAAAACTCTTAAACGTTTCTATATATACATATATATCATCTTAGCATATAGGGAATTCATGGATGTATCGAAGAATGCAATATTTGAAATTTTTAAAATTTCACTTTACTCATTTTCATGTGATTCCTTTAGAAATTGAAAATATTTAGCACATGGATATGATTTTCCTCCGAACGAAGGTATAATTTTAAGTTATAAATATAAATTTTTAAAAGGTTATATTAAAATTTTAAAGTGCGATATTATAAAATTTTCATGAGACGTAAAATTATATAAGTAATAAAAATATAAAAAAAATAATTATATGAAATATAGAAACTTTCAGAAGGTGCATTCCACAATCCATCCATGAATTCCCTATATGCTAAGATGATGGATGAATATGGTAATAAAGAAATATACATGGAAAGCAAAAACGAATACCTCTGCATATTTTCTTTTTTGAGGAAATTCCATGTATGCTAAGATATGGATAAATATGGTAATAAAGAAATATACATGGAAAACAAAAACAAATTACCTTTGCATATTTTCATTTTTAAGGAAATCTAGATTATTCTATTGTAAAAATGGATATTTTGTCAAAAATTCTTAGTATAAATATCATACTCAACGTGGTCAAACTAAGTCAACCATGAAAAGCTTTTCAGTTTATGTTGCACTTGTGCTTATTTTGTTCCTTAACTCCGGTAAATCTTTCTCATCACTGCTTTTATTCTGTAGTTAGTCATTCATTCTTTTTTCTACCCCTATCTTTTATTTGAATTCATTTTCCAATAAACAGATTTAGATACATAAAAATCATGTTTAATTTGAATAAACATTTAAACATAAATACAAGTAGGGATAAATATTCGATCGAGTCGAGTCAAAACATTTTGAGTTAGTCGGGATGAAGAATCTTATTTTATAACTCAATTTTTATTTGAAATTTTTTCAAGTCGAGTCAAGTTCGCGTTTATGTTCTAATTTAATTGCATATATATATATATATATGGGATGAGATCCACTTACATGGTATAAAACTCATTTAGTTTTGAGTCTAAATACTTAACAAGTCTTTGAATTTTTTAATTTCAATATTTTAACTCTTTCTAATGTTCAATCCTGACTCCGTTCCTGCATGGATAAATGATTAAATGTTACTACGATCATCCTTTATTTGTTAGGTATTACCAAAATTTGCGAGAAGCTGTTCATGAGATGATTGTTTACTTGTTTCATTTCTTGCAGGAAATTTGGTATGTATAGATGCTCAAGCTCAATGTCAGATAAAATTACATGGAGGAGGTTGTGAGATTGAAGAATGCAATAAAGGTTGTACGCAGAAATATGGACCCAAAGCTTATGGGATTTGCTTCTTTTATGCAAAGCCTAATGATACATGTCTGTGCCGTTACCCTTGTTAATTTATTTTCATCAAAAATAAAACCTTTTATGTAACTTGTTTCGATTCAAGGGGCCGTCCTCCTTAATTAAATAAAAATAAGATAATCTTTTTCTTCATGAAACACCGCAAACTGCATTTAAAAGCATAGTTATTTTTAAGAAAAAAATCGTAGTATTAAATTTTGAGGATTACTACATGAAACAAATTAAATTACACTTTCGTCAATCGAATACATTATTGTCCCTTTAGTAATGAGTGAATCTTAATGTAAGGTTAATTGGAATTGAGGACTGAGGTTAAAGCATAGGAATATTGCATGTGAGCAGTGTTGTGACAAGTAACAAGGTTCCGGGATTAGTGAACAAGTTGCAGCTATATTTTCCGGATATCAAATCGAAGAAACATGATCTAGTGCTAAATTTTTAAAAAGTTCGGGCTAATTTGTTACTTTTTTAAGTCAGGGGATCAGTTCGTAACTTTTGATAGTCGGAAAATGCAAAAAAGAATTAGAACATAGTCGGGGACCGTTTATGTAGTTTACCCTTTTTTAACAGTCTAATATAATTAAGGTGATGTAACCAAATGGTCACTAAACTATTCCAAAAAATAAAATCTAAATCTTAAATTCTTAACCCTAACCCTAAAAAATAAAACCCTAAACCTTAAATCGTATACCATAAATTCTAAACTATACAACCTAAACCCTTAAACTTTAAACCATAAACTAAAACTCTAACCCCTAAAACAAAAGGCACGTGTAAACTAAAGTTTACACAACACATGTATTAAAGTTTGTTTTCATTTAGGGTAAAATTTTGATACACAAATTGTGTAAAACTAATTTTACACATGCATGCATATTTACACTATAAAATTCAAATTTCAAATTCCTAACTTTAACCTTAAAAAACTAAACCTTAAACCATATATCCTAAATTCTAAACTATACAACCTAAACCCTTTAAACTAAAAAGGCACATGTAAACTAAAGTTTACACAGCACATGTATCATTTTTTTTTCATTTAAGGTAAAATTTCGATACACAGGCTGTGTAAAACTAACTTTACACACATTTGTATATTTACACTATAAAATAAAAATTAGATAAATCTCTTATTTTCCACCTTTAAAAATTTAGTTCGGCTAATCTAAGCTCGACAAAACTCAAAAATATATTATGATGGTGAATTTTCAATTTAAGTCAAGACTGTCAACAACCCAAAAGAACAAGCGACTGAATTTCTTCATTGATACCTTAAGGTGGCAATGACATCCTCAATTTGTAATGTGTTGCTTTGACTAGGGGTAAGCGTTCGAGCAAGTCGAGTCGAGTCGAGTCAAAATTTTTTGAGTTATTCGAGTTGACGCGTCATATTTTACGACTTGAACTTAATTTGAAATTTTTTTCGATTCGAATCGAGTTTATGAAATTCGAGTCAAGTTCGAGTTGAGTCCAATTTTCGAGTTCCTATACAAATTTAATTGTAATTATTTACCATGTTATAGTGTGATTTGATTCCAATTTAAACGACTTTCTCTAATCATATAAGATATGCACACACACACACACACACACATATATATATATATATATATATATATATATATATATATATATATATATATATATATATATATATATATATATATATATTTCTTCATATTATTTTTCACATGCATAAGTAAGATTTGTAATGAAATTAATAAAAAATATCATCTAAACTTCTAAAATATATTTATAATATTATTTTTAAATAAGGAACTTTTGGGGATAAAGTATTGATGAGGGTGTAAATGAGTCAATGAATTGATGTAAAGAAAAAATTATAAAAAAATTCAGTTGATTGATCAAATTGAATAAAATATAAAGTTACCGGGCTAAATTGAAAAAGAATATATTTGTTAAAAATATGAATTGAAGTTATATAGATACTATATAGTGTTAGTGAATTATGTCGTTTAATTTTGTTCAAAAATAGACTTATAACGAAAGAGGAATCGAAAAAAATGGGAAACATTCAAAGTTCAGGGGCTAAATTACAAAAGTAGGAAATTTAATTTAAAAAATGAATTGAAGCTAAATAGGTATTCTAGTTTCTACATTGGTTTAGGAGCATGCGGTTCAAATTTGGTCAAAATTGACTTAAAACGAAGGAGATATTGAAGAAATGAGGAAATCATACAACATTAAGGGGCTGAATTGAAAAATATGGAATTTAATTTCAAAAATATAAATTGAAGATAAATACGTATTCTACGCTGGTTTAGGAATACGTGGTTCAAATTTGGTCAAAAATGGACTTAAAATGAAGGAGGAATTGAAGAAAAATGAAACCAGTGACTAAATTGCAAAATTGTAAAATTCAGTTTTTCGGTTTTTCGAGTTGGGAAAATTTCAAACCGACTTGAAATAGAAATTTTTTTGAGTTAATCGAGTTGACTCAAATAACTCGTACAACTCGACTCGAATAACTCGAAATTAAAAAAAAATATCGATTTTTCGAGTCGAGTTTTGCTCACCCCTAACTTTGACCACAAAGCTTGGTTAATCCAATAATAAAAATGAAGATCAATGCATGAATACTATCCGAAACGACGAGGTTTAGAGTATAATATTAAATTGTTGCCGTAATGTAAAGTAATAGTCATATTATAATAGTTTTGAAGGTCGTCACAAGACCGCAAACTACATTAAAAATTATAGTTATTTTTAAGAGAAAAATTATAATATTAAATTTCGAGAATTATCACCTGAAACAAATTAGAAATATTTAATATCGAAATATCCATTTCTACAATCAAAATATTTAATAGTTTAGAAATTGAAAATATGTAACACATGGATATGATTTCTCTCCGAACGACGGCATAATTTTAAGTTATAAATATAAATTTTTAAAAGATTATATTAAAATTTTAAAGTGTGAAATTATAAAATTTTCAAGAATAAAAATATAAAAAAGTAATTATATGAAACATAGAAATTTTCAGAAGGTGCATTCCACAATCCATCCAAGAATTCCCCATATGCTAAGATGATGGATGAATATGGCAATAAAGAAATATACATAAAAAGCAAAAAACAAATACCTCTGCATATTTTATTTTTTGAGGAAATTTCATGTATGCTAGGATATGGATAAATATGGTAATAAAGAAATGTACATGGAAAACAAAAACAAATTACCTTTGCATAGTTTTATTTTTAAGGAAATCTAGATTATTCGATTGTAAAAATGGATATTTTGTCTCAAATTTTTAGTATAAATATTATACTCAACGTGGTCAAACTAAGTCAACCATGAAAAGCTTTTCGGTTTATGTTGCAATTGTGCTTATTTTGTTCCTGAACTCCGGTAAATCTTTCTCATCACTGCTTTTATTCTATAGTTAGTCATTCATTCTGTTTTCTACCCCTATCTTTTATTTGAATTCATTTCCCAATAAACAGATTTAGATACATAAAAATCATGTTAAATTTGAATAAACATTTAAACATAAATACAAGTAGGAGTAAATATTCGATCGAGCCGAGTCAAAACATTTTAAGTTAGTCGGGTTGAAGAATCTTATTTTATAACTCAATTTTTATTTGAAATTTTTTCAAGTCGAGTCAAGTTCGCATTTATGTCCTAATTTAATTGCATATATATATGGGATGATATCCACTTACATGGTGTAAAACTCAATTAGTTTTGAGTCTAAATACTTAACAAGTCTTTGAATTTTTTTAATTTCAATATTTTAACTCTTTCTAATGTTCAATCCTGACTCCGTTCCTGCATAGATAAATGATTAAATGTTATTTCGGTCATCCTTTATTTGTTAGGTATTACCAAAATTTGCGAGAAGCTGTTCATGAGATGATTGTTTACTTGTTTCATTTCTTGCAGAAAATTTGGTATGTATAGATGCTCAAGCTCAATGTCAGATAAAATTACATGGAGGAGGTTGTGAGATTGAAGAATGCAATAAAGGTTGTACGCAGAAATATGGACCCAAAGCTTATGGGATTTGCTTCTTTTATGCAAAGCCTAATGATACATGTCTGTGTCGTTACCCTTGTTAATTTATTTTCATCAAAAATAAAACTTTTTATGTAACTTGTTTCGATTCAAGGGGCTGTCCTTAATTAAATAATAATGAGATAATCTCTTTCTTCATGAAACACCACAAACTGCATTTAAAAGTATAGTTATTTTAAGAAAAAAAAATTGTAGTATTAAATTTCTAAGATTACTGCATGAAACAAATTAAATTACACTTTTGTCAATCGAATTAATTACTATCCCTTTAGTAACGAGTGAATCCTAATGTAAGGTCAATTGGAATTGAGGACTGAGGTTAAAGCATAGGAATGTTGCATGTGGGCAGTGCTGTGACAAGTAACAAGGTTCCCGGATTAGTGAACTAGTTGCAGCTATATTTGCCAGATATCAAATCAAAGAAACATCATCTAGTAGCAATTATGTGCACTAAGGTGAGTACTTTGAGATAAATGTCTACTGCACGATACAGACCGTCATGCACCGAAGCTTAATAATGGTAAGAATTACCTGGTCTGAATTGAAGAATTAAAGGACAGGATAAACAGAAAAAAAATATGGACTAAATTGATAGATTATTTTATTATATGGGTAATTTTTTTATAATTAGGATCAAATTAAAATAATTTTAGAACTTGATGGCTAATTATGTAATTATATTAGTTTATATTAACTGCCATGTCATTTGTCATTAAATTTTTAATTGCGTCGAACCAATTTGTTATTTTTTTAAGTCAGGGGACCAGTTTGTAAATTCTGATAGTCGGGGATGCAAAAAATTAGAGAATACTCAGGGGACCATTTATGTAGTTTACCCTTTTTTTAACCCTATAATATAATTAGGGTGATGTAACCAAATGGCCACTAAACTATTCTCAAAAAAGAAAATGATAACCAAACTTTCAAAAATTACAGAATGACAATTAAACTTTATGTTTTGTTACAAAATGGTAACTGTGTCGTTAACCTTCGTTAAAGAGGTGTCGTGGCTGTTAATTGAAGAATTAAAGGGGAGGATAAATAGAAAATAAGATAAACTAAATTGATAGATTATTAAAATTATGTGGGTTAATTTTTTAGAATTAAGTTCAAATTAAAATAATTGTAGAACTTGAGGGCTAATTATATAATTATATCAATTTATATTAACCGCCACGTCATCAGCCGTTAAATTTTTAAGACGTCGAGCCAACTTGTTACTTTTTTTAAGTCGGGAATCTAGTTTATAACTTCTGATAGTCGGGGAATGCAAAAAAAAATTAAAACATAGTCGGGAACCATTTATGTAGTTTACCTTTTTTTTTAACAGTCTAATATAATTAGGGTGATGTAACCAAATGGTCACTAAACTATTCCCAAAAAAATAAAATCTAAATTTTAAATTCTTAACCTAACCCTAAAAAACAAAACCCTAAACCTTAAACTATATACCATAAATTCTAAACCCTACAACTTAAACCCTTACACTTTAAACCATAAACTAAAACTAAAGTTTACACAACACGTGTAAACTAAAGTTTACACAACACGTGTATTAAAGTGTTTTTCATTTAGGAAATGAGATAAGTTCCTAAACTTTATTGTCTTGCATAAAATTATACTCTTTTTGAATGACATCAATCCACTTGTGAGAGTTAAAACTTTTATGGTCTGATAAAAACGATTGAGTCATTTTCTATCATTCCATTGTTATCTTATTTTTTTTTGAAGAAATACAATATAATAATCTGGAATAGTATTTCATCTTCCTCTCGTGGACCTCTTTAATGACACTTGTTTTTTTAAGGTTGTTAAGTTTGTTCTTCTGAAACAATTACCTTATCTTGAATGTGAGGTGTTCAACATTGTTTTGTTGAGGTACTTGATTCACTTCTTGATTAATGATAGGTTGAAAACCTAAACATTGTCAAAAGTGATAGTAGGAATTAAATTATAATTCAATTCCTCCTCAATAACAATGTATCTAACCTTATTTCTCCCTCCAAACTCAACATCCTAAAAAAATTATAAATCTCTCCTTAAAATAATCTTAATTGTGGGATCATAAAATTTACAGTCCATGGATCACTCAAAATAACCGAAGTAGTTGCTCGCTTTTAAAGTTTAATTTCTTTACATGTGTCCTAACTTATACAAAAGAATCAACACTTAAAAACTTATTGTCGTTTCTTTTGGCTAGATCCCTTAGCAACTTTATTTAAATATTTTCTTTATTGCCCTTATTCTTAAAGACACTAACTAAATGAGCACTAACAAAATAATTATTTTTACACTTATAATGCTTCAACCTTTCTTCCTCTTGAACACGATGAGAAATGAACCCAAATAGAGTATATTTCTCCCTTTGACGGTTGTAACTTGAATTGATTAAATTGTATAGGAAGCGATATCAAAACCATAAGAACAAACAATTGTTAGAAAGTTCGATCTTATGTGCCTTAAATTTTGAAGCAATATAAAAAAAAATTATAATCTACTCTCTCACATTTCCTTGACTCTTATACTTCATAGACATAAAAGAAAGCATAAGTGATGTCATCTTAACCTTAATGTTTTGGGTAAAATATTTCTTAATTTCGTCAAGGAAACCCTTAGTATGAATAATCTCTTTAGATTTGTGCTCCTAAAGACATCTAGAATGGTGTGTTTTATGATCATTAGACTCATGCGATTCGAACGATCTCACCTCTCAAAATACCTTTTATGGGTGCTTACCGCAGTGAGAGGTGCAAGTTGTTCATTCCTTAGTGCAAAGTCTATATTCATTAATCAAAATACTATATGTAAGTGTCTTTTCTATTCCTTGAAATTAGTTTCACTAAACACGAGTGTAGAATGTATTTAACAGATATTGTGACAACAAAAAATAAATTACCTAAATATAGAACAAAAATAAGTAAATAAAATAGAAACAAGCTCACATAAATATTCATAAGTAAACAAAATAAATTCAAAATAATGACTAGTTCCCCTCAAGATACCAATCACAACATTAATATCAAGTCTTTGGACAGTAATATTAATTGTAAGCGGTACTCTTGTTGTAGCAATCAAACATTGACAATAAACTATGTCAAACAATAGGCTAATCTTTGGACTAACGTATTGCTCACATAAAATACCTTATAATTGTCACACATTTATCGCCACAGTTGTCGTTGTAATTCTGCCAAATATTAACTTTTCTTTGGGCCAATTAATAAACGCATGAATTACAAAAAAACCCATAATCATCTTAATATTTTAAATAAACTAATCTACACAAAAGTGGTCACTTTGGTGACATTATGTTTCAATTAATCCATTAAAATATTAGACATCCGAAGCCAAAATATGAATTTAATTGTTTCAAAATATTTGTCTTAATTTTATCTTTCAATAAACTTAAAAGATAACCAAAATAATAATAAATTTGAATAAAGGTAAACCACATATCAAGATACCGAACACTCCATTAATGTTTCATCTTTGGACAAAACATTAACTTGCAAGTGATATCTTGGTACAATAATCAAACATTGATAATAAGAATATGTCAAACAAAAATCTTCCTTTGGGCCGATTTATTGCTCACATATAAAACTGAATAATTATCACATGTTTATTACCACAGTTGCACATGTAATAATGTTAATTATTAACCTTCCTTTGGGCCGATTAATACTAACATAATCCGACTTACATGCACAAAACCTTCTATATTTTAAAATAAAATAATTTCCACAATAGAGGTCACTTTGGTGACTTAATGTTTCAATTAAATTATTTTAAAATATATACAATAAATATACCGATATTCAAATTTAAAATTTTGTAACAGTCAAAACTGAAATTTCTGATAACACTTAAGTTTTCGAAATAACCCAAAATAAGGTTGTCTGAATGGGGCTATCAAAAATCGAAAAACCTAACTCTTTGACTGTTTCTTAAAAAAAATATCTTAAACCTTAAACATGCATTTACCAAAATCAAAGTCGAATTCAAAACATTCAATCTTTAACTAAAAGCCAAAATCAAAGGTATCATGTGAATGAATAATTCATATATTGATCGCATGAAATTTAATATGCATAACAAACTAACGATCAAAACAAATGAAATTCTTAATCAAAGGAATTAAAAATATATCAGTTCCAAATCTGTGTTATGTAATTCTTTACATTAGCTACATAAAAACTTATATATTCAATAAGTAATATAAAGACAAATAATGTTCGATATGAAATTGCAAAACAGTATGCAACCAATAATCTGAACCTTAGTTTCAATATAAAAAAAAAACTGAACCTTAGTCCAGTAGCAAGCGATAATCCACATCTTACAATCAAAATTGATTATAAAATTTACAAGCAATGTGCCGTATATAATTAAAAACCTTATTGTAACCTTATGTCATTATACCAAAGCAACCAAAACCGAAAGGGTAATAATTAAACTAACTTTATTATAAAGTTCCGATTCATAATAATTTATTAAAAAAAAAGATTGGATGTTTTGTCAACGAAACTTTAATTTTTTTAAGGCGAAAATATACTCATGATTATACCTTAAAACAAACAAAAGAATTGATTGCAATTAGCAATCATACAATCCATCACTGTTATTATAAAACCAAATAATTACAATAGAACCAAAATTCCTTATATTTGTGGTTCATGATCAGTATAGCAATCCATTGTCGCATAAAAAAAAAGAGAGCATGAAAACCACTACTCAACCATCGAAGTTGAAACATTAATCAAGAACAAAGATTAACGATATTTTAGAATTTTAAATCGTACAAATCTATTCGAATAATAAACCCTAAATCTGAATTCATAAAAAACATAATCCAAACACCCTATTAAAACAAACCTTAAAAAAACTCAGTACGAATCAATCTTAAAAATAAACTAATTGATTCTCAATGATTCAACATGACGAGGCTCTGATGCCACTTGTTAGAACCAAACCATAATAGATATGAAATCTAAACCCAGAATCAATCAAGTCAAATCATCAAGAACAATAAACCGAAAGCGGAAGCGTACCTGAATTAATCGATAGATGAAAACCTTGAATCCTTTGATGAAGATCGCCTAAAAGGTGGTTGTGATCTTCCAAGAAGATAGGTTAGCCCTTGCCGTAAAAACTCTCTGACGGGGACAAAAGTAATACAAGTTAACATATTTCTTGGGGACCACTACCTCTTTATATAGTTGATTATTAAATCAACTATTAAATATTTATAACTCTGCCCCTCATTGAATTATAAATATATCTTATGGTATCTACACTTTTATTTCCATGACACTTTAATACCTATGACACGCCTAACATAATTGGTCACTTGATTTTGTGTCATACTTTATAATAGCATCATACATTTTACATATGTGCCCACAATTGAGGATTTTAATCCAACATGACATCCTCAATTTGTAGTATATTGCTTTGACCACAAAGCTTGGTTAATCCAATAATAACAATGAAGACCAATGCATGAATACTATCCGAAACGACGAGGTTTAGAGTATAATATTAAATTGTTGCCGCAATGTAAAGTAATGGTCATATTATAATAGTTTTGAAGGTCGCCACAACACCGCAAACTACGTTAAAAATCATAGTTATTTTTAAGAGAAAAATTATAATATTAAATTTCGAGAATTACCACCTGAAATCAATTAGAAATATTTAATACAGAAATATCCATTTCTACCATCAAAATATTTAATAGTTTAGAAATTGAAAATATGTAACACATAGATATGATTTTCCTCCAATGGTATATATAATTTTAAGTTATAAATATAAATTTTTAAAAGGTTATATTAAAATTTTAAAGTGTGAAATTATAAAATTTTCAAGAATAAATAAATAAAAAAGTAATTATATGAAATATAGAAATTTTCAGAAGGTGCATTCCACAATCCATCCAGGAATTCCCTATATGCTAAGATGATGGATGAATATGGTAATAAAGAAATATACATGAAAAGCAAAAACAAATACCTCTGCATATTTTTTTTTTGAGGAAATTCCATGTATGCTAGGATATGGATAAATATGGTAATAACGAAATATACATGGAAAACAAAAACAAATTACCTTTCCATGTATGTATGTATGTATGTATGTATGTATGTATGTATGTATGTATGTATGTATGTATGTATGTATGTATGTATGTATGTATGTATGTATGTATATATGTATGTATGTATGTATGTATGTATGTATGTATGTATGTATATGATTTTCCTCGGAACGATGATATAATTTTAAGTTATAAATATAAAATTTTAAAAGGTTATATTAAAATTTTGAAGTGTAAAATTATAAAAATTTCAGGTGACGTAAAATTATATAAGTAATAAAAGTATAAGAAAGTAATTATATGAAATATAGAAATTTTCAGAAGGTGCATTCCACAATCCATCCAGGAATTCCCTATATGATAAGATGATGGATGAATATGGTAATAAAGAAAGGATAAATTTTCTATACACAGGCGGTGGAAACTGAAAGTTTCCACAAGCGCCTTAATTCTAGGGTATAGGTAGTTAATTTAGGGTATAGAATTTAGGGGTTTAGATGTGGAGGGTTAGAATTTAGGGATAGTTGTTTCAATTTAAGGTTTAGGGTTATAATTTAGGGTTTATAGGTTAAAACCTAAATCCTCACCATATTACTCTAAAAATTAAACCCTAACCTATAAACCCTAAATTATAACCCTAAACCTTAAATTGAAACAACTATCCCTAAATTCTAAACCCCCACACCTAAACCCCTAAACCTTATACCCTAAACTAACTCTCTAAACCCTAAAACTAAGGCGCTTGTGGAAACTTTCAGTTTCCACCGCCAGTGTATAGGATATTAATCCATAAAGAAATATACATGAAAATAAAAAACAAATATCTCTGCGTATTTTTTTTTGAGGAAATTCCATGTATGCTAGGATATGGATAAATATGGTAATAAAGAAATATACATGGAAAACAAAAACAAATTACCTTTGCATATTTTCTTTTTAAAGGAAATCCAGATTATTCGATTGTAAAAATGGATATTTTGTCTCAAATTCTTAGTATAAATATTATACTCAATGTGGTTAAACTAAGTCAACCATAAAAAGCTTTTCAGTTTATGTTGCACTTGTGCTTTTTTTGTTCCTTAACTCCGGTAAATCTTTCCCATCACTGCTTTTATTCTGTAGTTATTCATTCATTTTGTTTTCTACTCCTATCTTTTATTTGAATTCATTTTTCAATAAACAGATTTAGGTATTACTAAAATTTGCGAGAAACTGTTCATGAGATGATTGTTTACTTATTTCATTTCTTGCAGGAAATTTGGTATGTATAGATGCTCAAGCTCAATGTCAGATAAAATTATATGGAAGAGGTTGTCAGGTTGAAGAATGCAATAAAGGTTGTACGCAGAAATATGGACCCAAAGCTTATGGGATTTGCTTCTTTTATGCTAAGCCTAATGATACATGTCTGTGTCGTTACCCTTGTTAATTTATTTTCATCAAAAATAAAATTTTTTATGTAACTTGTTTCGATTCAAGGGGCCGTCCTCCTTAATTAAATAAAAATGAGATAATCTTTTTCTTCATGAAACACCGCAAACTGCATTTAAAAGCATAGTTATTTTTAAGAAAAAAAATCGTAGTATTAAATTTCGAAGAATACTACATGAAACAAATTAAATTACCGTCATGCACTGAAGCTTAATAATGGTAAGAATTGCCATGTCTAAATTGAAGAATTAAGGGGGATAAATAAAAAAGATGGACTAAATTGATAGATTATTAAAATTATGTGGGTTAAATTTTTAGAATTAAGGTCAAATTAAAGTAATTGTAGATTTTGAGGGCTAATTATGTAATTATATCAATTTATATTAATTGTCACGTCATCAGTCGTTAAATTTTTAAAAACGTGCTAATTTGTTACCTTTTTTAAGCCAGAGTATTAAATTGTAACTTCTGATAGTCAGGGAATGCAAAAAAGAATTAGAACATAGTCGGGGGCCCTTTATGTAGTTTAGCCTTTTTTTAACAGTCTAATATAATTAGGGTGATGTAACCAAATGGTCACTAAATTATTCCCAAAAATAAATTGGTAACCAAACTTTCAAAAGTTATAGAATGACAATTTAATTTTATGTTTTGTTACAAAATGGTAGTTGTGTCGTTAACCTTCGTTAAAAAGGTGACGTGGTTGTTAATTTTTTGTATAATATCACATTTAGTCCTCCATAATTACACATCTAATCAATTTAGTCATAATTCGAAAAAATTCAATAAATTTAACCTTCAATTTATTCTTAATTCTAAAAAACTAACCCTTACTATTTTAAAATTACTTCAATTTAGTCCCTCTCATTTTCTCACCACCCAAACAGATTTTGAAACTATGAAGAGCGAAACCGTTGTCCACTAAAACGCCTAGTCCCCACCAAAACCATCACAAAGGGTGGACATTCTGTATTTAAGGTGTGAAATTATAA
Source organism: Hibiscus tridactylites (assembly GCA_958450335.1). Lineage (NCBI taxonomy): Eukaryota > Viridiplantae > Streptophyta > Magnoliopsida > Malvales > Malvaceae > Hibiscus > Hibiscus tridactylites. Next base: position 2,912,831 of record OY288277.1, on the reverse strand, counting down.
AGTTTCAGAAGGCAAAGGGGTGTACATTCTATAATTTCAAATGAGTCTACAATTAACTTCAACAAAATAAGCACAAGACAAATGCAACATAAATTGAAAAGCTTTTATATTTTCCATTTTCGAAGAAACAGATTCAGCTATATAAAAATCAAGTTAAATTTGAATATGCATTTAAACATAGATGCAAGTGTGTGTGCGCGCATGTGTGTGTCGAGTTTATGAAATTATAAATCGAGTCAAGACGAATTTAATATCTTCATATCGAGTCGAGTCGAATAATTCAATTTTTTTCGAGTTTAGATTTGCCCCCCTAAAAATAGGGACAAAGCTCTTCGAGTTTATTAAATATTTAATAATTTTTGGTTTGTCCTTGTAAAAAAACAAATATTTTTTAGAATAATAAAAAACAAATATATTAATTAAAAATATAAGAGTTTATTAAATATTTTATTAAGTGGGGTTGAATTAAACCATAATTTTTTGGCCTAATAATAATTTCGGTCCCTATAAATTTAAGCATTATATAAATTAGGAATTGTCCCTTAATTTTGAGTTTAAATACTTAATAAGCTCTTATTTTTTCAAAATTTAATATTTTAACCTCTTTTAATATTCGATTCTAACTCTTACATGATGATTGAATGTTACTAAGATCATCCTCTAGTCTATCTATCAACTATAAATATGTCATTAGAGTCAAGACTGTTAATTTATTTTCATTAAAAATAAAATCTTCAATGTAACAAAAATATATCATAATGATGAATTTTTAATTCAAGTCAAGACTATTAGCAACCCAAAAGAACTAGTGACTAAGTTCTTTGTTGATACCTTATGGTGGCAAACTGGCAATGGATCCTCAATTTGTAGTATATTGCTTTGATCGCATAAGTTGATACATATATATATATATATATATATATATATATATATCAAGAAAATTTGAAAGACTCGACTCGCACTTAAAAATAAATCCACTAATTATTAAAATTTTCGAGTTATTCGACTTTTTATTTTACAACTCAAATTTTATTTGAATTTTTTTCGATTCGAATCAAGTCAAGATGAGTCGATTTTTTTCCGTCTCAAGTCAAATAAAAAAATTTAATTTTTTTAGTCGAATCAAATTTTGCTCGAATATAGAAAGTATCTTCTCCAACGACATAGACTCCCACGTGATACAGTGAATCTTGCTTGCGCCGCCAATATTGTATATATCTTGTCTTTTTGCACCCTATCCTTTTTGTATGGACAAAATTCCATTGTTTTAGTCCTATTGAATAAATTAAGGCCGCCGAGCTGCCTGCAGTTTTACAAGTATAAAGATAGCAGCTGGCTACACACTTCACCCTCAACTCTAAACTTCAATTTCATTCCTCTACTTTTCTAGCTCTTCTGTCATGGAATTTCGCTTCCTTCGGATCTTCGCCATGACGCTCGTCGTAAGTACCATGTTCTTTTATGTATATATTGAGAGCAAATGGCCATTTAATTAATTAATTTCGATGCAGCTCGCAGTTGCAGCAACACATTCTGCTGTATCAGTAGAGATGTACTGGATGTCTATGTTCCCAAACATTCCCATGCCTAGAGCCTTGAGAAATCTTTTACCCTCGCCTGCTGCTGCTGCTGGTTTGTTTTTTGGAACAATTGTGTAGACATATAATTCAGGCAAGCCGTCTAATTCTCTATATATCTCTCTCTGCAAATAAACTGTAGGAAATCACATGAAAGCTGCTGTGGCTGATATGGTGAACGAGAATAAAGGGGCTTTTGCAGCATACAGGTTTTCAGCTTATCGAATACGTTATGGTTACACGAATCGAATAAATGAATTTGCAGATGGAAATGTCACAACCAACAAGGACCTTTTCTTTTTTGAGAGTAAGCTTCATCCCGGTAGCAAGATCAACTTGAAGGAGCTAACATGTAAAGCCAGCAAAACAGCTTTCTTACCTCGTCTAGTAGCGAACTCCATTCCCTTTTCTACTCAAAAGTTTGCACAAGTCTTGCACTATTTTTCACTACAACCTGAGTCAGCCGCATCCAAAATACTCAAACAAACAATGGAGTATTGTGAAGCACCAGCCATGGAAGGAGAAGCAAAATATTGCGCTACGTCGTTCGAGTCTTTCGTGGATTCGGGTGTTTCTATGTTGGGACAAAACATCCAGCTTTTGTCTACTGAGTTGGAGAGGGAAACTCAAAGCCAAGAGTTTAGCATTGGGGAGGGAATGAAACTGATGGGGAAATCTGAGATTGTTTGTCATAAAATGAGTTATGCCTATGCTGTGTTCTTATGTCACTCGATTGAGAAAACAGATGTGTATAAGGTTCCATTGGTTGGGGAAAATGGAACAAGAGCTGCAGCATTAGCCGTTTGCCACAAAGATACATCCGCTTGGAGTCCTAAACACTTGGCTTTTCAGATTCTCAAAGTTGAGCCAGGAACTGTTCCAATCTGCCATTTTCTAGCTAGAGACACCCTTGTCTGGATTTCTAACTAAAGTTACTAAGATTTGCCTGTTGGCCTTATAAATAAACCTAGTTGAAGTGTGTGTATATATGCATGTGTGGAGAAAGCCTTCTAGCATTTCCTATATGTGTAATTCTGTGTATGTGATGAATGCTTTTCAATGAAGTTACTGATATTTTATCTGCTATGATCGGATCGTTTGTCGCACGTCTTGTGCTTGATGGTTTTGATATAGTTCTTGAATCCAACCATTAATCAAAAGAAAACTCCTAATAGTGCTACATAATCTGAGATATACACAGTTAGAGAGGGCTTCAAAGGATTAATTACTACATGAAACAAATTAAATTACACTTTCTTCAATCATATACATTAATGTGAGATCAGAGGTGGGAAGCTTCTTTAGCAAGGTTTCAAGTGCTATACTAAACAACTAGAGCTCAACAAACAATGAGACAAAGGAGTCTAATGAGAGGAGAAAATCAGTAGTTTTTCCTATCTGGATCCTGGAGTTGAGTTTTTCTTTTGTTTTCCTTGCTCGTCCTTTACTCTCTCGGTCTTTCCACTTTTCGATTTCTGGTTGCTAATGGAACCCTCCTGAGCACTGCACATATGAGACTTCAATTTGAATCCGAATTTCCTTGAGACATTTCCCCAAGTGAAGCTCTTTACCCGGCCTATCTTTTCAATTTCTTGCTTCATGTTCGAGCATTCCTTCTCAAGCTCAGAAACCCGTGTTCTCATGCTATCCATGCCTACCTTCAAAACCTGATTTTCCCTTGCAGCTGCAGTCCAGCCTCCTTCAGTTGGCCCTGCGAACCCGCTTCTCAGCTGTCGTGGTCCATCAAGATTATCAGAAACCAAAAAGCAACTGGCAATTGAAGTCCTTAGCTGAAGCTGCTCAAAGAACAGGATTTGGACAACTATTCTTAGCGGCAATCTTTCATTCTGTGCAGCATGGGTGCATGCTTCCAGGGAAAGCTTCTGGCAGTCCATCAGCCGGCATAGTTGTTCTCTCTCGGATTCCGACAACCACGGGTGCGACTGCAAGTTTGGTTAGCATAGGAAAGTTAACAAGTTTGAACCAAAAACATCCTGCACTGACAACTTATGTCTCTTTTGTAATGGGTGAATCCTAATGTAAGGTCAATTGGAATTGAGGTTAAAGCATAGGAATGTTGCAGCTATATTTGCAGGATATCAAACTGAAGAAACATCATCTAGTAGCAATTATGTGCACTAAGGAGAGTACCTTGAGATAAATGTCTACTGCACGATACAGACCGTCATGCAAGGGCCTAGCGTAGTCAGGGAGAGAAGCAGCAAGAGCTTGAAACTTGGGGAGGTTCAAATTAACGTCCGGGGCAACCTCGGCAAGGTACCCATCGATTAGCTTGGCTACCATAGTAACAGGTGTTAATGAAGGTGAGCTAGTAATCTGACCATCATCAACTGAAGATGGAGAGGCTCCACCAGTAATCTGGTCCATGGCAAGAAAATGTTCAAGAATTCGATGCACACAGTCAACATTATATAGTGTTTCTGTAGAACAAGAAAAGTTAGGCATCAGGAGATCTTCCAGAGTTGCTTGATCAAGCTGCATTCCAATCCTTTTCTCAATGTTCGATATACAAGAGGAGCTTGCTCGAAGAATCATGGCTGTTCGAAGCATTCCAAAGAGAAACCTGGGTGGGACAATGCCCTTCTGAATAGGAAGCAACCTATCAATCTCCTCCAGCAAAAGCCTCTGATCTTCTTCAGATGGAGGAGCCTCTAAGGCCACAGATGTGAGCCGGGCACTGGAATTAGTACCGGTAGCACCCTGACGCTTATTCAAACCAGGTAAATACTTTTTTGCATAATAAGCAAGGGACCCGACAATTATTTCCCGACTGATACCACGAGACTCCAGGACAACAATCAATCTCTTATAGAGAAGAAAACTTAAAGTTGATGCATCCCCATACCACCAATCTGAACTTGTATTTTTTGGTCTAGCCCCTGTACTTATCCCATTCCACATCACACTTCCACCAGGACTCTGCATAGGACCACCATGTTCCATTATGGGCCATCCAAAAAGGTTGGGGTCAGTAGCTACCTTCACAGCCAATGATTCAATACACCCTTTCGTAATGTTCAGTTCATCGGCATAATAGATGATATCATCACAGGTTTGAAGTGCTCTTAAAGTATCTTTCCAATTACGGAGGACTACTTGATTAAGAAAGGTTTCAGTCTTGGTAATAAGATTGCCTTCTCCGTATTCCTCGGTCATTTCCAAATGCTCAGCAGCACATCGTAGGTAGACAACATTCGAGGACGTGAGCTCAAGTTTCACACCATAACAAAACTTGACCACAAGTTCAAAAGTTTTGGCTCCTCCAGGAATGTGAGGGAGGCAAATGGAACACTTTCGTTCATCTTCTTCAGATGCTTCAGCAATTAATCTTCCCATAACACCACTTCTAGAGAGTAAAGGGAACTGCACGAAATGAATGTTACGACGAGTAAGAACTTAAACGAGCAACAATTAATTACAATATCATGATGAGGGAAAATTACCTTGTGAAGATGAAAGGACATTTCTCCAACTTCAACAACAACATCACTAGGAAGCCCGGTCGTGCAGAACCTAAAAGTGTAGCATGCATATCAAGCTTAAATAGAGAGAAATACCATAAGAATCTTACAAGCACAGAGAAATGCAGGAAGCTTAAAATGGTTCCATCTGTTATATGCATGAGAAACTAATAAGAATAAACCAATTTTGCAAAATCTGTCCTTGTCCAAATGCTGGGATTGTCACAATTGCAATTACTAGGAAAAGAAAAAACACCATATTGGCATATTCTCATTATTGATAAAAGAATGTCAGATTTGGAACTTACTTCTGAAAAAAGACACATCTTGAACTGGTCTTTTGGGAAGGAAAACAATATATACATATATATATATATATATATATATATATATATATATATATATATATATATATATATATATATATATATATATAATTGAATTGCAGAGATCATGCACATACCAAGCCTGCCCTTGCCTTTTAAATGCATCAGTTTTGGATCCAAGTTTCATGCAAGCCATTTCCTCACAGTAAAAAACCAGCAGCAGAACTCCGAGCACAAATGCTTTAACCGTTTATCCCCTAAAACCAGACCAGCCTAAATTGCTGCAAAGTCGAACCTTTGAAAAGTAACCAAAATGCAGCTTCTTCTTCTTTAACATGTGAAACACAGGAACCAGAGAACCAGAGAATCTCCTAATTTGAGATAGCTGTTTCAGGTCAACTCCTCCAATTCTGAGCCTCCAAAAACAAACACCCACCAGCTCAAAACGAATAAAGCTTTCTACTTTATTTTGTCTATCAGCCCCTAACAAACTTCAGCAAGAATATTCCCTAGTTTGAAAAACAGAGGACTAAAACCATTCAATACCCTTTACATTAAAGCAAAAAAACAAAAACAACTCAGTGAGTTGCTTTTTCTCAGAGCGTGTTCGTTTCTTTTTCAGGTTGATAGGAATGTCAATAATTCAGTGCTTTTGCAACAAAGCTTTTGAAAGCCATGGTAATGTAATGATGATGTTCACCACTTAGAAAAGCCAAAACGATGATCAAAGCTTATTTGGGCATTAGTGGCTGTCAGCTCCCAGACCAAACCCTTTGCATATACATCCAGGTTCGGTGTGGGACCCTTCTGACTTCTGCCTAAACAAACTCCTTGGTTTTCTAGAACTTTATTACATTGAATTTTTCGAGACATTTCATGTATCCATATTATCCAATTCTCTAATGTCCAAAATATTTTTTTCTCCAAAATATAAATATAAAGATTGTGCAATATTCATTAATTGATTCAACGATTAAGGATGTTCACCTTATTTTATCATGTATGGGTTTAAATCCTAACATTAGTCGTAGAAATATAATTTAAATGTAACTATCATAACTAGGGGTGTGCATATTGGATTTCAGGTCGATCCAAAATTTTAGGATCGCAAATTTGTGATCTGTATCTGATGGAAAAAAATCAAATATTTAATTTTTAGGATATCAAATTTTTGGATTTATGACTTGATTTAAGTTTTTTATTTATTTGGTGGTCCTATACATGAAAATATCGGGTTTTCGAATCTAACAATAATAAATTACTGAATATAACAAGATTTGTATCCATGAGAATTTAAAATAACATATGTAACAAGTAAAAATATCGAATATAACAAGATTCATATACATAAAATTTTTGAATTTTCGAATATCCAACCGAATGTGAAATAACTATCCGTATATAATCCGAAATTTTCAAATATCCAATCCGAATTATCTGAAAAATAACAAACGGATTAGATATCTAAATTTTAAGATCGAATCAACAAATAAACGAATCAGTCATATCAGAGTTTTTTGCACACCCCTAAATTCATAACCAATAACTCTTAATCAATACAGTTAAACTAACTAGCCATATACTTGAATCCAACAAGTGTCTCAGTGAAAAAGCGAATAATGTTCATCTTAGGAGACACGGGTTCAACCCGTTTTGTCTATAAGGTGTGTGTGCATTGTCAAAGATTTAAGAGTATCTAAGAACATATACTACATTTCAATCTGCTGTTGAAACAATTGTACAATCCAACATCTTTTATTCTTGGTATAATACCATTTCAAAGCACCATATCTCTTCATAAACAAGCAATGAAATGAAACAATCAAATCTGGAAACAAGGGGAAAGTATAACAAAAGGAAAATGAAAACAAATCTTAGCCAAATGTCAGCCGAAGAGGTAAAAAACTGCACACAAAAAAATGAAGTTCTTCGTAATGGCTGTACATTGACTCGACTTTCTTTATGAACAAACAATTCCCTTGAACAGAAAGGTCATCCAGGCTTACACCATGGACTTTGTTATATCAAAGTTTATAAACCATTCACAAACTGTTAGAGAAACCCTCAAAAAAGGGGAAAATTACCCAGAACTTGCACCGGTGCTTTCAGCCATATGGTATTACCTCCTGGAAGTTCGAATAGTTCTAGGAGTAGTCGAAGTAAATTCTCTTCTTCAGAGTCCCTACATAAATCCAAATCTGCTAGACATCATCATTTAACTTGATCAGATATCTCGAGATTGTCAAACACGCGGCTCACAATTATCAAAAGAATCTGTTAGATCGAGTGGCTTTAGACCCTTTGGAGATCGAGGAGCCAAACGCTCTCCTGGCCTCCCTCCCTGATCGCATACCACTTCTTTTATCAAATGAATCATTATAACCATCTGCAGCTGCTCTGGATGCACGAGCAATATGTTTCTTCTGCAAATTCCTTGTCTCTTCTTCAGAATCATACCTTGAGCGCTGCAGAAAGACATTGTTGAAAGATAAATACCATATTTACCCAGAATAACATATACCATAATAAATAAAGTTATTATAGTGCTCCTCAAGGTCAAGGAAGGGATAGGCAATGTCGATAAGGATAACATATACCTTCATGGGGTCTGAAAGTACTGCATATGCCTCTCCAATTATCTTAAATAGTTTGTCAGCATCCTTGTAGGCTTCTTCTCTTATCTCCTTCCAAAGCTTATCGTCTCCATTTTCAGTTCTTACCAGGGATTGAACAGCCTACATCAGTAGAAAACCTGTCAGATCATGACCAAACTTCTAAAAATATGCATATATCAACAGATATAAGAAACCTTGTCAGGATGATGCCTAAGAGCAGCTTTCCGATATGCTTTCTTAATATCTGCTGTTGAAACAGATGGTTCAAGCCCCCTGCCATTACAATAAAAATAACAAATACGGTATTTAAGTATGGTTCCATAATCCATAAACATGGCTCTGTGGAGAACAAATAAATAGTCAAAAAAATATCACAAACTTGCCACTTGAATTTCATTATCCCACCTATTATATTTCCTACAAAGATGAATGAAAAGTTTTAAACTTCATGAAATCTAAAATTCACTACCCAACAAAGGAAGTAGCATCAAGATCCATGTTCATAAGAACCTTAATAAATGCCAAATGCCACCTATAATCACAAATGAATAACTTACAAGATCAGATAGAAATCCAATGGCACTTCCTTTTTGCCTTCTTCCTCGATTTCAGAAAGCCACGAACGAGCATGCCTTGTGTCATTTTCCAAGTTAACAGATCTATCTGATAATCCAGTTTGATTGGTCTTCGTCTCCATTTGCTTCATGAGAAGAGAAAGAAGTCTTTCAAGATCATCGGTTGCTTTCCCATAGTCTCTAATCTTCTCATATAATGTGGCACGTCTAGAAATTGCCTGCAAAGACAGCATTTTAAAATGATTTGTAAATTTCAAATTAAATCTAACCATTTGTGTTGGCTTTGGTTCAAGCACGTGCCCTACACAATATAAAACAAGAAGAAATGCCCCTGGAAGAGGATAGGAAGCAAAGAGATGTATTGAAAGTGGATAAACACATAACAAAGAATGTGCCATAGGCTCCAATCATTTAGAAAACAATATTTTCCAAGGCGGAATACTTGCAATAAATGTCTAAAAATAAAATAACAAAATGGACTCCCAAAGAACTAAATTTGTACAATAAATTTCCATTGATGCCATAAAGTTACTTTTTAGATCCATACAACACAGTACTAAGCCGAACTTATCTGGCATACACGAGAACTTCTGGAGAAAAAAAAAACAGTTGTTAAGGAGCACCCCATTTTAACCAATTAAGAGAAATTTCTAGTGAATGCATTTGGTTTATCCATCTTCCAAGTCCTTAGCATTCAGCATTTATAGTTTATTGCACCTTTTAGTAACATTTTATGTGCCAATCACTGCTGCTTCGAAAAGAATAAACAAAAAGCTGATAAGTAACAATCGTCTGCTAGTCAATACAATGATAAAACCATCCAGGCAGTCCTACAAATTGAGCTTGTGCATGTGCTTAGTAGCTATTAGATGAATTCATTTTCTCCCTTTGGAGGTATCTTGCAGTTAGATTAACCAATTTTTATTTAGAATAACTTTTGAATGTGAGACCCTCGTTTTTTTCATTCATAATAAAAACACAATGGACTGATTCTATCTCTCTACTCAAATTCCTTCGATCACTTCTTCCTCTAGAAAATCATATGAACAAGTAATAGCACAAAGATAAGTCAGTTTGCAGGGGGGGGGGGGGGGGGGAAATAAACCTTCAAATAATTGCTATCAAGTGCTATGGCAAGGCTGCAGTCAGCAATAGCTTCAGTGATTTGGCCTACTGCTTTGTATGCAGCAGCACGATTGCAAAAACAAACAGCTGCAAAAGGCCGTGACTCCACATTGCAAGATAAAGCCGCAGTATAATGTTCAACAGCTTCTAAGTGTCTGCCTGACTGAAATGCTTCATTCCCTGCAGCCTGCAGAAGAAAGATATAATTGCATTGATAACAAAGTTTTTATCTATGCTCAAACATCTAAAAGAAAGAAAAAAGTTTGATACTAGTTTCTACGCATCATTTAGATGTTAAAACTTCTCACTTCCAGGGATCGATCTTAATTATATAGATTTCAAGAAATAATTTACTTTTTAATCTTAAAAATATATTATTATTGAATTAATGCACTCAATTATAATAAACTTGTTCATATAATAGTATATTTCAGTGGCAATAAGTTGTGTAGAGTCAAGTTATGTTGGCAAGAGGTCCAGGACTCAATCCCTGTGTGTAACCTATTCCCCCTCCCCCTTTGAATTTAAGGTAATTGATTGTACTGAAAATATATATATATATATCATTTTTATACTCCATATCCACATGGTCAACCAAAAACCTCCTTGACCCAATCCCAGCCTTTTAATTTAAAACCAGATTCGACTTTTGAGGGGGTGGGGGAACCTGATTCTTAAAGTAAAAAGCATATCTAGGAAATACCTTATGACTTAATAGCTCACGTACGGTAGCAGCCAATGGAATTGATGATTCCAAACTGTTGCTTACATCCCTGGAGAGACTCAAAATGTGCAATAATCATTGTACTTCATGGCATAAATTAGAATATTTTGAAAGACAATGGTGTGAATTTCACCTATTTGTAGTGGATTGCAATTCCTCTTGCTTCTCCAGAAAAGCAATAGCCTCTTCAAGCTTTCCTATATGAAAGTAAGATTTGAAGATCAGGTGACACCGCCAAATTCTAAAGGTAGGGTCCTTCGAGAAGCCAGAACCATCCGGATTGGCCAGTTGCCCATTGACATCTAATGAAGGAGAATTCTTTTCAGCAGAATCAAATGTCTGGTCACACAGCTGAATTACATCTTCATATTTGCCTAGCTGCCAGATTGCAAAAATGTTATTATGAATCCAACAATCTTCCTGTGATTTAACATATGCTTAAATTACAGTAAACTACATACTTTCAGAAGTTCATCATTTAGACAAGCATATATCAACAAAATTACACTTACAATTAAAAGAGACTCTGCTTTCATTTCAAGTAATTGATCTGAGTACACGCTTATTTGCAAGGCCTCAGCAATTACTTCCAACGCAGTCTCTGCATCATCAGATGTTTTGCTTTGCAAAAGTAGAGCAGACTGATGCATGCATTCAGACAGTTTCTGCCAAATAAGAAACCACTGATCAGCCAAATTACTATCGCCACAAATAATAAATTGTAAATACTAACTAATGTTACAATTAACACAAACCAGTGTCAAATGAACTTGAATAAAATAAGAGCAATAATATACTAGCTCCTCTCAAATAATAATCAGCACCTGTGCCTTTTGTAGGCCATCAGAGGCATCTACTGCAACTTTCCGGTCCACGCAAACATCAGTTCCAGATTGTAAGCACTTCCTGAAATAGCGCATTGCATTCTCAACTTCCCCAAGGGCAAGGTAGCAACTTGAAGGAAAAGAAATAAAGAAAAGGAAAGTTAGGAGAGCCAATAGAAACGAGAACCAAACTGATACCAAAGCATTGACATGAAAATTGATACTAAAATCAATATCCTAACAACTGGATAAGGATGAGGAGAAATATTAACTCCAAAAGAGAACAGATATATAAAAAGTCGAAAACATAGTTTGGTAATTTAACTGATAGAAATAACATATATTAAGCACTGCAAAAGCATCAAATGGAAGTGTGAAGATTTGAAAGTGGCATCAAGCTGCATCTGTGAGCAATTTGAAACAAATACCTGTAAACCATCATGCATGATGCAACAAATATTCAAAAAGAGAAACAAGAATCTCAAACTTCAATAAAGGAATTTATAGAGAAACAAGAATCTCAAACTTCAAACTTCAATAAAGAATCTCAAACTTCAATAAAGAGAAACAAGAATCTCAAACCATCATGCATGATGCAACAAATATAAAGGAATTTATAGAGTTCTAGCACAAACACAGAATTCTGGAAAATGGAGGAGGCTCAAATACAGTAAATGAAACAAATGTAGAGCCTTACTTTGCTGCTCTAAGTTGAACCCTCAAAAAGTTAGGATCTATTGAGATGGCCATCATACAATCTCCTAGTGCATCTCTCATTCTTCCAAGAGACATACGTGTGGCTGCAAGGTTGCTATAGCACAGCATCAATGCCCGAAGACAGCTTCTAGATTTCTCACCTGCGGGAATACAACTTATCCCTTGCATATAATATTCCTCAGCTTTGGATGAATCCCCATTTGCATAGGCTTGATTTCCCCTGGTACATATCAGTAAAGAAAAAGTGTATTCATCGATGAAGGGATATGTAGAGATCACATCATCAAATTACAAGAAGGCGAAACAAGATCTATAAGAAAATTAATCAACTTGGAAAGTATATGTTTTAAAAGAATGAAGGTTAATTATCAGATACTAATTAATAATAACCTTAACCGCCACTTTTCGCATGATTCCACAGCTGCAGTGCTTGAACTGCTCAAATTAGGCTCACATTTAGCCTCAGGTCCTTTGTCCACCCCGGAATTTCCTCCAACCTTGCTTTGCATAGTAGAGACGTCTGCTGCTTTCAGGTATTGCTTAGTGGATAAATGCAATGAAGCACTTTTAGCTGAATTCTTCTTTTTGTGGTGGCGACTTTGTGATGATTGTTGACTTTTATCGGAAGGAGATGCAGCAAAGGTGAAGTCAAACCCAGTTATATGTTCAGAATTAGACAGGGAACTAAAGTACATCTGGGCATCACTATCTTGCCTGTCAATACTTGTTCTTGAACTGGCTTCAGTTTCAGCTGAACTAAGAGCATCGATATCCTCGGCTGCACTTGCAAAGTTCTCAGTTTTGGACTCATGCACAGAATCTTCTTGGGGAGCTTCAGCAGCAATGCCGTCAAAAACATTTCCAGAACCCTCCTCTTTTAGTTCATCCTTCACCGTATCTTCTTCTATATTCATATATTGTGCTGTAGCAACAAGTTCCCCATATAATGCATTATATGAAACTCCTGATTGTGTATCACTGAAGTCATCTTTGTTATCAAGACAGAAAGAATCATTTGAAGTTACAGAAGGTTCTCTTGAACAACGAGCACTAGTTTTACTTGAAACAAAATCTGGTTCATGCCACAGCTGGACGGGTTTAGGCTGCTTCGACTTTCCCTTCTTTTTCTTGCCTTTTGTGCTTGTACCAGATTCTTTTTTTGCACCGAATTCCAGTTTTTTATTCAAACCAAAGGCTTTATTTGTTTGTGAATTCGGAGTTTTGAATTCTACAAAGGGCGTTTCTATAGCATCTTGTTTGGCTGTAAAACAAAACTCATCAGTTTTCCCTGGTTTATCAGAAGTCATACCAAAGGGATTCGAACTAGCCTGGAAAGGCAAGGAGCTAGATGAAAACAAAGTTGATGCTGCAGCTCCACCAGGTCTAATATCAGTTTTTGGATAATCCATATGAGCTTTAGTTATGGCCGCCTGGAAAGTAAATCCTCGGTCTCTTTGACCAGTAGAATCTCCCATTACACTCCCTATATCCAACTTCATCTCCCTTCCAGCTGACAATACATCATCTCTTTTCCCACCAAGATGACCAGAGCTTTCACAACTCTCCTTGGTGTAACTATTACCAAACCCCTTTATGTTCAAATTCTTAACCCCATCAGAAAGCGTATCCGACACGCTTCGAAACAAATTACTTTTTCCAGCCATGAATACAAAATCCCTCTTAGCTCCATCAACATCATTGCCTGTAACATTTGATTTGCTCCGCGACTCGAAGGAAAGTTTTCCAGTTTCCACACCTCTACCAATAAAACTACCTACATTGTCATCATCATTATTACTACAATCACCCTCTGAACAATAATTGTCAATGTTCAACTTCGTTATATCATTTGGGAGCTTTGAAAATAAATTCCCACCCAAGTCACTCCCGTCGGAAAGGCTAGGGTGTCGAGGCAGATTAAAACCGGAGCCCGTCCGGTTTTCTGCCTTGCCTGAAGATTTCGAATTATGGGAATTCGATTGCTTTTTACTTTTAGCAGGCTTTGGCCTGGGAAGGCCTCCCGATGGTCGTTGTGCAGAAGGCGCATTGAAACTAAAATTGGTATTATTCGGGGTTGATTTCGGAAACCCAGAACTAAAATCACCTCCAAAACCAAAACTAGAAGATGAGTTCATTTCCTCTCCTGAAAACTTAGAATGAAAAACGAGAGAAAGACCCAAAAGTATAAACCGTAAAAGGAACAAACGAAGCCTGACCAATGTGAATTGAACAAAGAGGAGGAGAAAGAATTTCCTCTAGGCTCTAGCAACGCCGGCTACATGGCAACGTCGGCGTCATCAAATCCAACGGCTGCCAGTGTGTGATTGGATTGTAAATCTGATACCTTGATTGATCAATTCATTCAATGATCAAAACGAAATGTAAAAAAATGGTCTAAGGGATGATGGTGATAATGAAACAGAGATCAATAATGCAAATTCTGGAGAGAAAGATGGATTTTTCCACAGTTTTGAAGGTGTTTTCTTTTTTAAAATTTCGATCCTCTTAATGTTGCTTTAAAAAATTATCCAAAAAAAATGTTGCTTTAAAATCCCTTTCTTGTTTATTTTTTTTTAATTTAAAAAACTTTAATAATTGAGCTTTCATCGTCTTAAAATAGACAATTTATAACTGCCATATTTTTTTATATTTTTTCATTTGGGATGAAACTTCAATAATTCAAGATATGATTTCTCTAAATTTAGTACGATCTAATAATTTGATATTCTTCTATTCAAAAAATTAATTTGATATTTCTCTTTTATTATTTTTTAAATATGAAAATATATATATATATATATATATATATCAACTTAATTTTTTAAAAATCTCTAATAATACTTATATTTATCCTCTTTATTTTACAATAATACTTGTTATAAAAGAATGTTTATTATTAAAGTTAGTGTATTTTTGGCGCCAAAGAAAAAACAGAGTGCATCATACATTTACGTTGTGTGTACTCTGTGATGGGTTGAACCATTATGAAAATATTATATGAAAGGCTTTTTAGTATTTCTTTATACTCGTTGAATTTTGATAGTTCCTTTATAATTTTATTAGAAAAAAATTTAAATAAATTTTAAACTATAAAATAAAATATTTTTAATTTAATTTTTTGACCTCATTCGATCTAATATTTAACCCTAATTTTTGTCATCTTTAAGGGTGGACAAAACTCGACTCAACTAAAAAAAAACTAAATTATTTGATTTCAATTTGATGCGAAAACGCTCGACTCGTCTTGGCTCAAAAAAATTAAAATAAAATTTGAGTTATAAAATAAAAATTCGAATAATTTTAAATTTTTAACAATTAGCGGATCGGTTTTCAAGTACGAGTCGAGTCTCTCAATTCTGTCTGGCATATATATATATCACATATAAAAGAATATATTGTACATGGTTATAAAAAATGTTTAAATTGGAACTAGTTAGTATTAAAATATTATAAATGTTTACAATTAAATTTGAACAAAAACTCAAACTTAACTTAAAAATATTCAAATAAAATTCAAATTATAAAATATGAAGCTTCAATCCGAACACCTCAGCCTCAGGGTTGCTATGATTCCCAAATATCAATTCTGGGAATTATTGGTTGGTTCCAAAAATGTCAAGCATGCTTGAATAATTTCATGCTAAGCCAATGGAAATATACAGCAATCACAAGTATGGGAAGTGTTAAGGGCACCAAATAGCAGTAATACCTGTTCCCCAAAACCAACTAATTCATATTCAAACATCATTCAAAAAAAACGAAGAAGAAATTTTTTTTAATTGCAGTGTACCTGCAAGTGCAAGCCTAGATATTACCAGGAAACCCTAAAATAAAAAAGAAGAAGAGAGGACGAAGATTACCTGTCGTTTCGGATGGCCGCAATCAGAGGGTAATTCGAGGGCGGAAGAAGCCTCGACATTAACGCGGTGAAGAGAAATCCAGGCAACACGAGGGTTCCAATTCCCAACAACAACAAACCCCAGAACGTCGTCGTTCTTAACCTCCCATCCCCACATCCCGCCATTGTTTCCATTGCCGGATTTTTAGACCCAAGAAAAATATTCTGTAGTTTTCTTAATGTACAATCGTTTTTCTTTTTTCGACTAGCCTGTTGTTGTAGCTGTTGGGCCTAATCGACTGGGTTCTTTGGATTGTTGGGTCATAGATTGGGCCTAATCAGACTTGGACTGAGTTGGTCCAAAATATAAGTTTGAAAATTTTACATCAACCTTTTATAAAGGTATTAGCATATACTCTTAAAAGTCGCATATTATAAATTCGACATTTATTTTGAAAATATGGGTAAGATTATATTTGTGTCATTTAATTATTAAAAGTTATATTTGAATCATTCAATTATGGGTAAGGTTACATTTGAGTCATTCAATTATGAGTAAGGTTACGTTTGAGTCACCCTTCATATTTAAAAAAGTACATTAATTTAGTCATTTTTTCTTCTAAATTACCTGTATACCCTTGTTAACATTAAAATACTTTATTTGAAATCATTAATTAATCTAATACACAAATTAATATACTTTTTTAAATATGAAGGGTGACCCAAATGTAACATTGCCCATAATTGAGTGATTTAAATGTAATTTTTAATAAATGGGTGACACAAATGTAACATTACCGATAATTGAGTGACTCAAATGTAACTTTTAATAATTGAGTGATCCAAAACCTTACTCATAATAAAGTGACATTCGTTGTAGTTTACCCAAAAAAATATGAACGGAAATAATATATTTAGATTATTACAAGAAAAAAATAGATGAGAGAACGTTATCACTCGTGCTATCCAGGATGTGATCCAGAGATATTGGCGGTTCTCGATTCGTGTTATCCTTAAGAAGTGCAATCAAGTTGCAGATGCTTTGGCAAAACGTGCAAATCTTTCGAATCTCGACTTAGTTCTTTTAAATTTTATTCCGAATTTTATTGTTGATCTATTATGCGAGGACTTAGTTTCTCTTAGGATGTAATCATCACGTGTTTTGTATATTTATCATGCACACTCTTTTTCTTCTGTTAAGTTTAGGGAAATTTTTTTAACGAGACACGTGATAACGATACCCTATCTTATAAAAGAAAAATAGATGAGAGAAAATACCGAAATAATGAAGGCTACTTGCGGCATAGATAGGATTCAAAGTCATTTATTTCTTCTGCCACTTGGTGATCTGTTTGGAAAGCACCTCATTAATCTCTCTTATTTATTAGGATTTTTATTAAATCCCTCTATTTCTCTGTCTGGTCCATGCTCGTGGAACCGCATTAATGTTTAGTTGTTCGGTGATCATTTTTGAAACCCTAAACACATCTCTCAAACTGTGTGTTCAGTGTTGTTGCCTATATTTACACGCACTTCTTCTCTTGTTTCTTTTCCCAGTTTCTGATGTGATGGAGATAGAGGTAGCAAGCTGCAGCAAGAAAGGTGCTGCCGCCGCCGCCGATGATCGGGATATGGTCAGGGGTGTTTACTTGGTTTGGCAGGATCTCACGGTGGTGTTGCCCAACTTTGGTAATAAACCGACTAAAAGGTTGCTTCAGGGACTTAGCGGATATGCTGAACCTGGAAGAATCATGGCGATTATGGGTCCGTCTGGTTCCGGGAAATCCACACTTCTCGACTCTCTAGCAGGTTACTTTTCCCCTATCTCTTCATGTTGTTTTATTTTACGTGAAAATTTTATGGTTATAAATCGATCTTAAAATTTTTTATTTTAATCATTAAATTAAAATAATCTATAATTTTATATCGATTTAAATTAAATTTTGAATATTTTTACCCCGTAAAACAAAATCCTAACTCTTATCGAAACACAAGTGCTACTTTGGCTTAGGACAGCCTATTTTTTGTGAAACCTCCGTTTTCTACGTTAGCAATTGCTGGTGTAATTCTCAAATTTTGGTTTTCGGTCAAAAATAAGAAAAAGGCCAAATTTATTATTAGCAACGCAACATTTTTTTTTACCGTAGCCAAAAAATTGAAGTGGTTTTATCCACCGCTTTAATGGCACGACACCAAAGGAGTTACCCGCCCCTATTTAATGCAAACATTTTTCTTTTAAAAATTACAAATATACACTTTTTAAATTAAAATATCGAATTTAATGAAAAATGATTTATAATGCTCATTTTATTGAATATTTAATATTTAAAATTTTAAAAATAAGCCTTCACATGTAGCGTATATTTTTATGTAAAATATATGTATATAAATAGTATATTTATTGAAAATGTCAGTATATTGGAAATAACAAATCAAAATAGACTATTATTGATTCACATAGATATAAAGAAAAAAAACTACTTGCTATTAAAAAAAATACATCCATCATATTATTTTAATTTTTTTGTAAAAAAAAACATATTAAAGAAAATTAATGAAAATTATTAAACTCGAATCATCATACTCCTAAACTTAATGATACCCTTAATTGTGTGAGTAGATTAGGGATGATCATGAGTCGAGTTTTTAGTTGATAGGCACCTGATCTAAAAATGTAGTATCTCCACCCGAACTTGACCCAACATTTTATGATGCTCCACCTGATCTAAGTCCGACTTGAATTTTAGAATAAAAATTTGAACTTGACCTGACACTGTTTGACATAAATAAAAAATTATCATTTTTCAAATTTTACTTGATAAAATAGAGAGTTAATTAAAAATATACGACTAAAGATGAGGCATTATGATAATTATTCTACTAATTATTCAACTAGAGATGGGACATTATGATAATTATTCAATTTTCATTAGACAATGGAGAGATAATTAAAAAAAACATATATAGAAAGAATGCATTATAGTAATTATACCTAAATATTTAGAGTATAATTAAATTATTATTTCGGATCGGCTATTTTCACCTTAAAAGTCAAACTCGACCCAAAAACTCAACGCAAATTAGAATTTTTTTTTAAAATAAAACCCAACTTGAGGCAGGTCAAAACTCTGCGGCTCTGGGTCGAATGACCATCCCTAGTGTAGACAGATAATCAAAAATAAAAATCATCTATTTTTTTCTTCCCGGTGTCTCTTTCTATATCTAACACTAGAAAAATAAATCATAAGCTACCCCTCTAAATCTTAAACATTAAAAAAAACATACTACCTCTAATTTTAAACTCTAAACCTAATATTTAAGTATGGAGCATAAATATAAGTACCGGAAAGGACATAAAATTTCTATTCGGTGAAATTGCTCCTCCTCCTGCTACAAATGATGAGTCCTGTTCGCCCTCGCCTATATCATGTAATCACATTCCGATAGGCGATAGCGATATCCAACTACGAACTGCAATCCCCACTTCAATTAACCTAAATGAAGAGGGTGGACCCCTCGAATTTCTGGTGAATTTTCGATAGCTTCACTGCCCTATTCAAAAGTTTAGGTCCAAGGACACCTAAGATTTACCATTAAATTTCAACGCCGGCCTATTTTAGCTACACTGTTCTGTTTTACGGGATAAGGGCATTTTAGATTTTTTAAAACACCTATATTCTATACTAGAATAGAAGGAAGTGAGAAAAGGTTAGCATAAAATTTAGGTAAAACTACCCAAATAGATCCCCAGCTATTGTCGAAATATTGTTTTAGTACCTTAGCTATTTTTTTGGCAAAATGATACCCAACATTATGTTCCGTTTTCAAAATGGTGCCCCGCCGTTAAAAATTAACAACATGCTAGAGAGAAAAATTACACATGGCAGCCCTCTCTCCTAGTCAGCATGCCACATATGTGACAGGCTACCACATCATTTTCTCTCTCCTAGTCAACATGTAGTTAGTTTTTTAACGGTGGGGTACCAAAATAAAAACGTAACGTTAACTATTATTTTGTCAAAAAAAAGATGGGTACTAAAACGATATTTCGGCAATAACTGGGGTACTATTTGGTTAGTTTTCCCTAAAATTTATCTTCACTTTATTTTGTGTAGGGTTTTATAATTTTTGTTTATTAATTATTTGTTATATGTTTTTATACAATCATGTGTATATATTCTTGGTGCAGGCAGACTCGCCAGAAACGTGGTCATGACTGGAAATATCCTTTTAAATGGAAAGAAGAAGAGACTAGAGTATGGTGGTGTTGTAAGTTTTTTACTCCTTAACTTAATAACCATATTGTGTGTGTTATCTCCAAAAATTGTGTTCAATTGAACCAAATGGGAGCAATCAATCTTCACCCAGCTTTACCCTAACTAGGGTCGTAAACGAGTCGAGTCCGAGTAGTGCTGAGCTTGATTTGTCTCGTTAAGAATTCGAGTTGAGTTCGAGCTCCTGTTAAGACCAATAGTGCTAAGCTCAACTCGGCTCGTAAAGAACTCGAGCCGAGCTTGAACTCAAGTCGAGCATTGACTGAGCTTTGACCGAGTCAAGTCGAGCATTGACTGAACTTTGACCGAGTCGGACTGAAGCGGTTGTCTCGTCTCATTTACAGTTCTATTCATAGTAACAACTATAATAATTGTCGAGAGGATTTATTATTATTATTATTATTATTATTATATTTTCAAGTAGTTCACGAATCGGATATCGAGTAGCTCGGCTCGTTAGGAATTCAAGCTGAGTTCGAGCTCGATTCTAATCAAGTAGAGTGTCAACCGAACTTTGACCGAGTCGGACTCGAGTAGTTGATAATCTGTCTCGTCTCATTTACGGCCCTTATGCTGACACATAAATTTGATTGAATTTGCAGGCTTATGTGACTCAGGAGGATGTTATGTTGGGAACTCTAACAGTAAGAGAAACTCTAACATACTCTGCTCATCTAAGGCTTCCCAGTAACTTGAGCAAAGATGAAGTAAAAGACATTGTGGAGGGAATAATCATGGAAATGGGTCTTCAAGAATGTGGTGACACCGTGATTGGGAATTGGCATTTAAGAGGAATAAGTGGTGGGGAGAAGAAGAGACTTAGCATTGCACTCGAAATCCTCACCATGCCCAAAATGTTGTTCCTCGATGAGCCTACCAGTGGCCTCGACAGTGCCTCGGCTTTCTTCGTAGTTCAAGCTCTCCGAAACATAGCTCGCGACGGGAGGACGGTCGTCTCTTCAATCCACCAGCCCAGTAGTGAAGTCTTTGCATTGTTTGATGACCTTTTCTTGTTGTCTGGTGGTGAAACCGTTTACTTTGGAGAGGCAAAAATGGCTGTCCAGGTATAGGAACATGGAACAAACAACCATTGCATGAGTTTTTATATGCTTGTGATCTAATTCCTTAGCTTTGAATTTCACAGTTCTTTGCTGAAGCTGGTTTTCCATGCCCGAGTAGAAGAAATCCTTCGGATCACTTCCTCCGGTGTATAAATTCGGACTTCGATGCCGTAACAGCCACACTGAAAGGTTCTCTAAGACTTCGTGTAAGTATTGCTCCAGACTCCAGAGTTTTCTACTTTGTCAGGAATTAGGATTACAGTTATTGTCCAAACACTGACAGTTAATCTTGTGTATCATTTCTCTAGGATAAACCTTGCAGCTCGGATCCTTTTACGAACATGGCAACAGCACAAATCAAGGCCGCCCTTGTTGAAAAGTACCGGCGCTCGAAGTACGAGAAGACGGCAAAAGCAAGGATTCAAGAAATATCTAAAATTGTAAGCAATCTAAACTATAGTTTTCAATATGATTTC
This sequence comes from Hibiscus tridactylites, assembly GCA_958450335.1. Lineage (NCBI taxonomy): Eukaryota > Viridiplantae > Streptophyta > Magnoliopsida > Malvales > Malvaceae > Hibiscus > Hibiscus tridactylites. The sequence continues at coordinate 2,891,217 of OY288277.1, read as the reverse complement.
TACAAGTCTAAAATATAAAACAATGCCTGAAAAAAAAAGTTTTCAGGAAGGACTTGAGGTAGAAGCAATCAGTGGAAGTGAAGCAACATGGTTGAAGCAACTTACAACATTGACAAAACGATCATTTCTCAACATGTGTAGAGATGCAGGGTATTACTGGGCAAGGATTGTGATATATATACTTGTATCCATCTGTGTCGGAACCGTCTTCTATGATGTCGGCTATGGAAATACCGCGATTCTTGCCCGTGTAGCCTGTGGTGCATTCATCTCAGGTTTTATGACCTTCATGTCGATCGGAGGCTTTCCTTCATTCATCGAAGAAATGAAGGTGAAATGAAATAGTCTTTATGATTCAGTCGAGTGAAAGAAGATAATAACATTGCTATTGTGGTGTAATACTTTCCATTGTTTGTTGTAACAGGTTTTTAATAAAGAAAGGCTGAGTGGATATTATGGAGTTGCAGCTTATACACTCTCCAATTTCTTGTCTTCATTCCCATTTCTGGTTGCTATTGCCCTGATCACAGGGACAATAACATTTTACCTGGTGAAGTTTCGATCCGGATTTTCGTATTATGTGTTCTTCTGCCTCAATATCTTCTTCAGCATCACTGTGATCGAGAGCCTCATGATGGTGATAGCTTCATTGGTTCCCAATTACCTTATGGGAATCGTCACCGGGGCCGGAATTATCGTAAGGGATCAAAACCGAGTTACTTGATCATCTTTCCAAGCTCTCCATCTGTTATTTTAACTCCCAGGGTCTTTCGTTTTTCAGGGGATTCTGATGATGACATCGGGCTTCTTCAGGTTGCTGCCTGATCTCCCCAAGATATTCTGGCGTTACCCCATTTCATACATTAGTTTTTGTTCATGGGCACTCCAGGTATGCATTTCATTCATTAATGAAGCTGAATTACTTAAACATCTGCTCATCACAATCACCGACCGTGCACTTTCTTCTTCTCTTTGAACGCGACAATCACGTAGGGTGCCTACAAGAATGATTTCATCGGCCTCGAATTCGATCCGCTACTACCGGGGGGTCAGAAACTAACCGGCGATCAAATCATCACGCAGTACTTCGGGGTGACGGTAGATCGGTCCAAGTGGTTGGATTTAACTGCAGTGGTGGTCATACTCATATGCTACCGCCTTGTCTTCTTCATGATTCTGAAGATAAAAGAAAAGGCTTCGCCATTTTTTCAAGAAATTTATGCAAAGAGGACACTTGAGCATCTTGATAAAAGACCTTCCTTCAGGAAGATGCCGTCGTCGTTGTCTTCTTCCAAGCGACACCAGCCGCTCCACTCTCTTTCTTCCCAAGAGGGTCTCAACTCTCCATTACACTAAATTCTGTTTTTGTAGCTTACTAAATGTCTGCTTATACAAAGAAACTGTTGTGTTGAATTTGGGAGTGATTATTTCATAAATTCATAAGAAACTGAGCAGCTTAAATTAAAGTTACAAGTCAAGTCAAAACGTATTTTCCACTATTAAATCACACCACTGTTTCCTAGTAAAATATTTGACACAATTATAACCAGAAGACAACTGCAAAAGGGTCAATATCTCAAGAAATTTGAAAAGAAAAAGAAAGAAGAGAAGAGAAAGGCATCAAAACCAGAAACGTAAAGGCTTATTCACCACTTATTTGTTATGGAGGGGCTGGCAAAGAGAGCTGCTACTGCTACGAATCAAAACTGATAAACCCCTTTTCCCTCAAGCTTTCAACTGTTTCCTTGAGACTCACCTCCAAAGGAGTGAATTCTATGCCCAGACTTAATGCCTTTTCCTTTGACACCTGATATGTTGGCACATAAGGCTTGTCGTCTGCACATCTGCCACGAATTTATCAAAACCGCTCGCTGCTTCAGTATCGAATATATATAGGTATGTGAAACGACGAGCATTCAACAATAACCTATAAGATATTTTCTGCACAGACTGGTTTTGGTTATTTAAAGGACTGGATAAGAGTTCTGAATGAAATATCTAGAACTATATCGTACAGGCAAAGGATGCAGAAGCATATATTAAAAGGTGGACACGAAAACATTACAACCTTTTGGCTTGAAAACGAAGGGAAGTGCTCCGTATAAAGATAGAAAGAGATGCACATGGACCAGAGGCAGTCATGTAGTATGCTTTAAAATCTACAAGTTGAGAACTTACTTTTCTGGAAGTCGGAAAGAAGGATATAGCTCGCTTAAGATATTTACAACCTCCGAGCAATGTGCAACTCTCTCGACTAAACAATATCTTCCACTAGCTGATGGAATCTCAAACGCTTGGATGTGTGCATTTGCTACGTCTTTTACATTAACCCAACCAAAAGTTGCATTTGGGAATGCTTCTGCTCCTGCAGAAAGAACAGAGGATCGAGAATAGATAGATAACCTCAGCAGGTGTAAACTTAGACAAAAGAAATCCCTAGAACTTTGCAAACCATTAATGCACACCATGAGCTTCCCGTTCTCACAATCACATATGTCAATGTTTTTCTACATTCTTCTCAAAAGGCATGCAAGAGTGGCAACCATGTCAAACAAGTTACAATTTTATCGAAGGATTAGAAGATCATTAAAGAAAGTGTATCTTTTTTCATTTGATTTTCTGGATCACTAGGGTAAAGAATATTGATCATCAAATATAAAGCAAATGGCATGTTCAAGGTGTGAAAGCAAATAGTAGCCTGGAAAAAAAATTACCCTTAATTAAGCTTAAAACTGCTGCAGCACTTGTGTTAAGTGTTGGCTGTAAAAGAGGACCGATCACCATTGCTGGGTTTATGACAACCAAGTCGAGGCCATTCTCTTTTGCAAATTTCCAGGCAGAATCCTCAGCTATGGTTTTGGAGACTACATACCAGAGCTGAATTAAAAAAGATGACATTCAGAAATAATACCCTATTATTACAAACAAGGAAACTGAATGCAACATTATATCAGAAACAAGCCAACAACTAGCCAGTTCATGCAAGCATGCAAAATAAGTTTTGAAAAGTGTGATCAATATCCTCAATATGCTAAAAGTGCAGAATGGTCACATATTAGCTGTTAAAATAAGATAAAATCTTAAACTTAGCTTGCAATGTGCATTGAAGCAAAAAACCTAAAGAGTAATAGAATATGTCCCTGAGAACTTTTGCAACTTGTTACAGCATCATCTCCAAGCCAAACCCTAAAATATGGAATACTTGAGATAGCAGAAACAACTTCTAATATAGAAGTAGCCAATTACAAGTCAAAAATACTCGTGGTTTCCACCAACTATCCAGCCAATCTACAAGTCAATTAGAGGATATGCCTGCTCTTAATAGTTTAAATCCTAATCTCTAGATGCTCGTACCCTCTCGTCAATAACGCGAGAAAGATAACTCATAGGAATCCATTCATATGTTGACCAAAATTAACAGCTAAATTATTTATAGAGACTGGAAACCTATAGAAATTATGAAATTGGAACCTATTCTGCAATTTGATAGAACAAGCATTGATAAGCTAGTTTATCAACTAGCTCAAACTCAAATTTGATGGAACCTGGACCTATCATCAAGCAATGATAAAGTAATAAGAAAACAAAAGTGAGACTCAGTGAATATTGTTGTATTTCACATGAGTTATCTTTGTTTTTTCAGTAACTATCACAGAAATGAACAATCTGCATCTAATATACTTTCATTTAAATGTATCTCCATATACAAAACCTTGTTTTGTTTCCTTTTCCCATAATAATATCAGCATAACAGGTTGAAGTTACATATAAAATGCAACATGAATCTTAATATACTATCAGGTGTATAACTCATATACTCACCTTTAAGCTCTTACAGTACTCAGGATCGGTAAACCAACTTTCGTCAACCACAACATCTGGAGTTCGAGGTTTCCCAGTGTAAGTGACCGCAGCTATAGAAGATGTCAAGATCACTCGTTTGACAGAAGAGGTATTAGCACATGAGTTCAGAACATTCAGTGTTCCCTTCACAGCAGGATTGAGTAATTCTGCCTGAGATGAGGAATGAAGAGTTTAAAGCTTAATAATCGAGGAGATATATAAAAGTCAAAGCCAAAAGTTGGTAGACTAGTGTTCTCAAAAACAAATGATTCATCTAGTGTGTATGCCATAAATCTTTATAGCCATTTCTCTTAAACCTTTCAATTATGGGGAATGTTTCCTTCCAATAATATATATCTACAAGCCAGAGGCTAGATAACTGATTGAGAAACATGCCAGGATACTTCTCAGTTCTCTGCTTATATGTAATGCAAAAGCCAAATGACTCAAATTCTTTCCAAGCTCTTTTGAATACAAGGCACCAACTGACTTTTCGTACGAGTAAGATCCTGACCAGTAATAGATAAAGACAACTTTATAAGAAATTTACTTCTGAAATGCTGCTTGTTTAGTGAAATTGTTTTGCATCTCAACCAACAAAAATCGCTTCAATAATAGAATCTGTGATCAAAACTGATGACTTGTTATCATCATCAAAACCATGGAAAAACACTTTAAATGATCCAAAAAGAAAGGAATTGAAATGTTGAAAAATAATGAAGCCAACTGCTACAAAGAAGTTCATTCCCCAACAAAGAGAGCATCAAGCAAGTAGTTGGAATTAAGGATTGAAGTAACAATCAGAACTCATGTGTGGTTGACAATTCGCTCAGCCTTCAGTTTTGCTTTGTTAACATTTGAAACTATGAAAATTAGAATGTCTTTAATAAACAGCTTCCTAATGGATGGTGATATAAAAAAATCCAATGTAAGTTCTTTTTCTTTTAATTAATGAAACAATGCTTAACAGGACAGGCAACTTTTACCGTGTTGCATTAGAAAACAACAGAGTATACAATGGATACAAAAAGTATCGAACATCAACCTGTGGATCTGTGACATCATGATAAAAGAGAGATGCTGTGTGAAAAACACCTTCACAGCCTTCAACAACATAATCATAGGAACCTTCTTCCAATAAGTCTGCTTTAAACAACTTCAGCCTTTCCTCAGCACCCTCAAGTGCAAGTAAGTGTTGTGTTTTTCTGGGATCACCTATCGACGAATGATAACTAATTCAAATGATTGAGATTGGTTTAGGAAACATCTAGGTAACTCTTATAAGAACAAACAAGTATGCAAAAGAAAACAAGGAAAGTTATTCCATCATGATGAATATACTAATTACTACACAAACACTGAAAAATAGCAGGTGCCCCTATAGACAGTTTCGATTAATGGCATCATAATCCCTCCAAATTCTGAACTCAATCTGTTAACAGCCTTATTTTTTTTACTACCCGTGGCTGGTAAGAGAGAATATTGGGAAGAATACAAATCCACGCTAATACAAATTGATACTCTCGAAGTAGAAAGATTAGGGAACAAAAGCTGGTCATTTTAACTCAGCTTGGAGTGTGATTTTCATTCTACTTTTCATTTTAACCCAGCCAACAATAAAGCAACCGTTCCCCTTTCAACATTCCACATTTATTTCCTTCTCGTCAAGCAACTATACCCTTTTCCGGCATTCCATATTTATTTCTTTCTCATCAAGCAACTATACCCTTTTCCGGCATTCCACATTTATTTCTTTCTCATCAAGCAACTATACCCTTTTCCTGCATTCCACATTTCATTCTTTCTCATCAAGAAACCATACCCTTTTCCGGCATTCCACATTTCCAGCATAACAATGACATATAATCTTCCAAATATATGAAAAATCGCTAAAGAACTGAATAAACATGTGTTGGACACATACTCTAACCGGGTATCATAAGTTGAAGCCTGAATATGAAGTTGAACCGTCCCCAAGAATCTCATCCTTACCAAAGTAATCAATCAGAGGATAGAAAAAAAAAATGTTAAAAAGTCGACAAAACGGCAGTTTTTTTTTTTTTTTTGCAATCACAAGAGCCAGCCACAAGAATGATAAAAGAATTAAAAAAGAGAGATTCAAAACCCAGAAAGAACATGAAAAATGAGGAAAAGATGGAACAGATACAAGAAAAGAAAAGAAAAGAACAGACTTGGGTCACGAACAGAGGCTTTGACGGTGTAACCGCGAAGGAGAAGGTGCTTAACAAGGCATGAAGCAATGTAACCAGAGGCTCCGGTAACGCACACGGTTTTCCCTTCTCCGGTACTCATAGTTTTGATTTGTGGGGAGGGGAAAATCTTGTCTCTTTTGTGGGTGGGAATTGCAGATTCGTTCGTTAATTCTTCATATCTTTCTTTTATAAACACCTTCAAGCAATTAACTAAAAATATTATCACCACGTATATGTTCTTTCGGTGAAATGTAAAAGACAAAAAACTTTGAACGAATAAATTTTAATTTACACGTACTTATTAAATTTAAGGGTTAAAAAATTTTAATTTAGGGTTTTCTGGTTTATATTGTAAAACATATATTTTAAATTGTAGAGATATAATCTAAAGTTTTGAAGTTTATGGTTTCTTATTTAGATTTTAGAAAGAAATAAATCTTTATTGAATTTTGTTTCTATGACAATTTTTTCTTTTAAGCCAATAGAAAATGAAACCGATAGTGTTTAAAATTATAATAGTTATAATCATATTAATTCTTAAAATATTACTATTTATACTATGTTTTAAGGTGAAAATTTTATATTATGGGGTTTTCTTACTACGTTATATATAGGACCAACTAATAAAAATTATCAATATTATTAATTTTTTTATTTCATCAATTTAGATAAAAAAAAATAATAAAATTGATGCATTTTATTTGTTGGTCTTATAGATGACGTGATAGGAATGACTTGTGATATAATTTCACGTTTTAAGACTAATGTTTTGGTACATCATTTACTTGAAATAATATTGATAACCACGTACAATTTTGCCCAAATAATCATTTACTTGAAACAATTTTGCCAATGTGGAAGAACAAAATAAAAACACATTTATACCCAAATAATTTTTCTGTTAATTGCAGAAGCAGTCTTAGTTTGGGTTAGTAGCAAACAACTAAGAACGTCTGCATATCAAATTATCAATCTCAAACTTACCACTTCAAAGGTTTCTCATCGAGAAAACAGGAAAAAGGGGGCACATGGTAGTTTATGGATTTTCTAAAACAATATCAAAACTTTAATTCAAAAAAATATTTTTAAGTTGTGTCATATGTTGATTGTTTATCGGTTCAATTGTACATGTCATTTATTCGTAACACAATGAGTGATATGTGAGACAATAAATAGTTGAATTGTTAAATTGATACAAATTTATTGAAGTGTCACATTGTTGGTTAAAAGATGTAGTTTTTTTAATAGTTTGGTGTGATTAGAAGGTAGTATTTGTTTAATTTTTTTTACTTTTAATAACGCACACACATCATGCATACATAGTGCTTAAATCCGGATCTCCTGAATGAAATACATCATCTTTTACCACTAGGACCACTCCACAAGTTCTAAAAGATGTAGTTGAATATTAACAATCAGTTGATCTAACATGATAAGATGTCATGTTCCTTGAGTAAAGTTAATGTTTTGAACTTTAGTGTTGTGAATGAAATAAATAGGGTTGGAATAGTCATTCCCATAATATGTCTCTATAATAATTAATCCAAATTAGTCGACTAATAAATTAGATATAATGATTATATAAAATTTATAATTGAGTAGCCAAAATAATAAAAATAAATTAAACTAACAACCACTTGGTCTGGTGGGGTAATACACTAGATCTCTTAAGCAACGTCAAAGGTTTGAGTCATGGCGTTGTGAATGGAACAATTAGATTAAGAGGGTCACTCTCATAATGAGCTTTTGTAGTACTTGATCTAGATTAGTCTACCAATAAGTTAAATATCAATAGTTATACAAGAAATAATAATAAAATAAAATCAAAATGTCATATTGTTGATCAACTATAATTGAGTGACCAAATCATTATTTTTTTGATAAATTTTAATTTTAATTTTGTCTAGATGGATAGGAAGAGAAACGAAGAAAGGGATGCTCCTAGTGCTCTAAATTTCACGACCTAAAAGAATATGAGGTAACAAATATGAGCGGCCAATATTTACTCGGCTAAATCACTATTTAATCCGACTAATAAATACATCAACTCAATATTCAATTTTATAAATTTCTTACTTTTAAATTTCAAAATAAAATAAAATTCAATGAAACTTAAAAGTTAATGTAAATTTTAATCTTTTTATTTTCCATAAATAAAATTATTTATTAAGAAGAAAATAAAAAAAAAATTTGACATAAAGGGTCGGGTTTATTTATTATGAAGTCTGAAAAGTAGCTGACACAACAAGACAGCTAATAAAAGGCATAGAAAGGCCAAACGCCTCCTACACGACACCAAAACGGCAGAAAAAATAAAAACCCTCAACCGACCCAATTTCTCCTTCAAACACCACATAAGCTTTCAGGAACAGTCAAAGGAAGAAAAAAATTGAGAAAGGTTCTAAATAGAACTGATCAAAGGATAAATTCCCAACTTGATGACGTCCGACGGTGCAAGGAGATGCATCGCACCGACGGGAAGGGGTGGAAAGCTCAACCGACGGTCACGGAGGATCATCGAACCGTCGATCGGAATCTGCAACATGCAAAACAGCCGCTGGGGCCTCCTCCATCCAGAATTGATCGTGGCCCAAACGCCGACCTTCCGCCGCCATCTCATGAGCCGCACTGTTTTGAGACCGACCACAGAAGGTGAAGCGGCAGGAAGCGAAACCCTTAGCCACATGTTGGATGTCTCTGATGATCATACCTATCTCGGACAAGTCAGGTTCGTCAATCCCTAACTTTCTGATTATCGTCCTTGAGTCGTTCTCCAGTACAACCTTACTAAGCCCACTCTGTTTTGCGAAATCGAGCCCCTGAAGAACAGCTAGAGCCTCCGCCTGGAACACCGTGGAAACCCTAAAGTTTGCTCTGGTGCATGCCCCGATCACGAAGCCGCCCTCGTCTCGAATTACCACACCTGTGAAGGAGCTTTTATCAGACCCAGTGAAGCTCGCGTCCACATTTACCTTGACATGCCCCTCCGGCGGCCGTTTCCAGCGCTCATTCACATTTGGATGAGGATGCTGCAGTCTTGAGGTAAGGGATTTGGTTTCTGCACAGTAACTTTGTATAAAAGTTGTTAATTCATGTATACCCTGTGATATGCCCTCATGTACCAGTTTGTTTCGCGAATACCATATAGCCCATATTGTAATAGCTATAATCCTCTGTCTTTGCTTATCGTAATGTTCAAATAACCATGTCAACCACTCATAAAATAAATCTAGGTTTAAAGAACTAGGCCACGAAATACCCAGATTGTTCCAAACTTGTATCGCGTAAAAACACCCCCAAATAACATGAGAGGTGTCTTCTGCCACCATAGAACATCGAGGGCAAAGAGAGGATGAAGACACTCTCTTAATAGTAAGGTTCTGAAAAGTAGGGACAAAGTTATGAATAAATCGCCAAACCTGGATTTTGATTTTCGAAGGGCACTCTAAATTCCATAGGTGATGAAAGATTTTGTCCTCATTTGACTGACCAGACGGATTTAGTAGAAATTTATAGCCACTGCGTACTGAATAGGTCCCCGATCCCTCCCCTAACCATACCCTAACATCCTCCTGACCCGAGGATGAAATAGGGACAGCTAGAATTCGCTCAGCCTCCTCTGGTGAGAACTTGGATCTGATCAGAGATTCATTCCAACCCTCTGAAGGCGAAATGATAAGGTCTGAAACCTTCTGCAACCCTGCACTCTGCGGCGAACCCAACCGCTCCGGAGGGAATGATGGGAGCCAGAAGTCATTCCAGAGTGAGACAGACTGACCGTTACCGATTCTTCATCCCATTCCTAACTCTAGAAGCTTTCTCGAACTCCATACGCTCCTCCAAATCAGAGACGGAGAAGATCCTAGATTAGCATTCAGAAAAGAAGAAGTAGGATAATACTTTGCCCTGATCAATCTAGCCGCCAGAGAATCTGGTTTAGTCACTAACCTCCATCCTTGTTTAGCTAACAAGGCTACATTGAATTTGGCCAAATCCCTAAACCTCATTCCTCCATCTCCATTTAACTTGCACAATTCCGACCATTGGCACCAATGAATTCCTCTTTTGGAGACGGAATTACGCCACCAAAACCGGGCCAAAATTGCTTCGAGCTCACGACACAAAGTGAGAGGAAGGAGAAAGCACGACATTGCAAACAGAGGGAGAGCTTGCAATACCGCCTTAATGAAAACTTCCTTCCCACCCGCTGAGAGAGAAATGTTACTCCAACTTAACGAACGGGTTTCAGTCGAGTTAATAAGGCGTTTGAAAGCCTGTTTCTTGTTACGACCCACCAAAGCCGGTAAACCCAAATAAGCTTCGGGTGAAGAAATTTCTGAGACACCAAGGGTGGTACAGAACAGATCCCTATCTCTCTGTGCTACGTTATGGCTAAAGAAAACACTCGACTTATCATAATTGATAAGTTGCCCCGAGCAAGCCGCATAACTCGAAAGAATGCTTCTGATATTACTCGCCCCCGATGAAGTTGCTTCTCCAAAGACTAAGCTGTCGTCCGCGAAAAGCAGGTGAGTAACCCGTGGAGCCCCTCTCGTGATCCTCGTTCCCTGCAACGTCCCTAACCGTGTGGCCCTTCGGAAGAGAGCTGATAGACCTTCCCCGCAAATAAGGAAAAGGTAAGGACTGAGGGGATCTCCCTGTCGAAGACCCCTTGAGGGAAAAAACTTATCGCCCACCAAGCCATTAAGAACCACAGAATAAGATACCGTAGAAACACATTGCAAGAGAAGATCGATCCACCGTCTCTCAAAACCCATCTTTGTCATAACCGAATCCAAAAAAGCCCACTCAACCCTATCGTAGGCTTTACTCATATCCATCTTCAAAGCAAAGAAGCCCTTTGCCCCCGAGCGGCATTTCTGAAAGGAGTGAAGAATCTCATAGGCTGCAATAATATTATCCGAGATCAACCTTCCAGGGATGAAGGCACTCTGAGCCTCATCGATGCAAGTGTCGAGTACCACTTTGAATCTGTTAGCTAGCATCTTCGAGTAAATCTTATACAGGACATTACATAAGCTAATGGGCCTGAATTGGGTCATATTAAGAGGATTGCTCACTTTAGGGATAAGAACGATGTGGGTGTGATTAATATCTTTCAGCATGCTGTCATCCCTGGTCAATCCAATGCAAAAATCGGACACCTCCTTACCGATTATGTGCCAGAAGCGCTGATAAAACACCGCTCCAAGCCCATCCTCCCCGGAAGCCTTTAGAGGACTCATAGACTGGAGAGCAATCCACACCTCCTCGCTAGTAAAATCTTTCAATAGAAGTTCATTCATCCCACGAGTAATGCTCAATCCAATATCCTCCAAAGCAGTCAGTGGGTCAGATGATCCACCAGAACCGAACAGTGTCTCAAAATATTGTTTTGCCACCGATTGAATCCCATCCTCTTCTTCAACAACACCACCCCCTTGCAGCTCCAGACGAGAAATTCTATTGCGACGACGCTTCTGGCTAGCATACCGATGAAAAAAACTTGTATTACGATCGCCGTTTTTCAACCAGTTTGCCCGAGCTCGTTGTTCCCAATAAATCTCCTCCCTATCTAATTCCATATTAAGGGCTAACTTAGTTTCCACAAGATCTCCCAAAATTTCCTCAGTAACCGGGCTGGAATTTAACTCATCCAGCTTTTTCTGTAACTCCTTAACAGTGAGTTTCTTCTCCCTGCATATCCTTTTGAACCAAGCTTCAAGGCCCCGTCCTGAAGAGGCTAGCTTTTCCAGCAAAGACCCATTGGCCTCGGCCCAAAGTTTCCGGAAAACATCTTCACAAGACTGCTCAAGCAGCCACGCTGCTTCAAAACGAAAATGCCATATTCGTGATGGTGAGGAAGACAAAACAGTAGAATTTAAGAGGATGGGGCAATGATCCGAAGTAGAGTGCGGTAAATGATCAACCTGAAAATTTGGAAGCAAGTCCCACCAGGCCTGGTTTGCAACACCACGGTCTAGCCGCTCCCTGATATTATTAGCGATTTGCTTACCCCATTCCCAAGTAAACCAAGTCCCTCTGTAGCCTAAATCATCCAAACTGCAGTCCAATAAGGCATTACCAAAATTGTTCATTTGCCATGAGCTACGCAGATTACCTCCTTGTTTTTCCTCTAAACTTAGAATCTCGTTAAAGTCACCCAACACACACCATGGGACCTCAGGAGAGTCGTTCAGCGATCTTAACAAGTCCCAGGAAGCCGCCCTGTTGTTTGTTTCCGGTGCCCCATAAAAACCAGTGAAGCGCCAGCTTAAACCCTCCGAATCAGCCTCAATTGAAACATCAATGTGTCGAGATGAGAAGGATTTTAAAGAAACTTTCACACAATCCTTCCACCCCAACGATAAGCCTCCGCTACGACCCAAAGAACTAACATCAATGCCATTACGATAACCAAACTTTCTTCTAACACGCTCCATATTAGACGAATGAAGCTTTGTCTCTATCAAAAAAATCAAAACCGGGGAAAATTCGCGCAGTGTAGCGCCTACTCGTCGAACGGCGCGGGATGACCCCAAACCCCGCACGTTCCAACTTATAATCTTCATTGGTTCCGGCTGGCTCGCAACGCGAAGCCTGCCGATGAAAAAGGATCAGCACCATTTGAATCCTTAGAACTGGAAACTCCTGGTGGGTAGATAACCGTGCGCGGTCGCTTTGAAGTGTCACCATTCTCTACTGGGGCATTCTCCTCTTCAATCCCCATTAACTCATCAGGATTGGGGACAGCCGTGTTTTCAGAATTGCCATAATTGGGAGGGATATTTTCCTTATCAGGAAAACACCTATCAGGGATATTATTGCCTGTCTGGAGAAAGTACCCATTTGATCCCAACGGCTGTGGATAAAAACTAGGGCCAGATTCAGAAAATAAACCCTTATTTTTCGCCTCATTAGGCGTCGAATCCGGAGTGAAAAACTCCTCCTCTGAACTTTCCATACGTAACCATCTACTCTGCGTCGGTGCCGCCCGACGAGGCGGAGCACGTAACGAACTATCCCATGCCAAAGGTAAATCCCGGCCACCCTCCGTAAAACGCAAGGCACAGAAGCTCTCACCGTGACCCAATCGCCCACAAAGAAAACAAAACAAAGAGAGCCTTTCATATTCAAATCGGACAAAGTGATGCTTTCCCGACTGAAGAATCAACTTCTTTTTCCGCTTCAGAGGGTTGCGAACGTCAACTCTCACTCGCACTTTCATGATCCGTTTGTAACCCAACGCAGTGGCTGCCGAATCGTAGTCAAGAAACGAGCCGATGAAATCCCCTAGGGCCCGAGCAACCTTGCTTGTCATGAATCCAACCGGGACATCATGAATATAAACCCATAAATTAACATGGAACATTGGAACAGTTAGAGGATCGTCCTCAGCCTGCAGACGGTGGAGAATCAGCAAATGTGAATTAAATGTCCAAGGTCCTCCTTTCTCTACTCTCTCCACATCAACAATATGAAAAAAGCGGAACAAGAAACGCCCCTCCCCCAAATCAGAAATTGCAATACCCCCCGGAGGACGCCATAAGTTTGCCAAAGTAGATCTCATCGCCGGAAAACTAATAATACTAGTCGTCAGAAAGGTGCCCACGAAACATAATCCAATAGGGTTGGGTGCAAGAATATCCGCCGGATCGATCTGGATTCCCTCCTCTTCACCCGCCTCGATCGAGAGGTTTGCAAGATCATGTTCGACATCCGCCATAATAGAATAACAAGAGATGAAAAAAAAACGTGAGAAAAGCCCAGAAAAAAGATGAAAAACGTGCTACAGAGAGCAGACTGAAAACGTGCTACAGAGAGCAGACTTAACGTGTTGTGTTAATTATTTTCTTCTGTTTACATAATTCTAATAAGAAAATAAAATTATTTATATAAAAGTTAACTTATTCTAATACATATTTAATGAAGGATTTTAGTGATCGATTTTTTATTTATGAATTTTATTATAATACCATATATTTCTAGTAATAATTTAGAATATCGGATATTATATATACGTACCATATATATATTTAGATATTGTATTAAATTAGATGGCTAGATACATCTAACGAAACGGAAAAACAAAGGCTAAAGAAAAAACGAAAACGAAATAACTAGTAGGAAAACAGAAGAGAGAGAGAGGGAAAAACGGGAAAAGAAAAATAATGAAGAAATCTGGAGGAGCAGAGAAGAGGAAAGCTCGAAGATCTTCGGCGTCCGTTCAAAACGTCAGCAGAGATCCCGACTCCGACACTCCTAGGGTTTGTTTTTGTTTTCTTTCTCATTTCATTTCTTTGATCTAGTTTTTTTTCATCTTTTATTTGACATTTATTTTCGGATTGATTTGATTTTTTATGTCATGAATTCTAGTATAAATACTACTCATTTCCTTGAACAAAGAAAAGTGCCGTGTATATATTTCTAAAAAAATGAAAATAGATATTGATTCGTGTTAAATGTCTGAATTGTTCATTACATTTGGAAGGTTTATGTTATCTTAGAATGTTTCATTTTCCTTTTGTTATTCTTTTTTTTTCAAGGCTTAGTTTCTGATTATTTGACCCTACAAACTCAGAAAATGTTGTTTCCACAGTGGAGTGAAACGGTAGTTTAAGTTACTAATGCTGTAAAAATCTATGATAATTGCTTGATTGTGTATGATGCTATTGAGATTTGTGCTCAATTATGATTTGTTGTCCGTTTTCCCGACTAACTGATGATATTGCCTTTTATGCTTGACTTTGATCTTTGTGATATGGATTTTAGAGTCACTTGTGTTTTTTAGTGTGCATGTACTGCCGAGCACTTATTGTTGAACACAATTCATTAATTTTGTATTTGTTGTTTTCTAATTTTTGTATAATTTCCTTTCTGACCAGAAACAAGCTGCGAAAAAGGATGTGTTTCAGTTGTTTGCTGAGAAAGTGAGGGACCACAAAGATTTGGTTTCTAGATGGGCTGTCTTGCAGGAAACTCGTGTCGAATATTTTAGAGGGAAGGATTTTGTAAGCTTTATGAAAAATCATCCTGAGCTTAAAGAGACACTTGAGTCGGATCGAAATCTAGAAGCTGAAGATATTGCTGATATTTTGTTACAAAAAAATCTTTTGGTGCGCTGTGACCGGGTTGTGAAAACTGTTCGTCCAGGGAAGAAAAAGTTGTCTACCTGGCCTGCCCATTTAGAAATTTTCCCTGTGAGTCTTAAGTCTTTTACTTGTTTAACATCAAAATAATCTATAAATCATTTACTGCTTTTACTCTTAGGTGGTGTAGCTGCTTGAATTTCTGATGCACAAACATGTATATATGGTGTATGCATATCTGTATTATCTTCTTGATATATGAAAAGAGTTATTTCAACACAATTACTAAATGTAGACAAGACCTGTACAGCTACTCTGCCCTTTGATGCTTCTGCTCGAACTTTTATTTTTAGGAGAGTCCTTAAGATTTTATGCTTAGTATTTGCAAATACGTTATGTTAGACTTGTACACATGGTCTGCCCTTTGATATCACCAGTCTTAATTATTTGGTTTAAGCTGTCTCTGTTCTATCATCCATGTGATTATTTTGCAGAAACAAAGTTCTTCCTTTTTATTTTTGAAAAAAAAAAAACAGAATCAAATATCTTGTTGAAATTAATGCCTTCTTGTTTTTACCTATATCCTGACCTTTTTGCAGGAACAAATGTTCTCTGAAAATGATGCGTTTTTTGCATGGACGTTTGTAAAACGGAGGCCATTATGGCAAACACTTCTCTCATTTATCTGGCCTGTGTTGACACTTGCAATTTGCCTGTTTCCTGTATATCCACATCGATGCAAATTACTAATACTCTACTGTTGTGCGGGAGTGCTTCTACTTATTCTCTCTTTGCTTTTATGTAAGTTTTTCTGTATTCATTCTTTTGGATATTATTTTATGATAACATATATTAGATCCTGCTTTATGTAATTTATTTAGTTCTGTTACTATATTAGGTGCATTTGATGCTATTAAAAACTAAATTTTCTTTGGCTTACCATGTTATAAGAAATTTATTTGAATGATGCTGGCTGAAGAAAGCAATAGTTGTTAGTTTGATTTTCTCCATTCAAGGCTTTGTTTGCTCCTCCCAAGAATTACATTACATTTAAACCCTTGTTTTAGTCACATAATCCTATTGTCTTTTATTTTATGCTATCATATGATCACCGGTCCTTCCTATTATAGTTGGTCGATTTTTTATGTTTATCTTGCCAATAAACATTTGTCATTGACAATATTAAGTAACTTTAGAATTGGTAGAAAATATTGTGATCCGTCTTTCTACCTGTCTTTTTCACTCTTGTGTGTGATTGAAGTAGTAGCAGCAGTTGCTGTCAAGAGTCAACCAGATACTATAGTATATATTAAGTGATTGACTAAGTTGGTGTCACGAGTCAACTGGACACTAACTCAGTTGGGAAAAGACTAAAAACCACTTTCTTAAATGACGATAAATATTAGATTATGATGGTATTTTTACCTTTTCATACATTTATATATTCTTTACCAAACACGTGTTTGGTAAAGGTTTATATACAATCCTTTACATAATTTTTAAAAAAAACTATTGAGTTATTTTTTGATACACAGGTTGTATAACAACTGGCCTATTTTAAGCCTAAATACTAAAATCTCAAACCCTAAAACTTAAACCCTAGACCCTATATAGGAGCCCTACGCCCTAAAATTGAAAGGTTTGTGTAAACTTTAGCATGTGTATCAAAATCTTTTCCAAAAACTATTATATAAGATGTTTTCTTTCACCCGTATTATTGCTAGAACCATTATGTATTCACTTACGGTGGTTGAATTTAAATAGGTTAGTGTCTTGAATTGCTTGACTCTGATATATTTGGTCTGCTTTATGCAATCACATGTTTTGCCATTTCCTCTCTTTTTTAATTATAAAATTTGCAGTAAGAGCTGCAATATTTGGTGCTGCATGGATCATTCTAGGAAAGCGTGTTTGGTTCTTCCCTAACATTCTTGCTGAGGAGGCAACATTGCGAGAATTATTCCGTTTTTGGCCCAAAAAAGACGAAGAAGAGCGACCGAAATGGACAGCAAGGCTGTTCTATGCAATAGTGGCTATGTTGGTCATATTGTTGCTGAGGCACCATGCCCCTAATGAGGCTGCTAGAGCAAGGTCAGTAGATCTGCTCTTCAAATATTTACTTAGAAGGAACCTTTTGTATGTTGTTTGACACATCAGTTCAATCATCTTATTGCTTTTAAAAAAACTGATACATTTTGTGAGAATCTTGAATATATTTCGTCGGTAATACTGTCAATAGAAACCGGGGTTTTATGAGTTTGTTTATAGTCTGAGGCAGTTACAGTTTTCCTCTCTTTTTTCTGCACTTTGTTCGGCATGTTAGTCGGCTCAATCTTTCTGGACCGTTACTGTTCTTGGAATCATTTGCCATCATACATCTGAAATTTTTACATTTACCCTTGCCTTGCAGGTATCAGAAGCGAATGTCAAATATAATTGACGATGTCCTTGAATGGTCTCCGACCCTGGCTCTGTCCGGGATGATGGAGAAACAGACGGTGTTTAATGCCACAGAAAACAACAACTTTTCAAATGAAAGCAATGCGACCTCACAGTCAGAGACGGTAACTTCTGCCGACCAAACAGAAAGTTTGGAGGAATCTGATCAATCTGAGAATGATAGCATCTGATAGATCATGTTGGTAGATGGATTATAGTGCTTTTTGTTGGAATTTGTCCCAAAAAAATTGTGATATCAGGTGAGAAGAAGACAAAATAAGGCGGTTATTTATTAAATTTGTGTTTTTAAAGGGTAGGTTACAGCACTAACAATAGGGCAACAGTCGTTGGATTTTATAAACTATACATCCATTTAAACATTTGATGTGCTTTATGTTTTGGTAACCATTTAAACATTTGATGTGCTTTATGTTTTGGTAACAATAGGGTTAGGTTACAGCACTAATAACGCCATCCTTTGTTTAGGACATATATATTCTTTTTGAAACGACTAAATGTCAAGATTTGAATTTTTAGAAGCTTCTAATGTCTAACTATATAAACCAACTAGAGTTTCGGATTCAAAGTAACATCATTCATATTTCCAAGCTTTATAACCAGCCCAAAGTTTCAATGTCTTAAAATGCAAACTAATAATTGTTCATCCAATCTACAAAGTGCGGTGCAAACGTCTCAACTCAAATTGACAAATCCCATAAACTAAAACAAAGTTTTGAGTTTTATTCAACACACTCTGTCCAAGAATGCAACTTGGGAAAATGAAGCACAGACAAGACAAAAAAGCTGTCTTGTTCCCTTGCAATCTCTTCTCCCCTTGCATCCACAAAACCTAATAACAAAAGATGAAAGCCAAGAATGATTTGCCGCCTTGACAATCGAGCGTGTCAAGGTGAGATCATGGACAATAGTCTTAGAGTTAACCCTTCAGCTTCTGAGAGGGAATTCTCTGTTCACTGGATAGCAAGAGGCCTATGCGAGGCCTGATTAGAGGAGGGGGTACAACCTCGTTTCTGATAATGACCACTGCCGTTGATATGATGGGTCTCATGCATAAGGGACCCTCTTGCTTCCTTCTGGCTGAGGGTGGGGTTCCAGGTTTCTGCATAATCAGCCGGAAATGGTCCAGAACCAGATGAACTTGTAGATTGAGATGATAGAGCAAGACCCGAACCTGTCCCTCTGCCTTCTGCCATCTGTTTTGAAGAATTAGCATCTGTCTTCTTTGCAAAACGCCCTCCACTACCTCTCGCCCGGCGCATGGCATGCTGGTGCCTAGATTCATGAAGATATGGCTGCAGGATATTGGAGACCGGCGATTATAAGGATAGAGGTAAGATGCCATGCGTATGGAACCGAAGTAGAACCACATGTTAAATAAAAAAGAAAAAATAACACGCATCTCGCTTAAGTTACCATTCAAACTCTAATAATCATGCAATTCAATGTGAAACATTAAAAAGGAAAAGATTAGTTGACAATCTCTTGATAAAGTGCATAGATTGACCAAGTGAAGGAGTATGCAAGTATATATCATTATCTACCTTTCGGACTTTTATATCCTTCTTCTCAAGTTCTGCTTTGGCACGTGCCTGCCTTCGCCTTAGAATTCCCTGGTACTGCTTGGCATTCACGTAAACAGGTTCTTGTGCCTTTTCAAATGGCAAAGCCATTCTTGCTTGAGGCATTCCAACAAATGGAGGATAACCCTGGTCATTTCAAACATTCACTCCTGAGAAAGTATACCATGTTTTGACAGTCGAGTACCAAAAGAAGGTTCTTAAGCAAAGAATCTCCCTATAACGAAAGATCTTGCTACAGAGATTTCTATCACATTATTTATTAAAAAAGAATGCAGTAACAGATGAAAAGCAGGTGACTGATGCCTGCTAACATACGTAAAATCTAATCCCCAGTCAGATTCCCCTTCTTCCTTGCATCCCATGTGAATCCCCAAAATATCAAATACCACACAGAAGAAAGAAAGAGTGGGGGGGAAAGGCAAAGCAAAGAATGGAAAACAACCCACTTACCAAAACAAGGAAACGGGATCATTTCAAACTAACATGTAAAACATAACACGGTAACAGCCATTTTTCAATGCTCACCAACCACCTTTTTTTGTAGTTGGGAATGAAACTTAAAAAGTCGGTATCATGGAGCAATGATTCACTAACCATAAAGGATTGGAAGGAACTTGAAATTCAAAAGCATGTTTCTCTATTCATCTAATCAGCGAAGTCTCCGAAGATACTGTCCTGCAAAACTGGCCACCTAGGTAAAGACTAAGGAGAACAGAATTTAGAACCAAATATAGGTCTCCAACTACCTAATTGGGAACCTCAAACACAATACAGATTTTATTTAGTTTCAGCAATTTCGTTCTTTTTTTAGTACTTGCATTGGCTAGCCCAGGCCGTAGATTTGGTTTGAATATAGGTGTAAATGAACAACAATAAAACTCATTGAAACATTCAAACTCAGCTAGCCTGAGCAGTGTTAAGCATAAAACATGAGACATTTTGCCAAGCAGAGACTTGTAAAAAACAATAATGGGTTGGCTCGCATAAATTGATGGTGTAAACTACCCCTTCACAGGGTAAGAAAACATATTAATCAAGGTTCCTTAAGCTCTATTAGTAAAAAGGGAAAAAAATAAAATCTTTCAACTTCGGGAGTTTCCTTGAGACGTTTTCCAGAATCTAAATCCTCAAAAATGAACATACACATCCTTATGCTAGCCTCAGGAAACGGAAAATGCCAGGTTAGTTCCAACTAATATCTATCTCAGACTGTACATAAGCAAATATACATGTGCTTATGAACCCATGTGTGTGTTTATGCGATATTGAGGGGGGACTAAATGAGAAAATAAAAGTTAAATAGAATGATCAAATTATAATATCAGAAAGCATATTGAATTGGGGTTCCATACCAAAGGCTGATGTCCATAAGCAGCGACCATTCCTCCATAAAATGGATCTTGATAAGGATTTGATCCGCATGCCTGCAAAGAAGATTGAAAGAAAGCTAGGAATTCTTCCGTAGCAAGTTCTTTAACTATGAGACCTCTAACTGTATATATCAGAAAATCTAGAGCCTGGTGCACTTACGATTGAATGGCTGACAAGCTCAAGCTGAGGAGGCTGTGTGAGGCATTCATCATGCATAGCAGGCATGGTAGATACAACATGCTGCTGCAAATTAAGATGTTCTTGTCCACCACTTCCAACTGAAAATGAACAGAGGAAAAATGCATTAGCACTGAAACCAAAAATCTGTGGATGAAAGGAACAATAAGAGCCAGAAAAAGAAAAAAAAAACAACATGCTATGGCAACTAAAGCTCCATAGTGGGCCCGGAAAATGTTACTATCACGGCTTTGCTTATCTAGTCATACCCGTCAGAGAAGCCAATTGTCCTTAACTAGGTTTCTTAATAATTTATGGTTTCCTCATAAGCTATGAGAATGGGTCAAACACCATTTTTCTCAGGTTCCGGATACTGCATGTTAAACTAGAGTACAAGACCACTAGATATGTCCGTTAAATATTTCCAAAGCATTTGGAAGGTTCCGAAGGCTTATGAAATAGTAGTAGACAGAACCTAGACGCATACTTATTTTGAATAACCTACAGATCCATGAACAGTCTTGAAAGTCATGAAATGATGAGTTGATGACCAATATGGCCCATCAGAAACCTTCTCAAGACCGGTCATACATATGACGTTATAGTAGTTATTGTCTACAGGTGTTACTCTGAAGTACCTGACCGAGAGGATGCAGCAGCTTGTCTTTCTTTATTAACATCGTCCTCTTTGTTTACCCCACCATTGGACAGTGTCTGGTCATCATTTGACTCTGAACCATTAGGGCATTCACCTGAAGATGATTTCGACACATTTCCTCCCCTCACTCTTGGGGATATGGCACCATACCCATTATTACGCCACCAAGGTTCAGAATAAACTGCAGTCGGAGTAACATCATGCAGATCAGGTTCTAATCGCCTTCCACCTTCAGACTTCGATTGCATTCCTCCTAATACACTCAAACAATAGTCAATTTCTTATTGCCAACTTCAAACTGAAGAGAAATTAACTTAATTCATATATACAATCACAAAGACCTTTTAACTGAATAGAAAATTCAAAACAAATTATTCTTTCTGACCAAATAATAAGATGCTACATTGAAACATTTATAAACCCAGACGAGAAAAGAAAAATTAACCTTCCCAAAACCAGCTCCAAACTAAAAGAGAAAGGAAGGCTGTATTTTTTTAATGTCAGCAGTGAAAGTAACTGAATCCAACCTTATTGCAAACAGCATTCAATTATCTTAAAATATATCATTATCAAGCATACAAATATTTTCCAAAATGTAAAAGAAATATTTTGAAGTCCCAACAGAGTTCTTTCCTTGGTCTCTTAAAAGCTTCCTCTAAGCTTAGCATTTTTCACTCATATTCTTTCAAGCGCGACTCAAAACTCTTATTTCTTGTTCTGCATGGAATCAACAAATATAAATGTTCAAATAGAAAATCCCACTTCTTGTTGTCCCACAAAACCCCAAATCCGCACATAAAGAAAATTCATCAAAATCACCAACCAAAAACTCTTAAATTTTCGAATCCCCGATATCAAGTTCTCCCCCCAAAAATACAAAATCCGAAACAAAAAACCAAAATTCTCAAATCCTTAAAAAGACAACAAATTGCAATTCCAATTTAAAGAAAGAAAGAAAGAACCAAAGGCAATCAGAACATGATAAACCGATAAAAAAGGGATCGAGAAAAGACACTTACCAGGTAAACGAGAGTAACAAGAACCCTAAATTTTGGGGATTTTTGGTAAACGCGAGATAGAGAGAGAGTCAATCTAGTTTCTCTGCAACTCTGAGTAAACAAATAGTCAAGGAAACAGCTTTGCCTATTTTTCTCCAAATGTGAGAGTTAAGCTTTGATCGCGTCACCTACTGTTACGATTCCGGGTTTTATCCACCCGCTCCTTCTATTGACGCGTGGACGGCTTCAATCTTGTCGCTACTTTTCGTTGTTATTTTCTTATCCTCTCCCTTTTTACGCCTTTATTCTGTTCCCTTTTTTATATGTTGTTGTTATTTAGGAACATGAGTCGGAGAAAATTATTCACTGTTTTCATTTTTTATTTTTTAAAAACTAAAAATAAAAATAAAAAATATTTTCTAGAATCAAACTCATAACAATATAATAAGATCTCGTTAAAAATTAAAAGTAAATACAAATATTTAATTTAAAAAAACATAATCCTAATAGAACTCATGAGTAAGAGAATACGAGAGAATAAAAATAAACAATTTGACCAACCGGCCAAATATCTTTGCTCATAAATGTTTGAACTTTTAAAATATTACATAACATAAAAAATAGGGTTAAGGGCTACTTTTGCCCCTATAGTAGTCTCAATGTATCGGTTTTGTCTTTATAGTATTTTCGCATCAATTTGACCCCTGAAATAGTTGTATTGCATCATCGTTTAGAGTTTAAGAATAGTTTTATGTTTCACAATGACTTTAGATTGATAAAAAAATTATTAGGGTTTGAAATTTAAAAATTAAGGTTAGAGTGTCAATTAAGGGGCAAATGATAATGTAATTTGACTACTTCTGTCGCAAAATTGAAAAAATACCTAAAGACAAAATCGATAAATTAAGATCACTACAAATACAAAAATAACATTTAAGCCTAAAAAATAATATATTGAGTCGTTGCCAACCTAAAGATTACGTAATATTAGTTTACATACTATTAATTTTTTTTGAATATTACATACTATTAATTTGATTGTATTATAATGGTAAAAAACACTTTAGTTTTCATACCATTAGTGTTTTTGATTATAAATCCTTTAATATTTTATGCTACGTCTTGTTACGTAAAAAAAATTATGTAGTCAGTGAGATTATATTTTTCTTTTCATGTTTCTAAATTCATTGTGATTCACTTTCATACAAATATATTTTAATTATTAGTTTGATTGTGTTTTATAATGATTAATTATTATAATTTTTCAAATAAATACTATTTGTGATTGGGTGAATCTGAATGGGTTGAACAAAGGGAAAGGTTATAGAGGATGGGAAAGAACAGTAATTTCAATTGCACCATTTTCAACAAATATGTCCGAATAAATTCCAACAGTATGAAGATTTGTTTTGCAGCAGTAGCAAAGAAAATTCAATACATTTGCTAAAAGGAACAACCTAAAATGACAATGTTTTAACAAAAAGATGCAAAGAAGGCTGTAACAAAATGTTACGTATTTAATTTTATAAAGTTAAAATATCACAAGATGTCATCTGGTCGTTGTAGTATAGTGGTAAGTATTCCCGCCTGTCACGCGGGTGACCCGGGTTCGATCCCCGGCAACGGCGTTTAAATATGTTTTTGCTCGATTCCATTTCGTTGTAGTGCGTACGACGTCGTTTCCTGGTTTTACTCTCCATTCCGTATCAATTCCTGCACTGTCGAGGTTGAAAAAGGAACTGTGTGGAATGTGGTTGCACGCAGTTCAGATATGGTCGGCTGTATGCAAATCATGTTTTCATTATTTTTTTTACTTAAAATTATTATTTTTTTTTTTTTTTCATTTTCCATTGTTGTTGTAGTCCTTTAGATGGATGTAGCAGCTCGTGGATTCTTGCAATGGGTTCAACGTGCTAACCCCATGTTCTTCTACTTTGATGCTATTTACAACTAATCATTTGAAATTGATATTCCATAAATTAAACCCTTAAATAAATTCGAACAGCATTTAAAATTAATTTAATTTTTATTTTATAACATCATGTTTAAATTTGAGATTTTATATTAAAATATTTTCAACAACAATACATACTTGAATCTATTAAACTTAAAAAAATAACAATTAATGCTAAATTAATCGATTGAACAAATTAACTTGACCAAAAACAATATTAAAAAAAAAACTTGACCAAAAACATGTGTGGTTAAAAGTTAAAACCGGTTGTTTCATATTTTAGGGTCAACATTAATACAATTTTATTTTATTTTCTCAAATGCATAGCTGTTTTGAACTTTATAAACATAACCTACCCCTGTCGTCGTCCAGCCGCATTGAGTGAACTTTTTTTTTTTTCTTTCTTTTTAAATTTAATATTAAAAAAATAAATTTTAAACTATAATTTTACACCTTAAATCTTAAACTTAAAAAATACATCATATTTCAAATTTAAACTCTATATCTAAATTTTTAATATGTAGTATTAACAGGGCACCACAAAATTTATATTGTGTACCAGCTCGATGAATTTAACACGTTTAGACAGCAAGATTCATTGAAGCGCAACAAGATTCAAACAAATGGCAAATTTCGGCAACCGTCCAGGTGGTTGTTTCTCATTTTGCGTCTGACATATGACATATCCCTCTTCGGCTTCCACAATTTTGGACCTCAAAATTAAAGGCGTATTTTCCTTTATTACTTTTCCAATTTCCCTTGCTCATGAATCTTTGACTTGCCATCTTCAAAATCAAGCCCCCATTTTCTTGGATATCATACTCTTCTTCCTTCTCTTCAGATACTACACAGAGAAACCAAAGCAAACAAACCTTGAAGAAAAGGAAGATGGTGGGGGCTTTATCTGTGGTGGGTTCATCGGTTATGGACTCTCAGACCGCTCCATGTTTGTGCTTCGATGCATTGCCATCCGCCAACATGAACCTCAAAACTGGCGGGGACTCGGCCATGCAGTGGCGGTGGCGGAATTCAATGAAAAGAAAACCAGGGTCAGTGGAGTTAGTCAGCTCTTTTGTGAATTCATGGCATGACTCGAGGTTATCTCACAAGATGATTCCAGGTGTGGTGAACATGAGTTCAAGGAAGCAGCCTAAAGACCGAAAACTCGTGGTCCTCGACAATTTAGGAGGGCAGTACGATGATACTTTTGGGGATGTTAAAACTGTAAGAATTAAGATGTTGCTTAGTTTAGAATACCAAGTTTTCTGCAGGAACTGATTCTTCTTTTTGCAGCAATTACTCAACTATTTCACGTACAAGGCAGTGAGGACTGTTCTGAATCAGCTCTATGAGATGAATCCGCCACAATATACATGGTTCTATCAGTAAGTGTACAAATATATCCTTGTTTGTTCTGTTTCTGATTCGAATCGAAGCCCCTTTGAATTGAATTGGAATCCTGCATATGAATTTTGCAGGTTTACAGTAGCAAATAAGCCTAGTGATGGCAAGCGTTTCTTACGCACCCTTGGCAAGGTGACTTCAAACTGTCTTTTCTGCTTAGTCTTTTTCTTATAGGCCAAGAAACTGTGAATTTGATGTATAGTGTTATTCAACTTTGGCAATGGCAGGAGAGGCAAGAGCTTGCTGAAAGAGTGATGATAACAAGGCTTCATTTGTATGGGAAATGGATTAAGGTAATGAAAATCTCTCAACTTTTAAGCATATAGTATAATGTTTCTGCTTTGACAAATGGAATGTGTACATATGTTGTGACCTTGTGTGTTATGTTGGTATAGAAATGTGATCATGCTCAAATCTACAAAGAGATTTCGGACGAGAACTTGGAACTGATGCGCGAGCGGCTCATGGAGACCGTGGTTTGGCCCTCCGATGATACAAACACCGAGAAGATTGGCTGAGGGACACTATTCTATCTGATTTCTTTCTCTCTTGTATCAGCATTGGGCACATCCTCTCTGTAAAATCAACAAGTTAAATGTATGGTCCCAAATGAATGCTGTATAGAAATACCAGATGGTTCTAATGGAAGGAACTCAAGCTGAGATTGCTCATTGCTCAATGTGATTTAAACTTGTGCATTGAACTTTTTCCTTTGGCAAATCTATCGGAAACTTCAAATTTGTTGTTGTAGATGACTTGAATAAACACAAGTAGTCTGAATAAACGTAAAAACGTGTCATCATCTTATTGTATTAAATCATTAAAAACCAACATCAACCGTCACGTTAGACTGTTGTTACTCAGTTAATAGTTGAGTGATTGTTTTATCATAAAACTAAACCAACAACTAATTGGTCTAACGGGATGTGGTGTTAGGTCCCTTAAGTAATGTCATAGCTCTGAATCTTATATTGTGAACAGAGAAAACTGAGTAAGAAAGGTCATCCCCTATTGGACCTCTACAAAATCCAATCTGAATTAGTCCGTCAGACAATGAGTCGGACACACTTGAAAAAAAGGAATAAACTAAAATTTTACTCTCTCTATGCATATGGTTTTAAAGCATCGAGAAATGGTTTCCATGGACAATGAATTCAAGTAGAAAAATGGGTTTCATGCCCTTAAAATTACAGAAAGCGCTTAAACTTATACATACTTTGGTTATTACTATAATTATATTAGTAATACTTTGGATTTAGTTAATCAGTGCACAAATTTTCTCACTCAAAGCCTCTTCTGATCCCACCTTGCAGGCTGTTTCCAATTCCATCTACACAATCCAAAATAGAAAATTATGAGCTCTACCAAAATTTCATTACCTGTACATACATACATACATACATACATACATACATACATACATACATACATACATACATACATACATACATACATACATACCTGAAGGTGAATGCTGTAGAATACCATTCCTCCAAATGACTCGGAAGAAGCAGCATTTAGTACGAGGAATCCCCGTTGCCCTAAGAAATGCAAAATCTCCGACAGAGACAAATGAATTCTGTCGTCAATTTTCCGCGTTGATATTTGAACCGAGACTTCACTTTCACTGACCCTATTTGTAGAAACAGAAACTGATGCATTTAAACACGATCTTCCCTTCGGCCTGCTTTTCTTTCGCTGTTCTTCTTCACAACGTTTAACACCGCCCTGCTCGAATAACCTTAACATAAGCTCTTCTTTCTTCCGGACCAATCTCTCCACCTGCTGTTGCAGTTCCGGTATATATTTCAGTGCATGCGAAACCGTGGCCGGAAAGCTTAACTTCTTCTGTTTACAAACCAAAGAAACTAAGTACAAAACGAGCTATGATAGAACAGAAGCATGTAATAATATGGATGTGATTAATCAGTACCGTTTGATCTGCAACCGGAAGCAAGGAACGGAGGGATGAATACATACTGTTGACCTTCTTCCTCCGGTCGCGTTCGCTAGCATTGTGGTTAAGTTTCTTGACCATGCGAGGGTCAAAACTACTGGTTTGGGTGAAGAACGCAGGGGATTGAGAATCAAGTGGAATTTCTAAACATCCACTGCTTTCATAGATATAGCTATGTTCATAGCCAATGGGATTGACTAAGGGCCACTTTGGGGTCGGAAATGGAGTTAGTGCACACATGTTGATCGGTATGAATATGATTTCTTGCAACTTTCCTGAGAAAGTGAAATATTCAGAACATATGTATATATACAAACTCCATCAACACTTCCTATGGGGTTCTAAAAAATGTATTGTAAACTTATATTTAAGTTACACGAGTTTTCGTGTGTCTGTATATAATCGTATTAAAATCGAAGATCTGATTTAAATATTGCTTTGAAAGAACAAATTGAGAATAATTAAAAATGATGGAGCAAAGGAATGACATGGGGGAGACAATCTAGATCAATGGCTATGAATTATTTTATTTATTTTTCGAACTTAGAAGTTAGAATAATGGAAAGATTCAGATGCCTTGCGTTATCGTTTTGACTTTGTTTATGGTAGGGGATTGAGAGTTATCTATATGTATAGAAACTGACGACAGTCCTTTCCTATGTATTATTTTTTTTGTGCTTATCTTTTTTTCTACTTGCTCTTAAGTTATTGACAATGGAGAAAGGGGAACAGCCAATAAAAGATTAGAAAATTTGAGAAAGGGAAAGAGCTTGGGGCATGCATGGAGTCCACGAGCCAGCCACTGAAATACATACGCTAGATTGGCCATGTCATGTGGAGAACATGTTCCCTACTTGAGGTGACAAACTTTTTTTTTTTGTTATATGCACGTCCGTCCCACGGTCTATGTTCGGGGTGCGAGGTTGCCCTTCCCAACTAAGGATGGTAATGAGCCTGATCGGGTCGCGAGCTACTAGGGCTCGGCTCGGTCAAAGCTTGGTTCGAGTGAACTCGACTCGGGCTAGGGCTCAGCTCGAAACCTTAACAAGTCGAGCCAAGCCTATCCAGGCTCGGCTCGAAAAGCTCGAAATCTACATATGCACTAAAAGTAATATATTTAGTAAAAGAAAAGCAATAAAATAGATTAGGAAAAATTTACTAAAAGTAGATTAACTAAAATAAAATATTAGGCATTTTCTTTAGTTGATTGTTGTTTGATTTTGTATTTTCTTTAATTATGTGTTTGTATTATAAGAATATTTATTGGTTATTTAGATTAATCTAATTTTTTGCACTTTTTCCCCTTTTCGGTCATTGAATTTCGTTTCAATGTTGGTTATGAAAGGAATTTTTAATGAATCTTTTATAATAAAAAAACTATAGCAAAATTTTTTTCATTTCGATCCGAGCCGAGCCCAATAATATTATTTTCGAGCCGAGCTCGACGAGCCTCGAGCCCGAGCCGAGCCCAATTACATTGTTTCCAAGCCGAGCCGAGCCTGGCCAGGCTCGGGCTCATTATCACCCCTATTCCCAACAATGTTATCTCCAAGGTTCGAACACACGTCCTCTCCTTGAGAGTGCAATGTGCCTTACCAATGCTATACAATTCATCAAAATGTGACAATATTGAATATTTAACGAAAAATTTTACGATTATTATAATCTTATATAATTCATCAAAAGTAGTCTCTATTTATCTCGTTAAACTGATGAATGAACAATATCCGTGATTAGAAATAAAATAGATGAAAGAAGTTGATGCTATATTCTCCACCAAAAAAATAATTTGGTTGCGCTTTGACGGTTGATAATCTCAATAAAATAGCGGGAAATATAAGAGTAAGCAAACGTAATCTTGATAAGCTGAGGTTGAGTTGATGTTTAAGGATGAATTAAATAGAGGGTTAAAATATGAAAGACCAATTAATATTTTGGAAGAGGGAGGTAGGTAGTTGACAGTTATGGGAGTTGTGAGGGCTTCTAGAATCTACCTCTTAATAATATTTACCTTTAACTTGTACCATGTACTGTGTATCTTGATTAGTTTTGTATTTTCTGAACAATTTTTATTTAAAGAAAAAAAATTGTTCATAACGAGTAATGAACTCATAACTTAAGAGAAAAATGGTGTCAGTCGAAAACTTTTACCACCTATTTTAGAGATAGTTAATTGTTTAGCTTTGTCAAATAAAAAAAAATGAACCACACATCCCTAAAAATTATCCTTGAACTATGATACTCATTTGAAATTAACTTCTAAACTTTTAAAACTTTTAATTTATCATCAAACTATAACTTTCATTCTATATTAGCCTCAAATTTTTGAACATTCAAAATTTACCCCGAAACTATATTTTTCATTTTAAATTGGTTTTTATAATTTTGAACGTTTTAATTTTATCCTCAAATTATTAGTGTTAGGAATTTGGTATGCAACAAAATAACCGAAGGGATAATAACATAGACATAAACCAAGACATGCACAGAAGACAAGACTTAACGTGGTTCATCATAGCCTACCTCCACAGACGAGAGAAACAAACAATTCACTATCAACATAGAGAACATGAAGAGTACAAACACATAATAATCCACATAATCTCAAAACTCGGGGAACCAAAACATTCTTCCCAACATTCTTACAATACTCATCTCTATAACGTAGTCACAATAGTTGTAGAGAACCTAAAAATGATTACATCTCTCTAGAGAATAATTTTTTTTATCTCTCATAATTCAAAAGGTTAAACATAGTCTATATTTATAAAATATTTATAGAACGTTAATTATCAGTAAACATTGAAATTTTAAGGATAAAATTGAAATGTTCAAAAGTTTAAGGATCAATTTAGGATGTGGATTATAGTTTAATTGTAAAACTGAAACACTAAAAAAATTATAATTTCCCATTTCCTTCCCCTCATTTCCCAAATTCATCACTTCACTCAAAATGCTGAGACTGAAACCAATTCTCTCGCTTCCTTCCCCTCATTTCCTTCACCCTCGCCTCCCAAAACCCAGCTTTTTTCCCATTGTTTTGCTTCCCCAAACTCTCCCAGCATCTTCTTATTCTCGTCCTCCTAAACTTGTTCCCTCACTTAACAGTGCTGCAACTTTCAATAATGTTAAACTCGACCCTCTCTTTCTATCTTGCTCTATGCCTCATAAACGCCTTAAAGTGGCCGTTCTGCTTAGCGGCGGCGTCGATAGCAGTGTCGCTCTTCGTCTCCTTCATGCTGCTGGCCACTCCTGCACTGCTTTCTACCTCAAAATTTGGTTCCAAGTAATCCCCTTTTCACACTTTTTTGTTGTCAATGTTCATAATTTGGATTGCTGGCGGGTGGGTGACTTTGTTCTGCATTAGAAAAAAAAGGTCCTTTAAGGTGTATAAAAAACAGATAAAAGGGTTATTACTCGTTGTTGCATACAATTTTTTTATCTAGTTTTCGAAAATTAAATTAAATTTTGATTTACTAAAACTGCGAAAATCTTATGTTTGTTCGTCAATGTTGGGTCAAGGTAAAGTGTTGCCCGTTTTAATGGCACTTATTTTTTGTTCGTTATGATGCTTGATTTTGTGTAGGAAGACTTTGAGAACTACTGGACAGAATGCCCTTGGGAAGATGATTTGAAATATGCAAGGGCTGTTTGTGATCAGGTTATTTTATTTTATAAAGTTTCATTTTTTTTTGGAAAAAAAAACTTTCTTGGTTGAAGGTGGAACACCCAAATTGGATTGGATGTAAATATTCAAAGTCTTTGGACATGTAGTTTTGCAATCTTTGTACAGCCATTTACATTTCTTTGCTTGAATAAGTGGTGCTTATCTGCATCAGTTTTTTTGGAAGAGCTAATGCGATTGGCTAACTGCTTGTTCTTTTTCATGATGTTTGTAATGCAGAATAAATACTTAAACTGAATGTATCATTGTTGTTTTCAGGTTGAGGTGCCTTTAGAAGTTGTGCATTTAACAGATGAATATTGGAATAATGTGGTAGGTATTTACCTTTTAAGTGGAGTTTTTAACTTGTCTTTACCAGAATTTGTTAAAACTGATTTGATTTGATTGGTTCAATAGTACACCCCAAATTTAACTTTTCAAAAAAAAATCAATGGAAGAATTTTAAGAAAACTACAAGAAAAATCAGTACACACTCTCACAACAACTACAGCAGTAGACACTCTTATCACGGAAAGACCCATCAAACCATGCGAGTGAATAGATACAAGAAATCAATGAGCTTTAAGAATGAGAAATCTAAGATGCATGATAAAGGAAGAAATAATCTACCACCAAACAAAGACTGGAGAGAACACAATGCAGGGGCACAACAACAAGCTGGAAGCTTCTAGAATGCTTATTTTCCCACAGCTTTGAAAAGATATATTTTAGTGATTTTGGGATTGTATTAGGCCGGTCTTTAACATATTTTGATCGAGTTTTAAGGGTTCATTTTAATTTGGGTTGAAAAGCTTGAAAAATAGAGTAAATTGAATCATTATCAGGTTCTGTTGGGCCATTTCCGTCTATTTTTGGTTCTTTTCAACTGGCTTTAACATATCCGACATAATATGCATATCTTAACGGAATGCTTTGCCGGTTCCATGTTGAGCCAGCCAGTCTTATTCAGTTTTTTGTTCATTGGTCTTTATGAACGTGCTCGGTGCTCCTCTCTAGTTAGCTATTGCAATGTTTGGAATTGAATTTCCTTTACAAGAATACTTGATTTAGTAATTATTGATTGCCTCCATTTATCATGAAAGTTGCTTCTCTTTCAGGTTTCCTACATTATTGAGGAGTACCGATGTGGCCGTACTCCAAATCCAGATGTTCTTTGCAATACGAGAATAAAATTTGGTATGGACTCAAGCTGAATTTTAGCCATTTATTTAAGTTGAAGGTTTTCGTCTCTTTTTGTTCTCCTTTTTGGGTCGGTAAATTGGTAGTAGTGACAGTTATATCCACACTATGTTCATTTTGCATTTATGTTTATAGTGACTTACAGGTGCATTCATGGATGCTATCTACAATATGGATTATGACTATATTGCTTCCGGGCATTATGCCAACGTTGTTCACCCATCTGCTGAACAAAGCAATAATAAGGCCTCTATCTTAGAACTATCAAAGGACATGGTACTTATGCAATAATTCTCTTCATTTCTGATGGCTGTCTTGAAAGTGTCTTTGTTAACTTTTATCTAAATGTTCTTTGCTTATTGGGAACGCATCAGTCTGTCATATGATGATCATAAGGAATATGCTTAATGTTGAATTTGCTTTGATATGGAAAATCCGAGTTTGAAACAATGCCTAAGCATTTTCTGGAAAATTACATTGTAAACATGTTTTCTCCTTTTCTTCTAGAGTTTTATTTCATGTTTTGGACCTATAATCAGAACTTTTCATTTCTTAATGGAAACTATGTGTGTACACAGTCAAAACCATGAATTTGCTTTGCCCTCTTGTAAGATTCTGGTCCTTTTTCTTATATTCTGTTATATGGGTTCAGTATAATAATTTGTTTCTGTGTATGTTTTCTGAGATCTATCATGTTAAAAATGCAGGTCAAGGATCAAACATACTTCCTTTCACATCTCTCGCAGTTCCAGCTCAAACGACTTATTTTCCCACTTGGATGTCTCTCAAAGGTTAGTTGCACTAGATTGATTGCAATCTGGCCAACTAGGATATTATTTTCACCATCCCCTCTGTTTGTAACTTAGGGTGGCATCTACTTTGTTGTTGTATTAATCAGTTCATGTAACAACATTTAAAAAACAAATCCTAGATTCTCTTGCCTCGATGTCATCCTGTTGATCTGCAGGTTTTCCAAACCTCTCATGTTTTAATGATGTGGATGTTTGACTGTCTTTACAGAATTCATTAAATTAGTTGTCTGATTTTATGGCCTTCTCTGAAACAAAACATGTTTTCCTTTTTTGCTTCCAAGTTTTTCTGGTCTTATTATGCTTAAGGTTAAGCTCGACTGTTGTGCTGCTTTTTAGTTCTGATTTTTCTTCTATATACTGCCATATCATCTACAGGATGAAGTTCGCCAACTCGCTGCTAAGTTTGACTTGCCCAACAAAGATAGGAAGGATTCACAAGGAATTTGCTTTCTCGGGAAGGTATATATCGTTACCATCTGTTTCAAACCACATTTCCATGCATTTTAAAATCTTTCATTGAAATATATAATCAAATTTATTTAGACCCTTTTGATGATGATTTGGTACTTTGTAGGAAAGTTAACACATCTTGCCCCTCAAGTTCTGCTCATGTTAGTTAGTATAAGTTTTGATTAGGAAGGAAATGCATTAGGTGAGATAATTGAGAAAATTTAGAAAATCTTCTAGTAGTCTTTATGCCCATAATAACTGGCACCAGCCAACAGTTCTTAATATGAAATATTTTGCTGATTTGATATGGTGGTTTGTTACAGATAAGGTTTAGTGATTTTGTCGCCAGGCACATTGGGGAGATTGAAGGCATCATATTAGAAGCTGAGACAGGAGACTTCCTTGGGAAACATAGGGGGTTCTGGTTCTACACAATCGGTCAACGCCAAGGCCTACGTTTCCCCGGAGGACCTTGGTATGCTCTATAACACTTAAAGAGGCTTATGTTCATGGTTGGTCCAATTTGCGGACGATGTTCCTCTATGTCAGACCTTAAGCACTTGAAAATTCCATTTCTTCCTCCCTTCTGCTCTTGTTTCCAACCATAAATTATGTTTTTTCTCAGGTATGTTGTTCAGAAGGATGTGAAAAATAATGTTGTATTTGTGTCAAGAAATTATTTCTCATTGGACAAAAGAAGGCGTGTGTTTCGAGTTGGTTCTTTGAAGTGGTTTAGTGGGTCACCTCCTAACAAAATTGGTCAGCTCCAATGCAAGGTCAGACATGACTTCACTGCAGAAATATTTTTACTGCTAGTATAATGGTTCGAGTCTTATCGCTTGTAGCTAACTAGTCTGAACTTTTCAGGTCAGGCATGGTCCTGGCTTTTATAACTGCAGCTATGAAATAGTGCATGGTGAAGATGCCCATGCCGACGTTGCGGTTGTCCACTTATCTGAAGATGATCAAGGTCTTGCCGCCGGGCAGTTTGCAGCCTTCTATGAGGGACAAACCTGCATAGGTTCTGGTGTAATTTCGGAGTCGTGGGACGATCAATGTTTTCCTGTTTGTGCAAAGGCACTTGAGATTGCAAGAATGGAAGATAAATCAAAACTCGGGAAACCAGTTAAGATCATGACAAAACCGGAAACTCTTCCAGAAAAATCTGTTCAAAATGACAACACTGAACTTTCCCCAAGCTTATGAGTTCTTGAATTTGTTTCGGATATATAAGAACATGCATCTGAAGATGATGCAATGATCCGGGTTTCAGCCAAGAGGGAATGGGTTGCATATACTTGAGGATTTCTTGCACTAGGAACTAGCTATCGTCTCTTCCTATTGCAGTGGAATGTGCTGGGAAAAATTCATGGACTGGCGATGTCATGCTTTATGACTAGCAATATCCGACTCAATAATCGATTAATCCGGATCAGGTTTTACAGAAGTTCATTACAGGGCGACCCTTCCAATTTAGTTTTCTCTACATCAGAATTCAAACGCAAACGCCCGACCTTGCTAAAGAGATTTAATATCTTTATCCCACTATACCAACCGGTAATGGTAGTATCATGTGTCTTTTTATTTCACGTAACATTTATCTATTAACGCTACCTTTGATAATATGAAACAGTTTTACTTTGATTAATGGAACTCGTTTATCGAGTTATGAGTCCCATGGGATGGACGCTTCAAAATATATTAGACTTGTAAAATCAACATTCATAAAAAAAAAACATTTATTTATTATTAAGACTAATAATTATAGATTTTGAATATAAATTGTCAACCATCTCTTGAATAAGTGGTTAAAGTTTTCGGTTGACATATTTTTTTTCTTAAATTGTGGATTCCATAAGTAGAAATTGTTTTAAAAAATCTAATTTAAATGTGCGCTTCTCGAATATATAATCATAGATTTTGAATCTACATAAAATGTGTGACATAAGAAATTATTAGATGGACTCCATTTACCACGTCATTCGTGGTCTTAATCAATAAGCTCGTTTATCTTATTTTAGCTTCTAAACAACTATTTATTTTTTTTACGTGTAGGAATGAAGTAAAAAATTACCTTAAAAAATAAGGGGTAAACTATACTAATGATCACCGAACCATGGGGTTGGTGTCGATTTGACCATTATATTTTTAATTGTGTTAAATATACTATATAACTATTTAATTGGTTCTAATGTAGCCACCTGCTGTTAAAAAAAAGAAAAAGTTAATAATTGGTATAATTACACATTTAGTCCCCTTTATTTATACAATCATTCAATTTAGTCCTAATTTTAATCTAATAAAATAAATTAATTATTCAATTAGGTGGTGACACGTGTCACCACCTTATTTGAGGGATTTATTTATTTTTATTAGATTTATTAGATTTATTTTACTTCCCTAATCAGGTGGTGTAAAAAAATGAAATAGTGAAAGGTATTAAACTTGGGTCATTTGGGAAAGAAAGCAAAGATCTTGCCATTGGACTAAGCAGGTTTTTAATATATGGAATATCAAATATAATATTTGTGTTATATGTGTTATCCGATTAGAGAAAGAAAAATAAAAGCAATGTAATTGATAATGATAGGATTCAAACTTGGGTATTCTTGGTAGAAGTGGCAAAGTTTTACCACTAGGCCAAACATAAATTTGTGATATAAAATACTACCTATAATATATGAGTTATTCGATTGTAATGGTTATAAAAGAAAAATAAATGTGATTTTAGGGGACTCGAACATGACACACTTATGTTGCATAAAAACGTATAAGCCAATTAAATATAATTTTAAAATTTTGATTTTTAATATAATTATATATAATAATTTAATTAATTTTTTATAAATATTAAAATTATTAATTAAATTAAAAAATCAATTCAAGGAAAAAATTTAATAATTACTAATTAAGTTAAAAAATTAAAAGAATAACGAAAATAATATAATAAAAAAAAGTAATTATAAAATTATATTTAATTGTGTTATACGTTTTTATGCATCATAAGTGTGTCATGTTCGAGCCTCTAAAATCACATTTATTTCTCTTTTATAACAATTACAATCGAATAACTCATATATTATAGTTAGTATTTTATATCACAAATTCATGTTTGGCTTAGTGGAAAACCTTTGCCACTTCCACCAAGGATTCCCATGTTCAAATCCTACCATTGCAAATTACATTGCTTTTATTTTTATTTCTCCAATCGAATAATACAAATACTACATATATTATATTTGATATTCTATATACAAGAAATATGCTTAGTCTAGTGGCAAGAGCTTTGCTTTTTTTCCCCTAATGACCTAGGTTCGATTCCCCTCAGGGCCAACTTTTACTATTTCATTTTTCTTACTCTAATTGGTGGTGACACGTGTCACCACCTGATTGGGGAAGGAAAATAAATTTAATAAATCTAATAAAAATAGATAAATCCCTCAAATAAGGTGGTGACACGTGTCACCACCTAATTGAATAATTAATTTATTTTATTAGATTAAAATTAGGACTAAATTGAGTGATTGTATAAATAAAGGGGATTAAATGTGTAATTATACCAATTATTTTAACAGTCCCGTTAACTTTTTCGTTATTTTTTAACGGCAGTTGGCTACATTGGAACTAATTAAATAATTATGTGATATATTTAACACAATTGAAAATATAGTGGTTAAATGGACATCAACCTCATATTTCAATCGTGATTAGTTTACCCAAAAAATAACTATCCATCTAATAAATTTTCGTGTGACAGACAAATCATTTTCGAACAGGTCAGTTCGAACAATTAAAATTATTGAGTAGGCTGTCAGGATCTTGAGTTTGATGCAT
Source organism: Hibiscus tridactylites (assembly GCA_958450335.1). NCBI lineage: Eukaryota > Viridiplantae > Streptophyta > Magnoliopsida > Malvales > Malvaceae > Hibiscus > Hibiscus tridactylites. The sequence continues at coordinate 2,853,553 of OY288277.1, read as the reverse complement.
CAACTGCATTCTTGTTTAATATTTGTTATGATAAATATTCATTTATTTCGTGTCCATGTGCCCTAGGAACCTTGGAATTGCCACGTGCCCACAACACTAAATGCATGGCCTGTATATAAATGCTTTTCTGGAAATACTATATTATTTTTTTAAAAAAAGGAAAACTACTTATTTAGTACCTCAGTTATGCATGTAGTATTATTTTGGTACTCTAACTATTGTTTTTGGTAAAATGGTATCTAATATTACGTTTTTGTTCTGTTTTGGTACTCCGACCGTTAAAAACTAACAGAAATAGTGACATGGCTTAGGCTAATAACAATTTTAGTCCAAAAACTTATACAACCTATCAATTTAGTCTAAAATTCTATCAATTTAAATATTATTTTAATTTTTGGATAAAAATTATAAATTCCTCATTTTTTTCTTCCATTTGAACGCAATTTTCAATTTTACCCTCAAAATTAAGATAATGTTTTAAATTGACCAATTTTGGACTACATTGATCATATATATACAAGTGTTTTGGACTAAAATTGTGATTATATCAAGCCACATCTTCATCTCCATTTTTAACCGTCAAGGTACCAGAACAAAAATATAACATTAAATATCATTTTGCCAAAAATAATAGTTGAGCACCAAAACAGTGACCCGAACATAGCTGAGTACTAAATATATATTTTTTCCAAAAATAATTACTAACAATTAAAAGTAACATGTATAAATAGGCACAAAAAGATATGTTTATTAAATTTATTTTTAGCAAAATATGTATAATCATATTGTATCTATGTAATGTATAAAGTCTTCAAAGTGTTTGTGATACAATTACTGTCAAGAATTACAATAACTCGACATGATAGTTGTCAAATACATTTAATCTACCAACTGATTCTGACTCTGTTATCTGACAGTTAATTTACACTATCAATCTATTAATACTTATTAATTCGAAAGGGAATTCTTTTTTTTAAACCTATTCTACTTCTATCTAGAAGGGGAGGGGGAAATTTAGATAAATGTAACGCTCTTGAAGAGTCTTAAACTCAAAACTTAAAATAAAGAGAGTGAAACAGGTGAGCATGCTATAACCACCAAACCGTCCTCGTAAATTACTCGTGACAATTGGAAACCTTTATTTATGTACGCTCCGAAAGGGAACTTTTAAAGTTTTCATACCATTTGTTTCTTTTTTATGTATATTTTCGTGTGTAGTTGATGAGTGGGCTCTACCAAAATCAACTATGGTTGATGTCCATTTTCAGACATTTATTTATTTTTTTCTATAATCGGTGAGATGTACAAGTTGTAAGCACAAATTACTCCTGACAATTGGAAACCTTTGATTGGATAATCCACTGGATGAGATCTGATCATGTGGCTTTTATTGGTTTGGAGGTTGTCGGCTTTCACCCGTTTGGTTTTGTCTGTTTTGTTTTTGGGCTTTTTAATTTTTAGATTTTTTTATTTTTTATCTTAAACCTTGATTATATTTTTTATAATTATTTTAGAATTTTAAAATTTTAAGAAAAATATATTGTTTCGTGTTTTTTATAATTTATTGAATTTAACCGATTAAAATCAATGAAGTTGGTCTAAGTGATAAATAATTTGATATTGTTTAAGCAATAACTCAGATTGCGTTAGCGATCGAGTACTTAACGTACGTTATCCGAGTTAGTTATTGCTTCAAAGAGGGGGTTTGGAGACAACTTATACAGTCCTAGACTAGCCCATTATCCAAAGACGACAAAAATGTCTCGTTAAGAGACTCATCCTAAAATCAAATATGTAACGTGGATTGATCTGCATTAGATAGGACAAAGCTATCGAAAACTGAAAAAAGAATCTGATATTATAATTGAACACACAATACGTATTAACAGAGAAAATATTTCATTTCTTAAGTGAGGCCAATTTACTTTAGTATCAAAATGGACATGGACAAGGACATCTAAACCATTTTTATCATTGATAGTGGATTTCAATTAAGAATTGTTTATGTGAATTTAAAGAGAATGTGCATTTTCTACAACTTTGATCACTTTTCAAATTACTTATAATTTATTTTAAAAAAAGAATTTAATATTCTTATAATTTATAACATTTTAAATAATTTTTTGTTGATGTAACATTTCTATAGTTGTCGCGTGATATTATTTTTTTGTCTTATTTATTAATTAACGATCAAAGTTAATTTAAAACCTTAATTTTTATGGTTCATGTGAGTTCAATTGTTTTTTTCCCTATAACTTATTGTATAATTTAACAATATTATAATTCTTTTGAGTTAACCATTGATATTGAATTCATGAGTCGACTAGTTCGGATCGAGTTTGTAGAGATCCAATATGAGGTAATCCTCTCAACACATTTTTCTCCATTAATAATGCCAAAATTCGAAACAATTGACATTGTTTAAAGGACTCAATGTCTCATCTTATTAGACCAATTAGTTGTTTGTATATTATAACCTTTTTAATATCTAATTGAATATATATATATATATATATATATATATATTATTGGAATTTATAATTTTAAAAAATAAATTACAATTAAATTGTCGATTACATGCTTTCAAACATACTGGTTATAAAGTTTAATTTTTCTTTTAAATTTAAAAGTCTTGGTCTTAACACAGATAATAATAATAATAATAATAATAATAATAATAATAATAATAATAATAATAATAATAATAATAATAATAATAATAATAATAATAATAATAATAATTAGAGATGTATTTTTTTACTTCAACTTTAATTTAATATTATATTTTTACAATAGTTTAAATATATTTTATGTGTCCTAAATTTGTCATGTTTAAACCTTCTTAATCTATATTTATTAATTTTTTTTTGCATAAACCACAAGCTTAGACACATACTACATGTTGTATTTTATATCATGAATGGTTATTGGTTTAGTGGTAATACCATACCCTTTATTCCAAGAGGACATGGGTTTGGATCTTAGTCAAGGCAAAATTGATTTTTCTTTTATTTTTCTCAAATCAGGTGATGACACGTATTGACACCTAATTGAATTATTAATTAATTAAATTAAGTTAAAATTAAAACTAAATTGATATAATAGGTAACTATCAGGAATCAAATGTATAGTTATATAAATTTCTATTAAATAGTTTGATAATCAAATTTTTAATTTTTTTAATTGGGTGTTCAAAATAAGACGAACCTTATAAGTAAGTGGGCAACCAAGTAGTTTACCTTTTATTAATGGTGGAATGAAATTTGAAAAGGGGCATCCGTGACATCTAACGGTACTCAGCTAGTCAGCTGTCATAATAAAGAAGGTTGTATAGATAGGTAACAGCCCCGAGGCCGAGATCAAGTAACTAACATCCACCACAGTTTTAATCAAGCAATTGATTTTAGGAAAAACTACATTAGTGGTCATCTAACTATTACCGTTTTTTGTTTTAGTCATTCAACTAATTTTTTGTTAAAATCACCCCTCCCGTTAAATACTTTTTCTGTTTTCGGTCCCCTTCATTAAAAATCTAAAAATTTGATCGTTAATAGAAAATGTATATCAATTTTCAAATTTGAGTCAACTACCTTAATTTTTTTTTCTGATATATGTATATCACATATAAAAAATATAAAAAAATATATTTACATATCGTATATAGTTATAAATAGCCGCTTAAATTGGAACAAATTAATATAATAGCATCATAAATATACTTGACTTGAATTTCTTATACTCAACTAAAAAAATTAACCCTATTTTTTTCATTTTTTCTCTGCAGCAGCTTATATTTTTTTTCTTTTAATTTTACTGACGGCGACATCAATATTGGTGCAGGTCGTCGTCTGTCGGTGTTTATCTTTATCATTATTTTCTCATATCCCACATTGGTTTGTTATTTTTATTTAATTTTAGTCTAATTTTAATTTATTTTGTTTATTTCTTTTTTTTATATTTTTTGCGCATGTTCATATGCTTTTGTCGCACATTTTAACTCTGCTCTCGTAGCACGCTTTACTTAGCTTTTGTGACACGTTTTTTCTGCCTTATGGCACATTGTTAGATTTTTTTGTGGTTGTTTGCCGAAGTATTAAATTTTATTTTATGAAGTTTCATGTAAACTTGTTCTAGCTCGCTCGCCACTCATTTATCATCTTTAAATTTTTTAATTAGATAAAGATAAAGAAATAGTCCTAATAATTATTAGATTATTATAAACAATAGACGTCAGATTCAAAAAGAAGTTATTGCGCATTTTTATAACTTGAATAGATTGAATGCAAACCTAACGCTATTGATAGAGGATTGGGGAGTAGGGGAGTGAAAAGCAAAGCAAAGCCCACACACCATAATGGTGAGTTGGTTGGAAATAAGTAGGACTGCAATGACTGGCGCTTTCGTGAAGTCCCCGCCCCGGCTGGCCAAAAGGGCTAAGCCACCACGGCACCACCGTAGCAGAGCTGTATAAATATATGTTGACAGGAATGGGGGAAATGCAGCAAACTAAACAATGGAGAAAGATTTGGGGAGAGAGATAACGGAGATAAGGGAGTGTTATAGGAATGGCAACACCAAACCTATAGCATGGAGGAGGTCTCAGCTCCAAGCGTTGCGATCTTTCCTTCTCGATTACGAGGTTCAAATTTTCAGGGCTTTAAACCTCGATTTGGGGAAACATTACGTTGAAGCTTTTCGAGATGAGGTATGGACTATGGACTATGGACAAGGACAAGAATTTCTTTCTTTTCTTGGTTCCCAAACAGAAACAAACTTCTGTCAAGAATGTTTTTCTGTTCTTTTTATTCGCAAGATTCGAATTCAAGATCTTAATGAACAAACAATCAAACTCCAAGGCTTTTCTTTCTTTGTCTTGCAGGTAGGAATTTTAAAGAAATCAGTGAATCTTGCATTGAAGGATTTGAAAAGATGGAGTGCAAGCACAAAGGTAATCATCCAAACTTCCTTAAAATCTAAACTTAAGTGTGTTTAAGCCGATTAAGTCTGAATTCAATTAATATGATTTTTGTAGTAAAATTCAAGATAGTGTGGGTTGGAATGAGGAAAAAAAATCCAAACATAACCTCACATTTTTGTTGGAAATTACTAGTAATTAGTCATTATAGGTGAATTAGCTGTAAACAATAAAAAGAAATGCAGCAAGGATGCGAACTCGAAAAACTGATGTGGAAATAACAGGCTAAACTTCCTGCAATTGCACTGCTTTCCTATGCTGAATTGGTTCCTGAGCCTCTTGGCCTTATCCTCGTTATCTCATCTTGGAACTTCCCCTTGGGTTAGTTTTCTTCTATTTATTTTCTTTTCGAATGAACTCGGATTTCTGTGTGTTTTTATTGAACTCTGGTAGAGCCTAATCAAATCCGAATTGTTCTGCTTTGTTGCGTGTATAAAACAGGACTATCCTTGGAGCCCTTAATAGGAGCCATAGCTGCAGGAAACGCTGTCGTTTTAAAACCATCAGAGATGTCCCCTGCTTGTTCTTCTCTTCTTGCTAATACCCTTCCCAAGTACCTTGATAATCAAGCTATCAAGGTCATCGAGGGTGGCCCTGATGTCGGCCAACAACTGCTTCAGCAAAAGTGGGACAAGATTTTCTTCACAGGTATCAGTGTATAACAGATTGGATTGTTAATAGAAAATGTTGTTCTTCTACTTTAGTTTAGCTTGCTTTACAAGCATGATTTTTGTAATTTGTAAGTGTAAAACTAATGGCAGGAAGTGCAAAAGTGGGACGGATGGTAATGTCAGAAGCTGCAAAGAATCTAACACCAGTTACTCTAGAGCTGGGTGGGAAATGCCCTGCTGTTCTTGATTCCCTTTCCTGGTCTTGGGACAAAGAGGTTGTGTTTTTTTTACTAAATTTTAAGTTTTAATTGCTTGCAAATTACAAGCTTAATGATCTGTAAAGGTTCATTTTTTTGTCTAATCCAAGTTTGCTCATTTAAGATATGTGTTATTCTATCAAGGTGGCTGTCAAACGAATCGTTGGGGCAAAATACGGATCTTGTACGGGTCAAGCTTGTATATCAATTGACTATGTATTAGTGGAGAAGTCATTTTCATCTACTGTGGTATGTCCAACTCTTGTATTCATCCTATACACCATCATTTTCTTCTCTCTAATTACCTCTCTTTGCAGGTGGAACTGATGAAGGCCATGATCAGGACAATGTATGGAGATAACCCTAAAGAATCACACAGTGTTGCCAGGATAATTAACAAACATCATTTCCTCAGACTTAAAAACCTTTTAACTGATCAAAAGGTTAAAGACTGTATCGTGTATGGCGGTTCAACGGATGAAGACAGCTTGTAACTCATCCACTACACTTCTAGTTTAGCTCTGATCAATCTTTTCATTGTAACTGCAAAAGCTCGAATTATTTCTTTCGCTAGGAGCATGAACGATGGATAAATGATAGATCCCATGTTTCTTTCATTTTTTTGATTGTTCTAACAAAATCCATGCAGGTACATTGAGCCAACGATATTAGTGGATCCCCCACTTGAATCAGCAATAATGGCAGAAGAGATATTCGGCCCGTTGCTTCCGATAATCACAGTAAGAGACATCTAAGAACTCTGAAAAAACATTTAACTGCTTATATCTCAAGTAGTAGTAGTTTGCAGGGATCAGTCCCTTCTCTTGAAAAATCAGGGGTTCTTTTTGGCAGTTGGATAAGATTGAAGACAGTATTGAGTTTATCAATTCAAGGCCTAAGCCTCTAGCAATATATGCTTTCACAAAAGATGAAGTGCTGAGGAAGAGAATGGTATCCGAAACATCGTCCGGAAGTGTGGTTTTTAACGACGCAATCATTCAGGTATTCAGTAGCCACTTTACAATGAGTTTAAGTTAGCAACAAACCAATTAAATCTAATGATTAATGCCTCCCCCATCAAATGCAGTTTGCAGCAGACACCCTTCCATTTGGGGGCATCGGCGAAAGCGGGTTCGGAAAGTACCATGGCAAATTCAGCTTTGACACATTTACACACTACAAGGCAGTGGTTAGAAGAAGTTTCTTCACTGATTTTTGGTACAGGTTCCCTCCATGGAACAACCATAAGCTGGAACTGTTGGAGGATACTTACGGTTACGATTATTTCGGATTGCTTCTCGTCATTTTGGGATTGAAGAGGTCTAGAAAGACTTTTCATGTCAACTAGTTATGCAAGCATGTATGTTACATTCATGACTATGACTCCCCTGTTAAAAGCATTAATGATATGTCGATCACAGAGAAGAAACAAAAGAAAACAGTAAGCATCGTTTCTCGTTGTGATTCAATGTTGTAATGTGAAGTGTTGTTATTTTATCATAATTCGAATATTATTAATACCGGTTCGAAAGTTTATGAGGATTTGGAAAATTAAGTTTTGACTGGTTTTGGTACTATTTTTTGAAGTTATTATCACAATTTAAATGAATAGAAATCTTCTATCTTTTTAGTGTCTATTTATGTTCCATACTGAAAATTAAGTTTAGGGTTTAAGAAATTTGGGATATGATGTATTTTTAGGGTGTAAGGTTCAAAATTTAAAATTTAAAGTTAAAGACTAAAATTAAATTTTTAGTGTTTTTAATATTAAAACATAGAAAGGGGAACCGAAGAGGGGAGAAGATTTTGTCCATTTTAAATATAATTAATATATATAGTATATGAATTTAACATGTTTGTATATTAATGCCATTGGTATGTTATCTCTAATGTCTTATTTTAACTACTTTTCGTGTATTATAATGTTCACGTATCTAAAGTTATCATCGACCGACTAATCCAGATTGAATACTGTAGAGGGCTATTAGAGAAGCAATCCTTCTAACCCAATTGTTCCGTACACAACATCAGAACTCAAATCTCTAACCATGTTTAAGGGATTTAGTGCCTCATCTCACTTAAACCCAACCTTGTTTAAGTATCTTCATTTCAAACAAGTCATCAGTTGATTTAGTTCTCCAGATTCCAGAATTGACGCGTTTAACCATTTCACGTTTGGGTGGGATTCAACGAGATTGCTAACCTAGGCATCACATCTTCTCTCCAAACTAAAACAGTGATTATTGAAGCTTCTATTTCGTACTTCTAGTTTTTTCAACACTATCGGGGAGCCTCCAAAAAACTTGCTTGCATTTCTGATTAACGATGAAAATTCCTAGGAAATGAACAATAATTGGAAATACCAGATATCATCCACAACTTTATACAACCATCTTCAGAATTTCTAGCAAATCAACTAATTTTCCGCTTAGCAAAGTAGAACATCTTCGTATTCTGGGAAAATACCCCAGAAAAATCTGATCAAAACCATCCCAACATTTTCATTATGTTCATCGTGATTATCCCTTAATATTTTGATCCATCGCCAAATACCTCTGTATAACATATAGGGCAAGCCTGGGGAAATAAAGCTTCAATTAGCAGCTCTTCCTAAAATGCTTGCCTAAATAAATGGAATAAAGATGCATGTTCCGAAAAAACTCCTAAAAAAATACAAGTCAGCGGGTTACCTTATTGATGCTAAGCCATTTGGTGCCACATCCGGCATGGTAGACATGCTTGCAAGGCAGGGTAATCCGTCTCTCATCTCTTTTGTATTCCATCTGGCAAATTACACATCTAGTCCACAAAAATAATAATGAGATTCACCATTTTGGCTGAGAGAAAGGGGAAGAGAACAAAGGAGGGAGCAAGCTGCAAATCTCATTGGTATATGAAGAATGTGCAAGGGCATTGTCACAAATATTAACAAGACATCGCAAACCAGTAAAAATTATGTCAAGATGAACTAGGGTTGTTGTGGCATGTATTTCAATTTAAGATCGGTTGAATACCGTTAGCAACAGCTGATAAAAAGCAAATCACATTTTAACATGGGCAAAAGAAGAGGCATGTTGATATGCAGTACCTCTCATTCCTTGATTTCTTCCTTGAGAATAAGCTGCACTTGTATTTTGAAATGGGTAGCAAAGAAATAAGTTCTTGGGAGAGACCCCGACTTTGTGTTCCAACACTCTCGCCTAATTCAAGTAACTCCTGAAGTGATAAATGTAATCATGAATGATTAATCAATTAAAGAAATTGAAAAATAATTCACAAATACACAGCCCATGTTTTTAGAAATGTATGAAAATGTCCAAATAGGTTTGTTCAAATTTAAATTTGTGATCTCATTGCAAAAAAATGTTTTGCAGCTGCATTACTGTAAATAGAGAAGTGCTTGTTTATTGTGTTTTGACCTATTAAATTAAGCAACAGTTACAGCCAATAACAGCCACTCCTCCCCCCCCCCCCCCAAGGGCGGAGCCACCTTTTAAATTTTTGGTAAACCTATTTTTCTATATAATTTATATATAAAAAATTAAAAATATGGACAAATGACACCTCTTTTATGAATTAAATGACACCCTCTTATAAATAATTAATCCTCTTTAAATATCGTTGAAAAAAATGACACCCCTTAAATATATTTCTAGCTCCGCCCCTGCCCCCCCCCCCCCCCCCTATGTGGAGTTGGTGGCAGCCAGCCATAAGCTTCGTGTCTTATGTCTATTTCCTCTTAATTCTAAGAACATTTTTGAAAACGTGGGCACCCTCACCCTCCCCTGAAAACTCAATGTTCTATTTCCACCTTTCATGAGTCCGCCAACCCAAACAACTAAAGCAGAGAAATGACCTCTGAATCCATTTTATTTATGCCTGTCTCAATCACATAGCAGTCAAATGCAACCTTAGATTTCCCAACCTAGAGACCTAATTCTGAACGATATTACTAACAATAGTTAATTTAACATTTTCTATCTCACATCTTACAAGTCAAGTTATCCATAGCCTGGCTTAATGGAAAACATATTGAAAAGAAAAAAGATAGAAGGGTAGAATAAAACAGCATTGCTAATAGATAACTTCATCTTAGGTCTTGAACATAAGGTTTAATCTTCAAATCCATCTCAACAAACATTGACCCAATTACTGCATTGTGTTTCTCTTTTTCTCGAACTAAGACTTGCACCAAATTAAGAGTTAAGCAGAAGGTTACTGAGAAAACGGGAGAAAGAATGCAACTATTAAGCTAGGAAAAAAAAGTAGGAATCTTTGTCTCTAACCTCATATGTCATGTTGTCAGGATCAACACAATCTTGCCAAATGACCTGCATATTTTGACAACGTTTTGCAACATTTAACTTTGTGAACCATGAGACTGAAAATTACTAGGATGTAGGCCTCTACAACTCGACTAGTAGGAAAAACATAGAGACAAACTTCAATATGTATACAGCACAAAAACTTAGAAGATTGAAGTCACAAAAATTAGATGCTGATGCAAATAATCTACTGACATATATAGGTATGAAAATTCAAAGTACAAGAAACTCCTGCACACACGTGTTCAACAAAGAAAATAACAGCGAGCCTGCGAGAGACACCTGGTAATCATGAGCATTATGTTGTCTCCGTGGACCTGTAAAATAAAAGAAAGAATTAGAATACGGAAACCTCTTCCAAAAATCCTAGATTGTTATAAGAATATGGTGGTCACTTTATGACCAGAACTGAAGATACAGAGAAAGAGATTACATTTTACTTCACGATATTCAGAGGGGGGGGGGGGGGGGGGGGGGAGCAAAGACACCTCAGAAGTAGAAGACAACAAACTCTAGTAAGTCCATCTTGGAGAAAAGCCAAAAACTATCATCAAGGAAAACAGATTCTTTGGATAGCTTTGGAAATTTTGTAGCTGCTAAACTAGGACCTATGAACACAAGTAATCGTGAGGCCCACTAAAATCCTTAGTTTCTCTTCAATCAAGTATGATTTAAAGTTTAAAATCCATCAAAACAGAGATGCTGTCTGGGAGTCAAGACTTGATTGTTAGAAAACACAGCATCCAATCCAATCATAAAATCTAGAGAAAACATAAAGTCGAACACAAGTTGATAATTCGTTAATGACCAATTCACGAATCACCATAGAAAATCAAAGACCCAGGAGAAATTTAATTAATCACATTATGCAACACTGGCTAGGAAAACAATCTTGAGAAGGAAATAGCTACTATAAGAGGTGTATTAAAGATAACACCTCAACCATGTTGAATCATGTCATTGGCATAAATCCTTGACCTAATTCTAAAATACATGTTATGAGAGACATAAATAAATCTTTTTAGCATTATATTGCAAACACAGAATTGAAACAATACGTAAAGCCAAATTGAGAAGCTTACGATCTACTGAGTTTTCACGTGAGGTTGCATTTGTGTTTCTTTCCCATTCCACATCCATTGCTGCTGCAGACTGTTGATTACTCATCGATGAGGAATTCTCTGATGCCCTTCTAAATTCATCAATGCATAGCTCATGGTTATTCACCTCGTAACTATGATCATTGTCATGATCATAATATGAAATACTGCCAGAATCAGATAGGCCAAACTTGTAGAAGTTTGAAGTCAATGATGGGTACACACTCTCCTGCAGACATAAATTCAATTTTTGGCTGTGATCAATAGCATCAGTTCATTTACAAATTACAATAATCTAAACAGTGGATCAATTACAATGAACTCATCAGAAAAGTCGACCTGTTGTTCATCCGATTATTTTGTTCTTGAAAACACAGACATTATAGGAATCGCTTCAGTACATTAGAAAAGTTATTATTTTTGTAATAAACAGTACCTGGACATGGGTGGCACCGTTGAAAATGAAATTGACATGTTGATAAGTAAGACCTTCAAAATATTCCATAAAGCTGCCAGCACTATTATAAGGGTAGCTACTGTTGATGTATTGAACCTCCATATGTGGATCCCAACTCATTTCCAAAAATCAACAAATCTACAAACATAAAATTTGACGATTCAAATTTGCAATCGGCAGTAGAAACAATGATAACAAAATAGTCCAAATAAAAAACCTGATCCAAAAAAATTCACAAACTGCTAGTGCATTTCAGTATTCTAGCTTTGAAGGAAGAACCACATAAGAGTAGCAAATAAAGATTAAAACGTAAATTATATAGAATCTGTAGAAGAAATTCTCTAAAAAAACTACATAATGTGCAGAAAAACAAGTTAATTGAAACAACGAGATCCAATTACCGCAAATGTTCAAGTAAATGACAACGTTTAAAACAAAAACTTTAACATTGCGTTCGGTAACCGAGAAAAGGCAAGAAAACAAGGAACAAAGAGAAGGAAATTACAGTTAAGCTTAGTCAGAGCCGATTGAATCTTGTACGGAGACGCTCACTTTTCCGGTTGTTAATACGCTGAAACTGAACTTTCTGAGCAACCAAACAGGAGAATGAGAGTGAGAAAAAAAACTTAAAAATAACTACCTCGTTCCATGATTATGAGATCTCCATCTGAGGAAACGCGAGATCTTGTTGCGAGAGAACTAGAAATGGATTGAAAGGATCGAGAGAAAGAGGGAGAACAGATTGAAATATATAGGAATAATAATAACAGTGCAAAAATAAAATAAAATCTTGAAAAGAAGAGATTCTCCTTGAGAGATTAAAGAAATTAGCAGCCGACATTCATTGCTTTTATTTTAAGCTCAGTTTAGCAAACAACACACTCTCCCTCTCTTTCTGTCTTTTGTTTTTGTTTAATAATTATTAATATAGCAGGGAAGCAGTGGTGGCGCCTTTATTCAGTAGTTTCAGCAACACGCAAACCCCGTTCAAAACTTTAGATGGGAAATGATACCATGTCTCGCGGTTATACAATTTTATTGCTCAGCCAGTACTTTTTGTATTATTTGTGGTAATTTTTATTCATTTCTTAATAATTGTAAGGATTAATATCCTATACACCGGCGGTGGAAAGTTTTTATTTCCACAAGCGCCTCAATTATAAGGTTTAGGGTTAGTGTTTATGGTTTAGAGTTTAGGGGTTTTAGTGTAAATGTTTAGAATTTAGGGTTTATGTTTAGAATTTAAGAATTAGGGTTAGAATTTAGGGTTTAAGGTTAGGGTTTAGTTTTAGGGTAATATGGGTAGGGATTTAAGTTTTAACCCTAAACCCAAAATTCTATCAACAATCCCTAAATTCAAAACTACTACACTTATACCCCTAAATTTTAAACCCTAAACGAGGTCCTTAACCCCTAAAACTAAGGCGCTTGTGTAAAAAAGTTTCCACAAGCGCTTGTGTATAAAACAATTACCCTAATTTTAATGACATTTAAAAATTTTTAGCTCAAAAAGATATACAAATACCACAGGCGGTGGAAACTACAAGCGCCTTAGTTTTAGCGTATAGTGATTCAGTATAGGTTATTGAATTTAGGGTTTAAGTTTAGGGGTTTAGAATTTAGGGATATTTGTTTAAATTTAAGGTTTAGGGTTATAATTTAGGTTTTATAGGTTAAAACCTCACAATATTACCCAAAACTAAACCCTAACTTATAAACTCTAAATTATAACCTTAAACTTTGTATTTAAACAATTATTCCTAAATTCTAAACCCCTAAACCTTATACCCTAAACTAAATCATTATACCCTAAAATTAAAGCGCATGTGGAAACTTTCAGTTTCCACTGTTCCACTGTCAGTGTATAAGATATTTACACTTATAGTAATTATAAAAACAACATATTATAATCATTGTTGACTGAAATAATCATTACAAAACATAAATTAAATATAAAATAAAATTATTTTGGATAAAATTCACATATGTCTTGCGCATCATAAATCCCTAAATTTCAACCTTACAATTTCAGTTAAATTATCATTTGGTGATATTTATCGTTATACTACACGGAACAATTTGCCTAGTTTAAGATACACCCTAAAATTGACTTTAAAACTTATGAGTCTTTTCTTTTCTTTTATTAAGCAAAGAATTAATACATTCAGAAGATAAAAATGTGGAGATTTAAACTCATATAAGATGAAATAACATGAATATTTTTAGTCATTCAACCAATTTGTGGATCTCAAAATTTGGTAAATTTTAAACTACTTATATTACACGTGTAACACACTTATGTTTAGCTTAGTTTGTGGTTGCTTTTAAAAAGTGCGGTGAAAAAAATGATTTTCAAACTAGCTGTTGAAAAGTAGTTTTGAAAAGCTGGTTAGTGTTTGTCATTGATGTCAAAAAGTGATTTTGAGGAGATAAAATGTCTATTTTAGACATGATATTAAAAAATAAAAGTAAATTTGGGTGATTGTTCAAATTAATTAATGTTATGATTTATGAAATAAATCAATTTCAATTATAATTTTTTTTATAAAATTTAATTTGAAAATATAAACTACATTCTAGATTATATACGGGCATACCACTTACACATTAATAATAAATATAAAATAAAGTACAAATAAAACAATTTTATTTTCAGTATAAATATTATAAAATATATATTGTTTTACAATTATGTATGCATAAACATTATTTTAATAATAAATTATAATTAAATAATAAGGGTGAAAAAATAATTTTATTTTCAAACTAGCTTTTCCACTCAAGAAGCTATAAAATACAGCTTCTTGGTTTGAGTGGAAAAGCTAGTTTTAAAAGCAACCAAAAACAGCATGTTTCAACTAAAAGCACTTAAAAAAGTGATTTTTGGTTGTGAAACGCAACCAAAAACAGGCCCTTATATAGCTTGTTACTTCAATAATAAACTATCCATGTCCGATTTTAAATTTAAATAAATTTACGCACACTTATAAATTAAGTTGTTCAAATTCGAGTCACCTAAATCTTCTTTTACCAATTAAGACCACTTGTTGGGTTCACTCTCAATACAAAGGAATAAGATGTGTGTTTTCCCCATTGTGTTGAAACAAATGGAAGATGGGTTCTTCATCATAAAGCATGCAGACCTATAGAAGAAGAAAAGAAGTTGTGTGGTGCAGCCTGCATGCATCCCAATGATTTTGTTGGTCCAATAATAATAATAATAATAATAATAAAACCAAGTTTTCCCAGGTTGGAGCCTACGCAACACAATCTACCAAAGGCAAAGCAGGGTGAGGATAATCACTGCCATTCCATCATCCACAAACCAAAAGCTGTAAGGCATGTGGGAGAGAGATGGCAGAGAAAGCAGACAAATGAATTATGAGAGAGAGAGAGAGAGAGAACAAAACCAAACCTAGCGTGCAAGTAATCATTTTATTCCTACATTCTCTTTTGTCTCTACACTTTGTGTCAACAGGAATCTCTAAACTGGTAAAACCCCAGCAGTAAAAACCAAACTCATGTCTTTCCAATCTTTAAGAAAAAAAGAAGGGAAAGTTGGGGTTTAACCTAGGCTTGAAGTTTTCCGAAGAGAACATGAACATGAAGATGGCAGTTACTGTCAATTCCGGCTCTGCTGGTAAGCAGCCAATACAGGTTAATACACTGAAGATGCAACAGAAAAGTAACATGGGAGAATGAAATTTGCTTTTTCAATCATTATTCTAACAGAACAAAGCAGATAAAGAACATGGGAGACAGACATATACTCAACTTAGCTGCAGTAATTATACAGACCAAGGGCATGTGAATAAGGAAATCTGTCTAAAATCTAAACTACCAACAGTATGTACAGGTTCAAGAGTGCACCAGGAATACAAGTTACTGAGGGGCTTATTTTGCAAGTAATTGAATCCGAGACATAATACATGCACCAATCCATTGCTTCAATGAATCGTTTCGTTAGCTTACCGACCTGATTCGTGTCCCTAAAACGAGAGGTCTTCAAACATGTAGGCACAGCTTGATTGCACCTGAGAGCCATGTCTGAAAGCCTCTTGGATGCTGTCTCCCCTTCTTTGAACACAACATCCACAATCTTTGGTATTACCTTTTCCCTTAAACTACATGTACTTCTCCAAGCAACCTCATTGCCATTATGGGAATTTCGAAAAGATCAACCCACATAATAGTGTCTGCTTCTTGATTGTTCCAATTATTACATTTGCATGCTCTGTCAAGAATCCAATGAACACAACAGTGAGAAGAAACATTATCATTGCACATTGCCCATCCTTGAACTTTTTTCCTTAAACTTTTTCCTATTACATTATTGCAAAGATCGTTGAACATTGGTTAAAGACAATCCAAAAATTCTGCATCAAACACAACATCTAAAGTCAAACCCAGTTAGACTCAGCTACTGGTAACTGAGTCAACCAATTGCATCTTCCTTAAGAGCATGCAGCCTCTACTGATGATTTTAGCACAGTTCAAGAAAATTTGTGGCACCTGTACACGATGACGCCGACACTTGAAACGATCTATTGTTCATATGCATTCTGGTTTGTTAGTTCCATAACTCAGTTATGTAATTATTGGTTAATTTTATATCCTTTGGAGTTTCCTGAGATATACAGGATCTGCAGTCTATTTAACCATTTCCAGTGTATCAACAAAATTATAAACCAATATAAGAAAAATCATATAGTGAATATAATTTCAAAAAGTAGTGATGTAATATGTAAGGATACAATCACTCAAATAATCAAGACAAAATGGGGTAAAAATTTCATCCCAAGAGCACCATAGTGTTCTTCTAGGAGACCAGACAACCCCTCTAAACTAAGTTATTCGAATGAGAAATATATATATGCGACCAGCAAGGCAAAATCTGGAATGTAATAAATAAAATTGCAAATGAATTTGATCACCATCTGTGGTTGGCATGATTATGCCCCACCAGAACCATACTTCTTTCCGAAAACAATCATTTGGAGCTTATCATAGCCTGCAAGCACACCAGCACCAGCAACTGCACGCAGAATGTTTGCACCGGCGCCCTTAAACAGAGACTTTGTGCCCTCCTTCTGAAGGATCTGTGTGAATGCATCCATTGAGCTCTTGTACTTGACGGCTTCACCCGATGTCATCATCATTCTTCTGCGAACAGTGTCGATCGGATAGGAGGCAAGACCAGCTCCATTTGTAATAACCCAACCCAGAGCAAAGCTAGCAAAGAAGCTATCCTGATATTTTACAAAAAAATGCATTTGAGAAAATTCCACCATATTACCAACAAGATAGCATGAATGTTACTTGATATACAAGAAAGACAAAGAATGAAGCGAAATTCTAGTCCAAAAGACCAACAAAAAAATCTACTAACCTGCAACTTTCCAACAAGGATCACTGGCTTTAAAGAATCATACATTCCGAAGTATAGACCTCGGTACACAATGATGCCGACACATGAAATGTTGAAACCACGGTAAAGGCCAGCAACACCATCTGACTGAAGAGTCTTCTTGTATACATCAACCAAGCCATCGAATTGCCTTTCCCCTCCTTTCTTTGCAGCTTTGGCATCGTTGGCAAGACGAGTCCGAGCATAATCCAGGGAATAGACAAAGAGAAGGGAGGAGGCACCAGCTGCACCACCGGATCCCAAGTTCCCAGCAAACCACTTCCAGTAGCCATCGCGGTCCTTCCTAAAGTTGAACAGTTTCTTGAAGTAATCCTTGAAGGCAAAGTTCAAGGCCTGTAAAAAACAAATCAGTCAACATAAATGAGGGGAATCTAAAATCTGAATTACAATGAAGATGTTACAAACCTGAGTTGGGAAATAACGGATCACATTAGCTGTATTTCCTCTCCACAATGACATCATGCCTTCCTCTGCTATTGTTCTTTTAAAGCAATCACCAATTCCCTTGTAAGGTTCGGAGAGCCGACCGGCCCTGATCATCTCATCCTGGTTTTGAATTAAGAGCTTGACACGTTCAATAGGGGCAGCAGCAGTTTTGGACACAGCAGCAGAGACTCCGCCCATGAGAAAATCGATAGCGAAACCAGAAAGGCCTTTCTCTGATGGAGCCTGGACACATACAGGTGATGAACTCGAACCAACAAATGAGAGATCATAGTTTACTCGGCATAGTGCAGCATTGCAACCTGCAGATGCAAAACGCCTGTGATTCGGAACAGGCCTTTGGAATCCTCCATACCGGTATCGAACATCTTGCGAAAGGTTGGAACCGAGATGGAGTTGTCCGGATACCTTCTGCATGACAGAAGGATGTTGGTGCCTATCAGCCATCATTTCTCCAAGAAACAACCTGATCAAAGACATAATCCTTCAGTCACAGAACAAGACACAACACAAAATTATGAAACTGACATGTCCCTTCATTCAAGTGAAACAAAACACAAACACATATCAGTTTTCAATCAGACCCAGATAACATATACACAATAGAAATCCAAAAATAAGAAACAGATAGATTATACACAGAAAACGATGTAGTAAGACTATAAATTACTGGCTGACCTGTAAAAGGATATGAAACGAAGAGAGGAATGAAATGAAAGGGAAAGAGAGAGGGGAGACAAGTGAAAGAGGGCCTGAAATGGGGTTTATAAGAAGAAGAAAGAGGAGTTAAAATACAAGAACAAGAGCAGAATTAGCCGAAATGAAAGCATGTCCATAAAACCCAAATAAGAAGAAGAAAACAGTTAGCACTCGAACCAACAATCACACATCACATAAATCATGTAAATGGAAAAATTAAAATAAAATAAAATAAACTAGAAAAATAAAGAAAGGGTAATAAGGCTTAGTCAACCTTAAAATGTGGAACAATATCATGCACTGGAAGTTCCCAATGAATCGCAATAGAACATGGAACTCAACTAAATTTTGATACACGAATTCTGCACGGTGCGTGTCTTATCAAAAAAGACTAAAAAAGTTAAACATATGTTACCAGCATATTATATAGCATATTAAAAAAAAACTAGATTTTGATACAAGAGTCTCTTTTAACTTATAATATATTAAAAAATTTGGATATTTTTTCTAATTAATAAGTAATTTTTTTTAAAAAGGTAGAGAGATATTTGGTGAAAGATTGTCATTTGATATATTAACAATAAATGTTTTAAATTTTAAAAGCAAAATTAAGAGACTAACATACATACTTAATTGATATTTTAAAAAACTAAATAAATAATACACATGACGGTTTCTTAACACTGTCTGTGCAGTTGAAAAACTCATTCATCTATGTATTAAATTATAATATGTTATTTGTAGGACGAATACATAATTTTAAAGAGTAATATTAGAAACTTAAGAGGTGTAAATTTACAAAAATTTAGAGTACAAATTTAGATTATCGATAGAAAATACATAAAAAAAAATACTTCTACCATCACAATTGTTGATATGTCGGTTTCTTCCAATGATACTCGCGACTTAAGATCGACCATATTCTGAACACGTGTTTTTGTATTAAAAGATTCACCATTAGTGACTCAAGTTTTTGGATAAAAGGGAAGAACAGGAGAGCTGGGGAATGGCAAGTAGCCTGGTGTTTCTTTGCTCAGCTCATTCTTCTTAATTTGCTAACCCAGCTTCCGACTATAATCCGAAACAGTTAAACACTACCGGGTGATAATAATGAAGACAGAAACCTAAATGGTTCTTGAAATCGGATGACATGCTTGAAACTCGAAACGCCGTATGCAGATATGCATCTGTAAGCATTACAAAGCTATAACAGCATGAAACAGTTCCTGCCCCTAATATATACAGAGGTTTATATTCATAATATTTCATGTATACCAATCTTCTTGTTCGAAATGATCCAGTATATCCCAAATGACAAACTGAACATTTTTAGTCATACAAGAAATACAACTAAATCGTAGCCTAGTTTCCTGAAGTACCATTTCCGAGAACATGTGATATTAGCCTCTGGTAGCTTGCAACAAATGTTTAGCAATAACACTGACTGATTCAGAATCTGGAATCTGTAATAATCGAAGGGCTTCCAAATTTACATGTTAAAAACCGATATCATGCGATTAGATATGAATTACCAGAAAATAACCCATCATGTAGATTTGGAGCAATGGCTATGTCCTTTTGTATCTTGAAATACCAAAGGCTTCCTATAAGACTGCAACAAGAGAGAAGAACAAACGACGCTAAGAGAGGAGGCGGCCATGCATGCACCGGCTAGCCAAGGTGGTAACCTGACTCCAGTGAAAGGATATAAGATTCCAGCAGCAATTGGCACGCCCAGAATGTTATAACCAAGGGCCCACACATAGTTAAGCCAAATGCGTGAAATGGTCTTTCTGGACAGGTCTATTGCCGTAACTACATCTTCCAAGTTGCTTTTGATAAGTACTACGTCAGCTGCCTCTATGGCTACATCGGTACCAGCACCAATTGCCATGCCTACATCAGCTGCGGCTAAAGCAGGGGAGTCATTTATTCCATCTCCCACCATAGCAACAGTCAAACCTTTCATCTGCATCCCATATTTAAGAGAGAAAAATAATGAAATGATGTTATCTACTTCATGCATGAAGATTTGAACAACTTGTAGGTTAAACTAGAATTTACATTGAAGCCCTTCTAGGTACTTTTTCAAGGCTAACCGGATATGAATCTCTCTTCTTACCCCCACCGTTCATCCCAATTTATATATTGAAAATTACTAGAACACCATGCCTCAGAAAATTATTATTCATAAGCATATGATAGATGTACTTTTCTACTTTCTAATGCCGAGCATTTCACAACCTTTTCACACATGAATAGCCTTTCATAATGCATTTTTCAGAATCAAGCAAAAAGAGAAAGATAAAACGAGAGGAAAAAGAAAAGAAGCTTGCCTGCAACTCTTTGATCCTATCAGCTTTTCCCATTGGATCCGTTTCGGCAATCACCTTCTCTATTCCAACCTCTTTTGCTATGGCGGTTGCAGTAGCCCAGTTATCACCAGTTACCATGATGCTTGAGATGCCCATTGAGCGAAGATATGATATAACATGCTCAGCTTCTGGCTTCACTGGATCAGTTACTGCAAAAGCTCCAGCAATTTTACCATCAATGGCAACTAAGACACATGTTCGAGCCAGTTGCTCATTTTCTGAAATGTAGCCGTCAACCTCGGGACCAAATGTGACATTATAAGTTTGCATAAGCCTCTTGTTACCAACCAAGACCATTTTGTCACCAACTTTCCCGCTCACCCCAGTGCCAGGGTGCACCTCAAAGTCCTTTGCCTCCATGAGATGTTGGTTATTGGATTGATTGTTAGATTCTTTCTTCTGACGCAATTTTCTAGCATGCTCCAGGAAAGCTTTGGCTATTGGATGCTGGCTATTTGCCTGAAATTTTAAGGCTTAAATGCAAAAGAGCCCCTAAACTATATATACACAAATAATTTCAAAAAAAAATAATCCAAACCGATATCTTATTGCAATAGATTGAACCCTCAAACATCTATTTTCACTTGATTGAGCCGTTGATTCAATGGAATTGGATGACAGAAATCAAGGGATCAAACAGATGAAATTGATGTATGAGGACACAACCGATAGCAATAAACCTATAAAAGCTTGGGTATACTAGCTTAAGTCGTTCAGTGGCATTTTGCACCATTCACAAAGTCACACCTAGAAAAAAAACACTTCCACTTTGGTTAAATCTAATATATAGAATAGCACATTCTTTCAATTATAAGATTTGGTTTAATATTTCCACTCCTCAAAAACCAGAAGTAAAAAAATTCCATCTCAAGCTGTACAATTAAGGTTATCCAAATTTCTCGCCAAGCTTTCTTGTTTTTGTTCCCTAGCAACTTCACTAAATAAAATAAGAGTACAAAAACTAGGTATGTACCTCTGCAGCAATAGCAACATCGCAGAAGTCTCCCATTGACACACTTGAAAAGAGCACCACACTTACAACCTCAGGTTTCCCAACTGTCAATGTCCCCGTCTTATCAAACACAATTGCTTTCACCTACACGAAACATGGAAAAGGTTGTTCAGGTTGCAACAGCCATCTGTAAGGGAACTTGTTAAATTAAATCTATCCAACTTCCAAGACTTAGGTGTGCATTGTATTATTATCATATTTTTTGGCCAATGCAGTGTATTATTATACAACAATCTGAGTTCTGAACAAGACATCTGTGATTTCATTATAAAATTATAAATGAATGACACCATGTCAAAAGTTTATTGATGCGGATATACTGGTTATTTGAAATGAAGAAGTGACCTTTCACTGCAAGCAATAATCATAGAAAAATATAAAATCAAAGGGTGATGCTTTTTTTAAAAAGAAATCCACATTGTTAGAAATTGTTGAGTTGATAGATAGTTTGAAAAGGTAAAAATTTCTATTTTCCTAATCAAAAACAATTATCATGGAATGAGCCTATAGTATATAACTTTTGAAAATGATTGCCGCTTAAAAAATTGTAACTTCAAGGATTTGCAACTCTTGTACTAGAAAAGTTGAGTTATGTTTTTGGTTCATGCTATTTCAAACCAAGTAAAATTATTAACTGTCAAAATTTTCAGAAGAGACGGCAAGTTGCTTATGATGCTCAATCGTGATTGTGAAACTCATACATAACAAATTATAAACCCAAATTCAATCTAAACCCATTCTAGCTGTTTCTAAAGAAAAATGGTTTTACCTTATGTGCCTTCTCAAGTGCATTTCCACCCTTGATTAGCACACCAAGTGAAGCACCCTTCCCTGTGGCAACCATGACAGCTGTAGGGGTTGCTAATCCAAGAGCACATGGGCAAGCAACCACCAGCACTGAAATACCAAACTGGAGTGCCAGTTCAAATTTATCCATGCCTTTTGGAACCCAATGTTCAGGGTAAATACCAATAGCTCCGGGGATAAACCATCCCAACCAAGTTATAAATGCAGCAAGAACAATCTGATATTGGACAGAAAAAAAATGATACATTCTTTTAGCAATTTGCAAAGAGAGGTATAAACAAAAAATTGAGGAAGGATTAGGAAACAGAAACCTTTTAATATTTTGAAGAAAAAAAATCAATTTCAAAGTTTTTGATATTTTGAAAAGATAACAAGAAGCAAAGAAGCCTTTCAACTAAAGAAAAATCAAGAAAAAGAAATGACATCGATCAGTCTAATGAAAAAGCAATAAAAACAGTATAAAAAAATTTTGAGGAAGGAAACAGGAATTTACTGCAGGGACAAAAAACCGAGAAATCCGGTCAGCAATTTTCTGAATAGGTGCTCTGGCAAGCTGAGCAGCTTCAACAAGCTGAACAATTTGGGAAAGTGCAGTCTCTGACCCAACATGAGTGACCTTGACCAGTAAACATCCATTCTCATTCATAGTTCCACCAATGACCTACTCATGACAACCGAAATAAAAAATTCTGCATTCATAAAGTCAGGCATACATTAAAATAATTAAAAATAGGCAATAAAATAATACCTTGTCACCAAGCTTTTTAGCAATAGGTTGTGCCTCCCCTGTGATCATGCTCTCGTTCACGTAGCTTTGACCATCGATGACAATGCCATCAACAGGAACTTTCTCCCCAGGAATGATCTTGATTATATCATTCCTTTGAATTAGTTGGGTGCTGATTTCCACCCCTGAGACAACATTTCCATCATCATCTAATGTCAGCAAACAAGCACTATCAGGAGCAAGATCTGTCAGCTTGGCCAAAGCATTTGACGTTCTCCCTTTAGCCAACACCTCTAAATATTTTCCTAAGAGAATAAAGGATATCAGCATTGCACTTGTCTCGAAAAAATCTTGCCCTTCAAATGTGTCAGAGCTCAGAGATTTAATTGCTACATAAACGGAGTAAAAGTATGCAGCGTTTGTTCCCATGGCTACTAAAACATCCATATTAGCAGATTTCAGTCTCAATGCATGGTATGACCCTTTATAAAACCTGACAGAGACAACAAAAGACAGAATTGTTATGCTGAAGGACTGGTCATATAATCAGTGGCTGCCACTTCTGAGGAATAGAAATGCTGAATCGTTGACAAAACAACAATAAAGCAGAAGTAGCTACTATTGTACAGGGAAAATGAATACCAATACCTTTGGCCAATAACGAACTGTACTGGTGTGCAAAGAATCCATCTCAGAAGCAACCCGACAGTAAACATGTTGTAGATATTGTACTCTAACCAATCACCAAAAGGAGGAAGCATTGGAAGTACCATGGAGAATATAAACAGGGGAACCGAGAACAGGCAGCTTAAAAGGAACTGATCCCTATAAGAATTAATTTCATGCTGCTGCTCAGTTTCTCTTTGTCTGGGAGGTATATACAAGCTTGCCTTGTAGGATCCATGAGCAGCTTCTTGTACAGATTCAATAAGAGATCTCGGACCAATAAGGTCTCGGTCATAGTTGATTGTGACCATATTTTCTTCAAAGTTCATATCTACGTGATTTACACCTATGGCTGACTCAAGGTTGGACTTGATAGTATTCATCTCCTCCACAGACGACACTCCGTCAAGTTTCAAATGTACTTTGTTCACTTCATTTCCAGAACTAATGAGATCAGCTCCAAAGCCAGCATCTTCTACTGCTTCAACAATGCGATCGGAACCAGTAACATTTGGATCAAAGTGAACCTTCGCTTCTTCAAGAGCTAGACCAACCACTGCCTTTTTAACTCCGTCGAGGGATTTCAGAGCACGTTCAAGTGACTCTGAACAGCTTGTACATGCCATTCCCTTAATCCTGAGCCGGCAGACTGCTATATCTTGCTCTGAGAACTCCTTAACGGAGAAACCAGCATCCTCTATTGTCTCTTTAATCAGTTTCGTCTAAAGTAAAATAGACAAAAGTTCATAGAATTTCTATAGTGACCATAAATCATTCTAGACATGAAAAGGATACAGATTCATAGAATTTTCTTAACACTTACATTGACGAGCTTTGGAACATACTCGATTGCTGCTTGACCATGAATTGGTGACACTGATACACTCTCAACACCCTTGAGCTCTCCAAGCACAGCTTCTATGGAAGCCACACAAGATGCGCACTTTATATCCCCTATTTTGAACATCACTGTTCTCTTCTTCCCCGACTTTTCAATCGGTTCAGGCATAGTTACGAAAACACTATCTGAAGGCTCCAGCAAAGGCCTCTTAAGATCATCCCTCCCATTCAGTTCCATTATTTTGTCTCCAACGTTAATATTCATGACTTCTGTGAAAAACACAAAAAGCAAAACATAAATAAATAAAGCAATTTAGACTTTTTCAATAACAACCCAGTTTCCGATGCAAAGTTTCACAGTCAGTTTGTAAAGCTTAAAACAAAAATAGAGTGAAAGGTATGACCAAAATAAAATCTGTTCAATGTTGGATGAAATTGAACTAAAAAGGAAGCAAGAAAATTAGGGCTGAATCATTACTTTAAAACAACTGTAGTAAACATCATATAGCAAAAAGAAAAAATGGATTGTACTGTCAAATAATTACACAATCGAGGGGAAAAGGAAAAACAGAAGCAAAAACAAAGCACATAAAAAACCCCGCCAAGACTTTGTACAAATCAAAGACGATAAAACTTGCTTGGGAATTAGAATTTTAATTTCATCAACCATTTTGAAAAACCTTAAAGCCCAAGAAAAGCCTTCTTGAATATTGAATACAAAACAAACCCAGAGAAGAATTTCACATTTCAAACTGAAAACAACAATCTTTTTCTTCAAAAATATTAAGTTTGGTCAACTCGGAATATGGATCAAATCAAAAAACAAATAAAAGAAACTTCAAGAAAGAAACCCAGAGGTTTAAACTTTAAACAAGCCAAACAATTAAAACCCAAACTCCCAAAGTTCTGGCATCGAAAACACTCACACACGAGCTCATATACACACACAAATATCAAAGAGACCTTTCTTTCAAGGCAGTTAATGGTGTGTCTTTGTTTTGATTGGGGGAAAATATCAAGAAAAAGATTCTTTCTCTATTAAAAAGATGGCGGAATTGGTTAGGGTTTTGGAATGGGGATTAAGATAAAAGAGAAAGTGGATTAGGGTTTGAGAATGCGAATTGGAAGTGGACGGTCCCGGGAGAAAGAAGAGGCAAACTTTGGCTTTTCGAGAGAGTTGTTTGCGTTCGTCTTTCTTGGTCAAAAAAATTAAAATAAAAATGAATATTTGAACTTAACGTCTTATATTCCATTTCCCACCGCCTTGCTTAACGAACCTTTCTTTCATAGCCAATGAGTGTATCTGCGCGTATACTTAATTTTTCAATGAATTTAAATATTACAGAATCCACTAAGTACTGTTTTATATTTTTTTCAACATATTATTTTAATTTGATTTGAAGGGGTTATGAGATAATTCTTTAATATTAATTATTTGAATTTGTCTTGTTTGTTAATAATAAATTCGGACAATCTATTATTTGAATTTATTTTACTTTTTAGAATGCACATAATTAATATGAATATTCAAATTTAACAATCGTTTTAATTCTTTCTAAATTATTAATTTCAAGTATATAATGCATTACCATTGCCAACAAATAATTTATTTAATTCTAATAATATTATTACTTAATAATAATAGTAATATGTAGATTTAAAGTACATAATAAATAAATTCTAATCAATATATATATATATTGGTATGTTTGAATAAAATCGTATTTTAATCGGTATGATTTTTGAAATATTTTTAATAATCTTAAGGCCATTATAAGGTAATATTTGTTCATATTTTTCTTAACTTTTTAATGTGCCACACACCTTGCAAACAAAGCGGATTGAACTCGAGTCTCTTTGAATAATTTTTGAACTTTTCAACTATAATGCATGGTGTTATTGTCTATTTTTTGTTGTAAAAAATTCATGTGATACTTTAAGAACTTTATGTATATCATATAATATATATTAAATTCAATAGACTTCTAGCAAATTCATACAATATGAAAAAAGAAAAAAGTTTTTTTCATAAAAAAGAATAGCATAACATTTTTTTCAAATATTTTCTCGAAGCTTTCAAAAGGTTTTTTTATGAAAAATTTTAAATTTAATATATGTTATGTGTATTTTTTTTTTTTTGCAATATCGCAATTGAAAAGATCAAACGTCAAGCTGAACAATTCTTAATACCAAAATAATAATATTGTAAAATTTTAAATACCAAAATACAGTTTAACTATTAAAAAATTCCCATGGTCCATGCCACCGGGAGAGCTTACTTTGGTTTTGGGCGTGTATTCGTGGACCCCACAAACAAAAGAAAAAGAAATGGTCCAAATTAATTATGGTTTAGGCATAACAGAATGGTGGAGCAAATTGATTCCCATGGTCCATGCCATCAAATTATCGGTTGACTTTAAGCTTAATTGGTAAATTATTCTTATAATTACATTTAAGAGGATACGAGTTTGAGTGTACAACTATGTTTATGTGTATTTTTATTTTTCTCAAACTATTTAGTTGATTTTGAACATTTTTATGATATTTTTAGTTATAATGTTGAAAAATGTCTTAACATTTTGTGAAATGGTTATTTTGGTCCTTATTTTTTTGTCAATTTTTACATTTAATGTTTTATTTTAGGTTAAAATAGTCTCACATGGATAAAAATCGTTAGTTAATTAATGGTCAATGCAGGATGACGATGTGACATGTTGACTTGGCTTGTAACGCTGATGTGGAAAAATGCAACATTAGTAAAAAAAAATTAAAAAGTAATTTTAGTTTTTCTAAAAATGTTTTTTAAAATAAAAAATAAAAAATTATTTGATATATTATTTAAAAAAAATATTTTTTTAATTTTGAAAAATAATAAATGATAGTATTTAATTTACTATTTTTATTTCTAAAAATTAATAAAAATAATTAAATTATTGATTATTATTTTTAAAAAATATGAAAAAAAATATTTTTTAAAGAAGTAAATCAAATAAATTATTATTGTTTTTATTTTTTAAAATTTAAAAATAATAAATTATTATTACTTATTTTTAGAGAAAAAAAATATTTTAATTTTTCTACTGATGTGACAATATGTTCACGTCAGCGTTCCAAGCTAAGTCAACGTGTCACATCATCATTCCAGTTTGATTGTTAGTCAACAAACGGTTTCCATTTACATGGCCATTTTGACCAAAAAATAAAACGATATGGTAAAAGGGCACCAAAAAATGAATAAGGACCAAATGACTATTCCATGAAACGTTTAAATTTTTTTAACATTATGCCATTTTATAGGATAAATGATTTTAAATTTTGAGATGATAATAGGGTAAACTACCCTATAGACCGGTAAAATATTTTGATCATTGAACTATAAAGTTTATCAATTAAGCCACCAGACTATAAAAATATTCTAATTAAACATCCATCCTTTAATTGGATAGACAATAGTACTGCAAAAAAAAATTAAAGGCATAATGCCAAAAAAATATTATTAACGTTTGATTGAATAGTTAGTTTGGTTTTTTTAAGCAATTTAACCCTCAATATTTTATTTCCGGTCAAAATAGTCCATTGCGGATGAAAATTGTTAGCCAATTAAGGATAAATGACTTAAAATGATGTGACAAACTTACATGACAGCACACACCACGATAGTAAAGTCATATAGGCAAATATGTTGACTTTACATAACGACACATCAATTAAAAATAATTTTATAAAATTGTATAATTTTTTTTTTCTTTTGACGTGTTATTCTGTCAAGTTATTTCAAGTTGTTGACCGTTAGTTGACTATTAGTTTTTATTTACAGATGCGTCATTTTGACTTAAAATAAAACATTAAAAATTAAATTACTTTAAAATAAATATAAAATAAAATAACTATTCAATTAAATGTACGGGGTATTTTCTTTAACATTATACCAAATTTAAATTAAGAAAAGGTAGTTCACGAGAGATAACTAGCGAAAACACGATAGGTTATATAAAAAACTTAACGTTGTCTAGAAATTAACTCTAGCTCAATTGTTAGGGAATGAGGTTTCAACCCATAAGTCATAGGTTCAATTATCTTTGTATTCACTATTCAGTTGATTTTTTTACAAAATCATGACACATGTCATCAATTAATTAAAAAATATTAATTTATTTTTAATTAAAATTAAGACAAAACTGAAATAGTTAAGAAAAATTAAAGATTAATTTTAAGTTAGGACTAAATTGATTAAATATGTGAGTATGAAATACTAAATGTGTAATTATACAAATTTACTTAATTGTCACGTCAATATTTCCGTTTAAAAATTAACAGACAATAGCTTGATTAGAACCATTTTAATGGTTTGATGGTCTAATTAACATAATTTATAGTTCATGGTCAAAATAAAATCGAACTAATAGTTTAGTAGTCTTCAATGTAGTTTAATAATAATAATAATAATAATAATAATAATAATAATAACTTGTAATATAACATTCGAGTCAAATAGATTTATTATCTGTGCAATGCTTAATTTACAAATTAGTTGTTAAATTATGTTATTTTGCTAAATTGATACCTAATTATAGAAATAAACATATTTGAATAGGATTTGATCACAGTTGTAAAGAAACTGGGCTCTTACTTCCTTCAACCTGAAGGCTGAAACCAGTGTAGATTGGAATTTGGATAATTCATAAAACCCTTAACAATAAATAGTAAGAGTTGCGGCGACTAAAATATTGCTTCATTTCCGCCCGTCTAAAACCAAAACAATAACAGCCCCCTCAAATTCCTCAACCCCCAGAAATTGTTGATTCAAGAATCGAATTCACTCTCATTTCTTCTCCTTCTCCGGTTATATCTGCCGCCGCCATGCCTCGCAACGACGGCGTTTCTTTCACCTCCTCTTCTTTCAAAATCCCTTCTTCCAAACAGTCTCTCTCTCAAACCCTAGCCTCTCACCTCTCCAGAGCTCGTCACTCGGCTTTCCAACTCATTCACTCACTCAGGAATCGCTCCAATTTTAAAAGAAATCCCCCTGCCGCTTCCACTCACTCCGCCTCCGGAATTCACTGGCTTTTCAGAAGCTCTCCCCTACTGTGCTGCGCATCCCTGTCTCTAACCACCCATAGCGACAACCTTTCTAAATCGTCCCTGCTATGTTCCGCCTCTTTGTCTTTGTCCCAGGCGAGTTCGCCCGACTCCGCTCAGTCCGGGTCGGAGGTGCCTCAGAAGGGACAGTCGACGACTGCCGGACGATATGACGAGGAGAGGGTTTTGATAAGCGAGGTTCTCATCAGGAACAAAGATGGAGAGGAGTTGGAGCGGAAAGACCTTGAAATGGAAGCCCTTACCGCGTTGAAAGCTTCCCGAGCCAACTCAGCATTGACGGTGCGGGAGGTCCAGGAAGATGTCCACCGGATCATCGATAGCGGCTACTTCTCCTCCTGTATGCCTGTCGCCGTTGACACGCGGGATGGTATCAGATTGGTGTTTCAAGTATGTTATCTTAGATACTTTAAGTGCATGGATATAATATATTTGTCAATTGTCATGCATTCATTTTTTCTTTTTAAGTGCTCCAAATTGCAGTCATAATTGAGTATATTTTTAGTCGCGGA
Source organism: Hibiscus tridactylites (assembly GCA_958450335.1). Lineage (NCBI taxonomy): Eukaryota > Viridiplantae > Streptophyta > Magnoliopsida > Malvales > Malvaceae > Hibiscus > Hibiscus tridactylites. The sequence goes on along the minus strand of OY288277.1, from coordinate 2,823,221 downwards.
TTATCATGGATGTAACATTGCTAATTGTGGGGGTTTAGGCCAGCTATCTCTTTGACATTAGTTTAATCTTTTCTGTTAGAATTCAGGGGAATTGGACGTGAATGCCCGTTCTGGGGAAACTTCATAGAATGAGATAGTCTCACTCTCATAGTCATATGTAGTGAGTAAAAGGATAAATATTGTTTTTTGGCTGGTCTTTCATGTGTGGCAGCTGTACATTTCACTCCTATTTTGAGCATTACAATACATGCCTACATTGGCACATATAGAAAGTAGAAACATTATTGATTTGGTTGACATTGGCTTCTTGTGGCCTAAGGTAGAACCAAATCAGGAGTTCCACGGATTGGTCTGTGAAGGGGCCAATGTTCTTCCATCAAAGTTTCTCGAGGATGCTTTTCGCGATGCACATGGTAAGTTTTTCTTTTTCATTCTTAAGTCTGGATGGACTTGCATTTTAGATGATTTACTTGATGAGCTGCTTCTTAATTCTGGTCATAGGAGGCCTTCATTATTTTCACTTTTGGTGTCAAGCTGTGCAGGAAAAGTGGTAAATCTCAAGCGTTTGGATGAAGTAATTAATTCTATCAATGGGTGGTATATGGAACGTGGTCTTTTTGGCTTGGTTAGTACTTTGCCATGCATTGTTCTTTAATTTGTGGATGCAATTGTACTCTTCGTTGATCTTTGATACAACCATGTTGCATTAACTGTTTCTTGACCTTATAGGTTTCTGGAGTTGATATTTTTTCTGGAGGTATTATAAAGCTACAAGTTGCGGAAGCCGAGGTCAATAATATATCCATACGTTTCCTTGATCGAAAGACGTAAGAAGCTTCATTCAGTTTGCTTTATCCATACTTGAGTGTGCATTTACTTAGATAGGCACTCTCTCAAACATGCATATCAGACTTTTGAGTTTGTTAGGGTTAGAAAATATGACCTGAAATGCCTGTAATTGTTTCAGCGGAGAACCAACTAAAGGGAAGACAAAGCCCGAAACAATACTTAGGCAACTCACAACCAAGAAGGGACAGGTGTGACCCTATGTCTAGCTCTTGTTATTTGCATAGGTGTCTTAATTGAGGATGAGTCTATTCTGATCAAGGAAGAATGCTTGTGGGTAGCAAAATTTATCCTGACTATCTTGTGTTGCTTCCTTTGAACCATCCTCCCCCATAGGTGTATAGTATGCTTCAAGGAAAAAGAGATGTGGATACGGTGTCAACTATGGGTCTCATGGCAGATGTCAGTATCATTCCTCAACCAGCTGGGGGTGAGTTAATATATCTTTTAATGAAGCTTGCACAAAATTGCATGTTCTGTTCCGAGGCATTCTTTGCTGGTTGAGAGAATGTTTAAGCTAGTTCCTGAAAATGATATATTTCATGTACAATGTCCTTATGAGTATTTGGTTGGCTATTTTAATTCTGAGGATCTTACCTGGTTAATGCCGAGTTTTTGAGACATAATGCAATAGCAAGAATGTCTACTGAATTTTATTCTAGATTATTATTGTTCTGGTAGTAAGTATTATGCTATAACATAACTATAATGATGTTATGCTAAACATTAGTAATAGCAGATAAGTATTATTTGCCTTGTAATGATTCGATAGGCATCAGATAATATGCTACCCCTTTTTGAGGGTATAGATCGCAATTAAAGATGTTTTCTGTTAATTTTGTCAGACCTTTTCTATGTATTTATTTGTCTATTATCGTTTTGATTGTCAACATTGTAGATGCTGGTAAAGTTGATTTGATAATGAATGTCGTTGAACGTCCAAGTGGTGGTTTTTCTGCTGGTGGTGGAATATCAAGTGGGTATGTCATGCTAGTTTAAATTGCAATACATGTTCTAGCTTATGTCCTTGCCTAATTTTGTTACCAAAGTCCATATTTATTTGTGGTTGGTATATCTTAAATAATATTTATGCAAGTGTTGTATAATTTTGTAGGATTACAAGTGGCCCTTTATCAGGACTTATTGGAAGGTAACGTGGCATATTTCAGTTCTGGCTGGTTCCATTTTTTCCATTCATCCTTCACCTTCTGCGGTTCATTTTGATTTGTGCATGCAAATGATAATTTTCATCTTATTCAACTTTTCATGCTTTTGTGAGCAAATTCCTTTTTTGAATGGGATGTAATTCATATTTATTAGTTTGTTCCATCACTCATAAATATCAGAAGTGTCCATTATTTGTTATTGCACTAAAATCAAGCACGAACGTTCTCTGGAATAAATTTGAGTGAAAAGCCAAGCAACATTTAGGTTTTGTTATTCCATAGTACCCTACCATTTTGAGAATTAAGTTGCCTTCTCATTGGTTGTGAGAGTCAATACTCAATATCAATTCCTTTGGTTGTCAATCTTGTTGACTGCGGTTGCTTATTCCTTAATGATTATCATCAAATGATAATGTGCATAGTGATTGATACAATAGAAGTTGCTTTCTTTCATCCTAGCTTCTATTCAACTTTCTTGGGTGTAAACTTTCTTACATGTAACCACATATCTCATCTTGTTATGTTACTGTGAGCCTTCATCGTTTCTTGTTTCCTTCCCTATTGTTATTGAGACAAGGGAGAGAAATTTAGGGTCTGTTAAATGTGTTGACGTGTATTATGCAGTTGATCTTGTCTCATATGGTGTTTCCTATGTGCAGCTTTGCGTATTCTCATAGAAATTTGTTTGGAAGAAACCAAAAGCTTAATATTTCCTTAGAGAGGGGCCAAATTGACTCTATATTCCGCATTAACTACACAGACCCATGGATTGAAGGAGACGACAAAAGGACATCTAGAACAATAATTGTCCAGGTGGGTTTTGCTTTTACTTTTTCAATGATTTGATTGGGAGATTGATTACTATCTTGAGCATTTTTTTTATAGAATTCAAGAACCCCAGGGACACTTGTGCATGGTAACCAACATGATAATACTAGTGTGAGTATTGGCCGTGTAACAGCTGGTATAGAGTTTAGTCGACCACTCAGGCCAAAATGGAGTGGAACTGCTGGTATTATTTTTCAGGTACAGCTACTTCATTCTATAGCCTTTTTTCTCTGACTGCTATGTTCTGGGTTTTCTTCAAAGGGAAAATTGTATTAGTGCCTAAATTTTCTTTATTCTGAATTTGATATATTGGGGGATTATGGCTTATGTTTCAGTTATATGATTTATTTATGATGTTTGAATGCAGCATGCTGGTGCTCGTGATGAAAAAGGAAATCCAATTATCAAGGACTTCTATGGCAGCCCACTTACTGCAAGGTTTGTGCGTCTGAGGCCTGGTGTTGTATAGCTTCTCTACGATTTATTTCACTTCATTAATTTACTGTTATGATTTTTTTTCTTCTTTCTGGTTTTATGTTCTTGCTTCTAACCTTCTATTAATTCCCCCATTTTTTTAACTTAAAATCTTAATGTAGTGGTAAGCCTTATGACGATATGTTAGTGGCTAAATTTGAAAGTGTCTATACTGGTTCTGGTGATCAAGGTTCCTCCATGGTTAGCATCTACACTACACCCTCTGGTTCTTCATCACTTATTATATGGATGAGCCTAACTTTTGCTACCTTTTCAGTTTGCATTTAACATGGAACAAGGACTTCCCATCATGCCCGAGTGGTTATTTTTCAACAGAGTGAATGCTCGGGCAAGAAAAGGTGTTGAAATTGGTCCTACTCGCCTTCTTTTAAGGTATTGTGCTTATTAATATTTACATTTTTGTATACAAGGAATGATATATTATGATTCCATGGTTTATAAACTCTAATTTTCTTTATTTGTTTCCTAAACTTCAAAAGTTTTGTTGATTGGTTTGACCCTGAACTTCATTCTTAAGGAAATTGAAGATGAGTGAGGGGTAGAGAGTTGTGCTGACTTGCTCTGTTTTTTATCTAGTTTGTCTGGTGGGCATGTGGTGGGAAATTTTTCACCTCACGAAGCGTTTGCTATCGGTGGAACTAACAGCGTGAGGGGTTACGAAGAAGGTGCTGTAGGCTCTGGACGTTCTTATGTAGTTGGCTCTAGTGAAGTTTCTTTCCCAATGGTATGTGTAATTATTAATTCTGTCTTATCTTTTGTTGTTTTCATGGGTACCATGTGCTTGACGGGAGGATGTTGAATTCCTTGCACCTAGGCTAGTATTTAAGACTATACGTGGGTATCATTAGCTATTTTGACAATGTAAAAATAATTTTATGTTAGCTTTAGAAGTACGAACTATGTTATAAAAATCAACACAATGTATCGGGCATGATGATATTTACCTTTTTTATGGAACCCAGATATTCAATAAGGTTTAGGGAGATAAGGATGTAGGTATTGGAGGATGAAAATTAAATAAGAAAAGGTTGGCCATGATGCCTGCATTGTTTTATGATATTTTGCTGTTGTGTAGCTGGGGCCGGTGGAAGGTGTTATTTTTGCTGATTATGGACATGATTTATGGTCAGGCCCCAATGTGCCTGGTAAGTCTTCTCTGGCCAATCTTCATTTTATTTTTATTTCGTGCGAAACCTTCGACTCTTTCCAACATTAATCTGGTTGTTTTGGGGGTATTCAGGTGATCCTGCGGGGGCAAGATATAAGCCTGGAAGTGGATATGGATACGGGTTTGGTATCCGGGTGGACTCGCCTTTAGGGCCTTTACGACTTGAGTATGCTTTTAATGACCGACATGCAAAGAGGTTTCATTTTGGGGTTGGCCATCGAAACTAAACTGCGGAACATTCTGCTTCATAGTATTGTTTGGTGTCGGTGGTATTCACAATTTTGATGATAATTGTCTATATATATTAAGGAGAAAGAACATGAATGATGGATTGATTTTATTGATGCGTTTTTTGATGATAATTTTGATTCTAAGTGAGGTCCTTAATAAAATTTGGTCTTCATCTCTTACGGTTAGCTATTGTCATTTGAATGAGTTTCGTAAGTTATTTTGGAGGGAAAACCGAAGTAACATCGTTTATGTTTTTTTTTTGTTAACATAAGGGTGCGTTTGGTTCACGGAATATAGGATTACCTTTGGGAATTGGATTCCCGGAATGTAACATTACCTGAAATATTACTGGGATTATTAAATTACTTTGTTTGGTTTATTTGGTAGGAATGTAAGATTACATTGTTTGGTTGAGGGAATATAAGATTACTTGGAAGTAAATTTTACTATATTGTCCTTGTGATATATTTTTTTAACAAGTTAAACTTTCAATATTAGTTTAAAAACATTTGCTTGAAGATTCATACACTTATACATAGCATACTACTAATATAATTATTATAAACAATATGAAATATATATTTTTATTAATATTAAAATTCTTATAATTAAATTCAAATAAATAAATATTTAATGGGTAACAACATTTAAATCTTAAACTAATTATATAAAATAATTTTAAATAAATATACTCTCCAAATATTAAAGCACGATTGAAATAATAAAATGAATAATAAATCACATAAAGTCAAGGAAAATAATAAATAAGAGATGATGATCGTATCATGAAACGCTAAGTTACGACGATTTCTACGAAATTAGAACATAAAACCAATAAACACAAAGTTTCTCTTTGTAATATGTTATGTGTCTATTTTATTTTATTAATAAAATTTTATAAAAAATTTACAAAGTATTTAGACATTTTATCGAAAATTTTCATAGCCATGAACTTTTCTTTTATTTAAATATTAAACTACTTTTAAATATGTGTAAAACTATTTAAATATCAAGCTAATATGAAACAAAATTATTTAATAAATTTACATCATTTACATATGCTACAAAGGATTCAAATTAAAAAAAAATATTACTTTAAGGGTAATTTTGTCCAAAGTGGCGGGAATTGACAAATACCTAAGGGAAGGGTGGGAATCACATTCCTGGAATGTTGACAAAAAAATGCTACTGTTGGTAATAATTTTTTCCGGGTTGGTGAGAATGAGGACAAACCAAACATGGGAATAAGAATTCAGAAAAGATTATTACCCCAGGTAATAATCTTTTCCGTGAACCAAACGCCCCCTAAGTATTAAATAAGTGTCAGGGAATTATAAAAATAATCAAAACTCTCAAGTAAAATAAGTTTAGTCTGATATTTTTGTATTATACTCTCAAGTAAAATGTATGATATTTTTTTTAGGTCAAATCGCTTTGTTTCACCATTTATGATGAAGTTGGCAAATATTTAAGAGAGATTCACCACTGTCTTGCACTGATTACTAGGGTAGAAATTGTCGGGTACCCGGTTGATTTGAATACCTCAATTTTCAACACGTGTTCAAGCTCATCTCTTCCGGGTACCCATGTTTTTGGTACCCAAAACACCCGGGTATCTGGTACGTGTTTATTTTTTTTAATTTTAAAATTAAAAAAAAATCACATATTAAACACAAAAATATTTTTAAAAAAATATAAACTTAAAAGTATATAATACAAACGTAAAAAAATAATTGGAGATTTAAATTTAGTTTGAGTAAAAAAAATTAAGAAACTTAAAATAAAAAATATAATTGAAAATATAAAAAATATATATTAAATATTATCGGGTCGGGTACCCAGTAACTTAAAATTTTCGGCCCGTATTCTCGGGTCGAAGTAATTTTTTTTTAAAGAATTACCCGGTATTTTTAAGTTCGGGTCGTCTGGTCGAGTCAACCGTGTCGGGTTTTTACCCGCCCCTACTGATTATTGCTTAGTCTCGCCATTAAACTTAGTTTCCCTCAAATGATAAATGGATCTTGTTTAACAATTGCATTGCAATTTGAATAATCCACAGTCATTAAACAATACCTACATAACCCATGAGAAAAACAAGTCAAGTTCCTCTCCAATGCCCTAATCTCCTCGTTTGTTAATGCCAAAGTAAAATGAATCTCATCATAAAATAGATGATTATTCCCAAATTAGATATGGACTACACCAAAAATTGCATTCAAAATTAAACCTAAACATTCCAGGGTTCTGCATCCTACATTCTTCTGTTATTTCCTAACTCTATAAGTGCAGAAAGTGAGAATTACAGAGACATCCCACTAGATTCAGCTTCAAGATACTTACAGATCCTCTCCATTACCTCTCTACCCTTCACACTATTTTGCATAAACCTCTCGGCACACCGTTGCTCGACTTTTTCAGCCATGGACGCCAGAGCCGATAATGGCTTGATTCGAATGCTAGTCTCCTGTCGGCAAACGGTCCATCCCGTCGGATTATCTGGGTGAGGATCATACCTTATCTTCTCCTCCACCTCTATAAACTTCTGAAGACTGACATTACGTGTTGTGAGTTGCATCGACTTAGATTGGGCATCAACAACCGTTGATTCAACACAGTGGCAGATATCCTGGCCGATGATCTTGCGAACAAACCATGGCCCCGGAGCATGGATGGTAAGAGCCCGAGTAGTGTAGAGCTTACCGGAGAGAGGATCAAGTTTGTGATTCAACGTGTCGACCTCAAGGATATGAGACAAGGTGCGCTTGTTCTCAGGGTCAGCGAATTTACGCCAAGAAGCAGAAGTTACTCGCTCCCATGGATGCTTGTAAATGTGCTCTTGTGCATATGCCTTCACCATCACGATCCGACTATCGCTGTTAATAGATAAAGAATGTGCATCCATGATTATTCAGGAAGGATTCACTTCATCCAAATGATAGCAAATGTGAACTAAACAAATGCAAATCAGGTAGATTCAAAGGACCCGGTTTTGTTTGCAACAATTAAGCAAAATAATAATCATCTTAAAAGTTTTTAACTCGATCAACTTCAAATCCAATCTCCAATCAAATGTAAATTTTGAGAACAGCAACTAGTCAAGAGTTACAATTTCTAAATATTGACATGAAAAAATGAGGTTCCAGGAATTAAAACCTAAAAAATGAAAAAAAAAAGGTTAATAATTTCTAAAAAAGCGATTCAGATCTTTTTCTTAAACTCTCATCATGATCTAAAACCAAACAATGATAAACAGAAACTAAAATTGTACCGTGGGCATCAATTTAGGAACAAAATCTGAATTCATAAAACACACAACATTTTGTCCCAAAAAGAATCTAAATAAACATTCAAAGATCCGCGAATACCCAGAAATTAATTACAAACATAGATCATCCACAATCCGGTATAGAACTTGAATAAGCTGAACCACCCATGACTGAATTGCACACGCAAAAGAAGATAAATGGCAGATCACAAGATCAAATCCGTCTTAAAAACGGGACAAGAAAACAAAAAAGAAAAGAATTAATTTATCCTATTAAAAGAAAAGAAAAGAAAGGAACTTACGCCTTACAGCCATTAGTTAAGAGTTGATTAAAATTACGATCATTATTAAACATCCATCAAGAATGCATGAAGAGCAATAATAATAACAATATGAAAACGGTAAAAAAAGAAGAAGAAGAAATTTTGAGGGGAGAAAACGCACCATAAGAAACGCTGCGGCAGAGTAAAACCCTAAAAAGATCTCGAGAAAATGTAGAGGAAGAAAAGGGACAATGGTGATGGTAGTACCTGCGCTAAGAGCCTTGACGGTGTCGTTTTATGGCCGCCTTTGACCCTTACGATTTTGAATTTCTTTGCAGCCCAAATCTTCCGTTTAACTTCTAGATGATCCTTAACGTTCGGGGAAAGTAGACGAGCAAATAAAAAATAAAAATAAAACACAAGTTTAGTCGACTTCGGAGTAGACCTGGGCCGCAGCCCAGTATGGGGAAAAATCGAAACCGACGGATTCTAATTTAATAGGATCGAATTTTCAGTAAAAAAAAATGTGGGATGAATTATGATCTAGTATTATATTTAATTTCGAGGTTCGGTTCGAATAGATTAAGTTAGGTTATATTTTAAATATAACAGATTATAGTAAAATTTATTGATTAACTAAATGATCAAGAATGTTCATGTTATTTTATCTTATATAAGTATTGTTTTACATATTTAGGAATATATACCTAACTGAAAAGAAGAATATGTGCACATGTTATATGTATTTTTTTTCTTAATTTGTGAGGTGAGCATGAGGTAATATATATAAAGTTATTTTTCTCTGTAACAATTAAGAAACCAAAGAAAATTGATGAAAAAAAACTGTTTGATCATTATTCATTATCTGTCCTCTCCAGTGAATGATGATATCAATCAGACGGTGGAGAATGATTGAAAAAGGTTTGAAATGGAATAATGTGGTGAAATCATGGCCAACAAGAGCATGATAAAAAGTAAATATTCCTACTATAGCATTTGACATGGGTGGGTGGAGGGAATATAATTACTACTTTCATTTCTTCTTCTTTTTTTTTTCTCTTCGCCTTTTACTTTGAGCTTATGTGCAGCCTTACATTTTATTTTCTCCGACCAAATGATGGCAGACAGGAACACATCACATTAGACAAGAAAGATGTTGTGAATGGTAAAGATTAGGTTTAGGTTAGGGTGCATATTTTAACTGTTGGTGTTGGTGGGGCTATAATGTCCGATTGGGCTGAAAAGATTGGCAATGTAAAGATTTTATGTATCCTAAAGTGCTTGTAACTATGTGGATCCTTTTACCAAAGAATTGCTTATGTATGCATGCATGCATGCATGTAAGATTAAGGTAGAAGATGACAAGGGACGGAGCTCCCTTTGGGCCTAATGGCCCGACCCTTGTTATAAAATTAATATATTTCATAAATTTTCTCTAAAAATGAATGTTCAAATTTTAAAAATACAAGAGTTTATTAAATATATGATCAAGTAGGGATTGAACTAAAAAATAACGAGCCCACGTTATCAATTTTTTTGGTCTAATATCAATTTAAGACCTTATAAGTTTTTAAATATTAGACAAATTAGGCCTTGCCCCATAGATTTTGAGTTTTAAATACTTAATAAATTCTTATGTTTTTAAAATTCAATATTTCAGCCCTATAAATGTTCAATCCCGGCTCCGTTCCTGAAGATGACAACATCTAAAATCACATGAACACGAATGGACCGAGGAAGATTTGATGAGTGGTCGCTCCTAGAACTTTGAAATTCGTTTATGATTTAGAGATTTTTTTAAAATTTTTATGTGTTTTTATTAAAAATTTATTTTCATTCTAAAAATTTTAAAAATTCACCTCTCAACATAAGATCATGCGTCCATCCCAGCCATAAATAGACAATCTATAACACGATCTTTTGTTATTTTGCATATAGCTTTGTGTGCTAGGTAGCACACTGCTTTATGTTTGCTCAATCCCGTGAGTCGTTGATGGGAATTCTATGCAAAAACAAGACGAGCAATTAGCTAGGAAATTTATGCAATCAACTCTCAACTTTTTAGTGTTTACTTTATTTTCTATAGATGTACCGTATCAGTGACGTAGTTTGGTGAAACAGTTTGTAGGTCAACTTAGTTTTTTTAAAAATTTTGAAGGTTTAAATTAAATTTTTTTAATAATTTTAAGAGATTTAATATAACTTTTAAAAATTATAAAGGGAAATTTTAATTAAAAATATTTAAAAATTTATAATTTAATATTATTTTTTAAAATTCTTGAGAAGATTAATTAAATATTTTTAAATTAAAGATCAAATTCTATTTTCTCAAAATTTTAGGAGGTTACGTCACTGCAAGCTTGCGCCCCTAACAAGTATTTATTTTTCAAATTTCAAATTTGATTTTTTTTTAATTTAAGTACATATACTATTTTAAAAAAAACTTGGCCTCTTGTCACTTATGTTTAATTTTACCCTTTATTACAAGAAATTATTATGTGTACCTAGTTCACTACGTTATCTGTGGTCCCAGCCAATAAGGTTCATTCATTTAATATCAGCTTTCAAATAGCTACCATTTTTTATTGATATGTAAAAAAAAGTAAAATTTACTTTAAAAAAATTAAATAGATAAATTTTATTTGTCGGATCTACAGATGACGTGATAAACCGAATTCATTTAATAATTTTACGTTTACTACTTGTTGGGTTGATAGTTGATACCGCGCACGTAAATATATGTATAGCTACAACGATCCCACTAGAGGTGGCAATCGGGTCATTCGGTTCGGGTTCGGTTCGGGTCGTTTCGGGTCTATCTAGAATCGGTTTAGATTCGGTTCGGGTTCGGGTCTGATTCGGGTTTGTGATGAGTCGGATTCGGTTCGGGTATTGGATCGGGTCAGAATCGGATCGGTTGTTTTCGAGTCGGGTCAAAATCGGATCGGTCCCTTTCGGTTCGGGTCAAAATCGGGTCGTTCGGGTCGCTTTCGGGTCGGGTCAAAAATCGGGTCGATTTCGGGTCAATTTCGGGCCAGGTCAACATTTAAATTTTTGGGTCAATTCGATTTGAGTTGAATTAAAGGTTTGAGGTTTAATATTTATGGTTTAGTTTAGAGTTATTGGTGTATGAAATTAATTCTGATTCAACTTGTTAATCTATGCATTTGAATTTGATTAAATATTTAAATCAAAGCTTCATGTATCCATATCAAAATTTTTTGTAAAATTATATTAAATCAAAGTTTATTATATGTAATAATAATAATAATAATAATAATAATAATAATAATAATAATAATAATAATAATAATAATAATAATAATAATAATAATAATAATAATAATAATAATAATAATAATAATAATAATAATAATAATAATAATAATTGAGCTAACTAAAATCTATTAAACTTATGATCTAATTGAGCTAACTAAAATCTAAAAGCATAAATCACGGACATAATTAAAATAATTCTAAAACTAAATGTGAAATTTTAATTAAATTAATCTAAATTAAAACTCAATTAAATTAAAAAAAAAAGAAAAAAGAGAAAGACAATTGGTAAAAATAAAGAGGGAAAAGACAAAAATTTGGAGGGAAATAAGCCACCAATTTTTTAAGCTAGATTGAAAAAAAAAAGAAAAAGACAATTAGAAAAAATAGAGAGAGAAATGACAAAATAAAGAGGGAAAAGACAACTAGTTTTTTTAATGCATGGACTAGTGATGCAATTAAAGGTTGCCCCAATGAATTGGTCTATTATGTATCCATTTCTTTTAATGCAATCTTTTGACATTTTTTTCTTTGTAAATGTAAGATTAAATATTGGGAGAGAAAATAGTACATTGAAACTCTAAATTTAAAAATTAGTTTATTTAATTAATATTGAAACGTAAAATAACATAAAATATTATTATACCACAACTTTGACAAGAGGAACAGTCTCTTCCATGATATAGTATAAAAAGATAATAAAATATACTTCTTTTTATTATTTATTATATTGTTAAAAATAGATATTCGGGTCAAAATCGGGTCAAGATCGGGTCAAAATCGGGTTAAAATCGGGTCGATATTCGGTTCAACTTTCGGTTTAGCTTTCGGTTCGTGTAGCATTCGGTTCGGGTCAAATCGGTTCGGGTCCATTTCGGTTCGGGTCCATTTCGGTTCAACAAAAAATTTCGGTTCGGTTCGATTCGGTTCGGTTCGGGTTTCGGATCAACTTCTGATCATCATGTACGGGTCAAAATCGGTTTCGGTTCGGTTCGGTTCGGTTCGGGTTTCGGGTCTCGGGTCAAGTTTGCCAGGTCTAGATCCCACAATGAATTAATTATAATTTTAACCTAATCACCAACTATTATTCTATCAACCTGTCCAAACAAATCGATTAAAAGATTTTCTTGATAAAAATATTATTCACTTTTTAAAAGCATAATGATCAAACAAATCAGAATTAGATTTCTCCCTTAATTAATTAACTAATTATTTTTTTTCTAATCTCTCCCATATCGCTACAAAACCTTAACTTTGATCTAATATTAGGATCCCATACTATATATGATCCAAGCAGCCCTACCCTACCTAGCATAACTTTTATTTTATAATTCTTAATGTAAGAACTATTTTTACTATTACAACCAAACTTGTACGTTGATTTTCTAACTTTATTGATTTAAGATTAATATATCATCATTTTTGCATCCACCATACATTAATATAATTATATATTTCATTCAAAATACCGAATGAGTCTGAACCCAACAAATGTCTCAATAGAAAAGCGGATGATATTCATCCTAGGTGACACGGGTTCAAATCGGTTTATCTACACGGTGTATGTGCATTGTCAAAGAGTTAAGAATATCTATAAACAGATGATACCTTGTAATTACCTTTAGACTATTAAAAAAATAACGAATTAGTCGATTATTCATTTAATAAATTGAATTTCTCGAGATAGTTAACCTATGAAATTAATAAAACAACTTACTTGTTTAGAGATTCATTTGGTAACAAAATGTAAAAATATATTTGAAATATAATTATAGCATTATATGTTACATAATAATGTTGTTGTTTTTCAATAAAAGAACGTAAAAATGTTCAAATCGCTCTGTCTACAAGGTGTATGCGCATTGTCGAAAAATTAAGAATATATATGAACAGATACTACCTTGTAATCTCCTTTAAACTATTAAAAAATCATTAAAAACATATTTTCGGACATTAGACAGAGAATATTACTAAAAAATTGTAAAATTTTGATTTTAACAATGTTAGCCTTGAACACTAAATTAAAAGATACTAATATACAAGTTCATAGAACTTTAGTCGGTTTGAAGGATTAAGTTGATAAAATTATCTTTATGTTCTTAAAATGTGTCAACTGCCAACCATTGAAAACCTTATAGTACCACTGCCAAATAATTTCAACAAATCAAACAAGATAATCTTATTCTATTTTTTAATATGCTAATGTAATTACAAGATAATATTTGTTCAATTTTTGTAGCCCTTTAATAACACACATTATACACATGTAGTGTTCAAATCTGAGTCATCTGAATGAAATACATCATTTTTTACCACTAGAACCACTCCTAGAGTTCGGACAATCTTATTCTAAAATCGTACATTACCGGAAAAATCTTATATAATATGAACCAGATACAACTTGGATATTTTAGGCGTTTATCTCCAATTTTTTATACAAATAGAGAGCTAATTGAATACGACAATTTACTTTAATAAACTTAGTGCAACACACATCCGAGCTTTAATAATTGAAATGGCATCTCCATACAAAACAAACGTTAGCCCAACTAATATTATGGTGATTAATAAAATGCCCGTTAAATTGATAAAATCTTTCTTTGGATAAAAAAAAATCTATAAAATCTTTAATGTTAAAATACATGATTTATTCCGATTTCTTTTGGTTTATTTATTAGTTTCTGATTCATTGATAGACTAATTCAAATTAGATTTTGTAGAAATTTATTATGGAAAGAACCTTCCAACTCAGTTTTCTTCATTCACAATGTGAAAATTTAACCTTTAATCTTGCTTAATTAATCTAATGACAAGTAATTGGATCAATTAATTGTTGGTGATTTATTCTGAAATCTAAATCTTAATCTCATCTATAATTGAATATGTTAAATTCGAGTAGCTTTAAGTTTTAACAATCTTCATCGATATTGTGATTTAGTTTTCCTAACCAAAAGATAATTTAAAACTTTAGGATTTGGATAAAATAAATAATTCATCTCAAAATTTGCATATAAAAAATTAAATTTGGAAGATGACAACATTCCAACCCAAAAAAAAAAAAACACTAAATTCACGAGGAGGATGCACGAACGATCGTACTCAGCCCTTTGATTGTGGGTAGCCCCCATGTGAAAATCGTATAAAACCAATCATTTTCGTTTATTTTTTTCCTTTTTATTTGGCTCGATGCATCTTTTCATCTCTCACAAACACGTGTGCCCAATTTAACCAACTGATCATTACACTTATAAGTTATAAACACCTCTTCCATGTGGGTGCGAGTGGGAAAAAAATATTTTCAAAAGTATAATTATTGTACTCTCATGAGATAGTAATAATTATCTATACCATTATTAAACATTTGATGTCACAAATCAACCCAATATTAAATATAATTTTTTATTCCAAAGTATAATAAATATTATTTTAAATTTAATTTAATTTAATTGATAATACAATATATAGGACGCAAAATTGAATATACTTAAACGTTCAATACTTTTCAGTTTATGAGTGACGAGAGATTTGAATAGTATAAATAATGTATTATATTTAATTTTTAAAAAATATATAATAAATATTATTTTTAAATTTTAAGTATGTTTTTACTTTTTTCATACTTCCATATTAAACTTTGAATAAAACAACAAAAATTATTATTCAATAATCGAACAAAATACCTATGATTTTTCAATATAGAGGCCCTGTTTGGAAATTAGCAGATAGTTGATAGCGTATTGCATTAGCCGATAGCTAATAGCCGATTGCATTAGCTGATTTGACAAGCAAATTGTATTAATTGATTGTATAAAAGTGTTTGGTAAAATTAACTAATAGATGATAACTGTTAGATTATTTAAACAAGCAAAATAACATATAAAGACATGATTTTATTCAATACTTGTTTGAATAGTTTATTAGTTATCAATATTTTGTATCTAATTATTATTAATTAGATATATAAAATTATTTTTAATATAACTTTTCTAAAGATATTCAAATGGTTTATATATTAAATTATTATTTATATAATTATTTTAATATAATATAATTAATTAATAAATTTAAATACACATATAAATATGTGATAATAAAAAGAAAAAAAGTAAATAGGATTAACTTATAAATAGAGTGAGAAAAATATTTGATTTATGTTATTTTGAGATTTTTGGTAACTGGTAAGTATAAAATTTTTTTTACAACTCTAATATCAAACCTCTAATATCAAAAAGCTCTGAACTTTTTCAAAATTAGCGGTTTCACCTCAATTCGCTCTTTCAATCTATTGTTTACCAAACAACAATATTAGTGAATTTGAATAGTCAAACCTCTAATTATACCTTAAACCTCTAATTTTTGCCAAAAACTCTATTTACTAAACATGAACATAGACTTTTTACTACCTCGCCTATAATTACTATTATTTAATATTATATATTATTAAAAATGTGTGGTTAAATTTAGTGTAACTTTTTATTTTTTGCGTTGGAATGGCTGGAGAGACATTATTTGAGGGGCGTGGGGACTCAAATACTTGTTTCACAGACACCAAGAAAAAACCTCACTCACTTTCAGCAAAAAAAAAAAAACAAATACTAGTACTATAAACCAACCAAAAACAAACTACACCTCTCTCTATATACAAACCAAAAACAAAACAATTCTCTGTCTCCGTCTCACCACCTCCACTCTCCTCCAGCTGCTCCTTTCATCTCCCTCTAAAATAGTTATGGACAATCCTTCATCTCCACCACCCGACTTAGATTTGGAGAACCTCAAAGCCATCAAAATCCTGGGCAAAGGAGCCATGGGTTGTGTCTTCCTCGTGCACCACCCATCCACCGATCCAACCGCCCGCTCCCCGTTTGCCCTCAAGGTTGTCCAAAGATCCCAACGTGATGCCGACCGTCGAGCCCGTTGGGAAATGGAGGTCTTGACCAGGCTTTCCTCTCCCGACCCAACTCTTCACCACCCCTTTCTCCCTCGTCTTTTGGGTCGCCTTGAAACTCTCGAGCTTCTCGCCTGGGCTGTTCCTTACTGCCCTGGCTCGGACCTCAACGTTCTTCGTCACCGTCAAAACGACCGTGTTTTCTCCGCCGCCGTCATCCAGTTTTACCTGGCCGAGATCCTCTGCGCTCTCGACCACCTTCATTCCCTGGACATCGTTTACCGAGATCTCAAGCCTGAAAACATCCTCATTCAACAATCAGGTCACGTCACGTTAACGGATTTCGACCTTTCACGCAACTTAAAGAAGAAGCCACCATCACAGGACAAAAAGGATCCGAATTCATTGCCTGCTATTCCGGTTCGACGTAAACATTGCCGAAACTTCGTCCAACGGGTCCCCGTTGTCGACGACAACAAACATAGCAAGGTTTATAATAAGAAACCAAAATCATCCCGAGTCAGCCCAGTGAGTCGAAGAAAGCTCAGTTTCTCAAGCGGGGAACGTTCCAACTCCTTCGTCGGCACCGAGGAATACGTCTCGCCTGAAATCGTACGTGGAGACGGACATGAATTCGCCGTCGATTGGTGGGCCCTTGGAATACTAACCTACGAGATGCTCTACGGTACGACACCGTTCAAAGGGAAGAGCCGCAAGGAGACATTTCGAAACGTTTTGTACAGAGAGCCGGAGTTCATGGGCCCACGAAATGATCTGACGGATTTGATCGGACGGTTATTAGAGAAGGATCCGACGAAAAGACTAGGATATCACGGAGGCGCGTGCGAGATCAAGGAGCACGCGTTCTTTAAAGGGGTCAGATGGGAGCTCTTAACGGAGGTATCACGGCCACCGTTTATTCCGTCAACAGAAGACGTCGACTCGACGGAGAAGGGAATTCCAGGGCAAATAGATATAATGGAATATTATGAGAGCTTGAAAACTCCGTTGTCGATGCCACAGTCAACATTACCGTCACCGTCGTCATCGGAGCATAAACGAAACGATTCTTTCACGGAGTACTAACGCACGTGTGAGGTTTTGTATGCACGTGTAAGGCTCAGTTGGATAAATTAGAAATTTATTGTTTTAACTTTTCGTTTGGAAGGATTAGTGTACATAAAGTAAGGTAGCATAGCAACGTGAAAATGGCGGGGATTACCGGATTAGTGGCGTAATTGTAAAGCCATTACCATTATAAATTTGTAGTGATATAAACAGCTCCTAATTTATCTATTAGGAATAAATTTAACTTTACATGTGAAATCCAATTTATGATTATCATAAATTTGTTAATTACTATTATTAAAAATGTTGTTTTTTGAACTCATCAAATGCTTTAAGTAGAAAAAGAAATTTTGTTATTCCTAAATGAGTTGAGTTTGAACAGTTTTTGTAAAAATAAGAATAAAATAAAAATAAAAATATTAAATTTACAAGAATTGTTTTTATTAAGTAGAAAAATTTTATGCATTCTAAAGATAAATACAAAATTTAAACACATACAAGGTGGATCTCAGTTAACTAGAATCATTATTAAATAAAAATTAAATAATAGGGTATGCTAATTTATTCGAATATTTTTCTATTATATTAGTAAATTTTAAGGTGAATGGTAGACATTTCTTTGAATTGGAGAGTTTTCTGAACAGAGATTTGTGCAGATTGTCGATTGATATAATATATATACTAAATAACAGAAGAGGAAGCTGCTTGGAAGATTCTTAAAAAAAAATTATGAATTGCGTAAAATTAGGGATTTGTGGAGAGGCTGCAATCTAAAAAATGTAATTAAATTGGTTAGACAATTGTTTTTTTTTTTAATGTTAGACAAAATATGATAAAGAAAACGACCAACCGAAAAATGGTGGATTTTTGTGCATTTTTAATCTTTGGGTTCATTATTTTAGGTTAGAAATATGTGATTTTTTATAAAAAAAAATAATTTTTACGGATTAAATTTGAATCATTTCTCTAATAGTTCTAATATTTTTATTATTGTATTCAATACTTATTCTTATTCGCATTAATCATACTGAAATTTGCCCAAAAAATAATTTTACGATTTCTAATAGTTGAACCACACACCACGAGAGGTAAATAAAGTCGAGGATGGTCTTGCTAAACTCGCTAGCTTTGGAAATTTGGAGGTGTTGCATTTTGATGTTCCATCTGGCGCAATACTACAACTTTTTCATAAGGATATGGTTGAATAATTGTTAGTTTACTAGTTGTTTGCCTTATTTGTGCTTTTATGTTTTCTTGATGTTTGACTAGTTTGTTTGTAATTACTTCGATATGTAATCTTTTTCTTTCATTTAAGTTTAGGGAAGTTTTTTAATAAGACATATAGAAATCTCTTTTTTATCAAAAAAAATATTAATAATATCAATTGCACCGAAAAGTTTGAACTATGATTACAAAAACATAATTAACACTAAATTATATTTATCAATTATTAAAAAAATAAATTAGCACTGAATATTTCTTTTGAATTGATAAAAAAAAACATGGGTGTGCAATTAACATAAACTGTAAGAGTATAATTGAGTTTATTTAATTGATTTTTACACAGGAATTCACCATGTTGATTGAAAAAAATTAACCCACTCAAATGAGGAATAAATATGGTCCAAGGCAATAATCAGTCTTGGTGATCCACCGTCCACGATTATAATCAGTAAATAGTCATCAATCATAGCGATGTATTCATTAGCACCGCATAATTCAAACCAAAGAGGGAAATTATGTTCATCATTCCACCATATACTACTTGGAACTAGGACTGATTTAATCATTTGTGTCTCAGAATTTAAATTTTAAATAAAAAATTGTAAAACTTGCATGTTTGGTTTTGCGTTTGGAGTTCAAAAATCTCGATTAACTAGAAAATATGTTTCAGTCATCGTGCCAATATGTTTGAGTCTAAAAATTTAAACGTGATTTTTGAGAAAAACAAAGCAGAAGTAACTTTTGCGTTTTTTCGTAATTTAAAAAAAATTCTCAAACATAAATCATGTTATTTTAAAATCAATTTTATACAAAATTAATCCTATAAAATCACAATGATCCAAAATCAATTTTATTACCGCAATTACTATAAGTTTGCAAAAGGTCCCTCCCATGTGCAAATGTACACGGTAAATTTACCAACTTTGTCTTTGAGGACTGAAAAGCAAAGTGGATAAAGTGACGTTACTTTCTTTTTATTAGTCCCACAATTCGAGACTAATTAGGGTGATCTATACTAAGTTTTTATGTATAATATTTATTTAAAAGGCAAACATAGAAATTTTATTATTATACCAAAAGAAGCAAACAAATGCGTACGATCTCCCGCCTACAAAATCCGGATTCATAACCTAACAAAAAAATCATTACTACTAGACGTCCTAGTTGGATTTGATATATTTTAAAAATTAAATAAAGTCGTTAATTCGATCTTAATTCAATTGGTATTATCAAAATATTATTGATTTAGTTATGTCTAAGTGCGATTAAATGAGGTTTGATATTTTTAGACAATCACACTTACTTTGTAAAATAAATGTTGTTTTTATGATTTATGTTTATAATTTACTATTCTCTTTTCAATACTACAATCTACAATCTACAATTTTAGTGTTCGAACTCGTATTTTTTCTTTTAAAAAAAATAACGTGTCATCCCATCACGCTCAACCCTTACTATCACTTTAATTAGGAATTAGGATGTTCCCCTCTCTTTTTTTCTACTATATATTTTCCCGTGACTGTGACTTAAATACAAAAGAAGAGAATGGAGTTTTTGTCATATTAGGGCGACTGCAATTCCATCACCGTAGGGTCTCCAACTTCCCCACTTTATTAGAGAAACAAACCATGTGGACTCATGCCACCTGTATTTCTGTTAAATTTATTTAGGTAAATTCTGTCATGTATCATTACCCAGTTATTGTGGGTGACTCTTTTATATCACTAATCTTTTAATTAATTTAAATTTGTCATCAAATTTTATTTTTCGATTCGTTTATACAATCGCGTCGTTAAACACCGTTTATCGTACAAATAATATATATTCAAAATTGCAGTTTATCGTATAAATATATTATTTTTAATATAAATATATTAAAAATATATTAGTATACACATATTAATATATAAATAGTAAATGAAATAAAAATATATAAATATTTTTATATTATAAGTAACTCTCATGGTACAATTACCAAAATATCATGTACCGTAACATATGTTCTTTAATAGTATATGAGTTATACTTAACAATATTTTATAATTAATTGTGTCTCAAAGTGTGATATTTTAGCATTCTCCCTTTGTTTAGTCGCTGTACTTTTTTTTTACAAATTTTAATCTTAATTTTATTTAAAGAAGAGAGAATGATGATTCTAGGTAGAGAAAAAAGAAAATATTTTTAGTGGATTTAAAAACTACAATAAAAAGATAAAAAAAATAAACAGTTTGATGAATCAATCAAATATAATTACTTACTACTACAATAGTATTACACGAATTATTGGGAATGTTAATGTATTAGGAAAACGTCTTTAACTTGCAGTTTTTAAGCATTATATTGTGGGAATGGCCGTCGGCTCACCAAAACAAAAAACATAAACAGAAAAGCAAAAGCAGAGGGCATGCACGTGCTAGTGCTGACATGACAGCAGAGGTCTGAGTGTATGGTTGCGTTTATTTGCATGGGATTTTGTCTCCCGCATGCTTTTCAATATTTATTTTCATCAAAGATATCCATACAACTTGACCCATATAATACAAAATAGTTATGAAACAAATAAAATCTTCATCATAATAAAGGGTTAACCTGAATAAGGGTCGAAGTCAGAAATTACAATTAAATATAATTAACCATAAAATATTAGTAGAGATAAAATTTTAATGAATTAAAGATAAAATGGGTAAAAATAATTTAGACCTGTCCCTACTTTGAATAATTGGGTCCAAAATAATTTTAGAAAGGCTTTAATTCAACAATTATGTCCTTGAATTAAGCTTATTTTATGTGTTAGACACATAAACTACACAATTTTTCCAAGTCAGTACTAAACCATAATCTATAGTCATTTTGGATCCATCGCTATTTCCATTTGTTTAAGGTGAAGTGACATAATAAAAAATATTATATTAGACTATCCGAAAGCGTCGTAAAAGTTTATTTTTTAATTATATATTATTTAAAAAAATTAATTTATAAGTATTTTTATTTATTTACCATCGAAACATATATTTTTTGTTTTTTTTCCTCTTTATAAGTCTTTTTAATAATTTCCTAGATTAGATTGATTTTTTTGTAAAATATTTGACGTTGCGGTTTTTTTAGTACCAATGATACTTTCTGATTATGAAACCTCATCTTAAACAATGAAAATATCGGTGGGGTTCAAAGTAATTATAAAATATAGTTTAGATACCTCTAATTTGATCAAAATAATAATTCAGTCACCTAACTATTTAACGCCCATCTTCAAAGTAACTTTTTTTAAGCTTCCGCCTTTGTTAATTACACCTTTAGACCATATGGCTAATGAGATTACTCCTGTTTTTTCAAATGCTAAAAGAAAACCCCTCCTTTTTTGGTCGGTTTTAAAGGCACAAAAGCTCGTTTGAAAGGTTAACAAAATTAAGTATTAAGGGACCTTTCCATCGGTGTAAAAGGGCTTTTTGAAAGAATTTTTTTAACGATTTTTGACTTTTGCTAAAAAAACACTTTTCAAATAAAATTACTCATTAATCACCATCTATTCCAGCAAGTC
Source organism: Hibiscus tridactylites (assembly GCA_958450335.1). Taxonomy (NCBI): domain Eukaryota; kingdom Viridiplantae; phylum Streptophyta; class Magnoliopsida; order Malvales; family Malvaceae; genus Hibiscus; species Hibiscus tridactylites. The sequence goes on along the minus strand of OY288277.1, from coordinate 2,800,965 downwards.
TTTTAATCTTCAAAAACAAAGTCTAAAGGTGATTATTTTACATATTCAAAAACACTTTTTGAAAATAATAGAACTTAACAAAACAATTAAAAACATTTTTTACAGACAGTACATTTAAAAAAGACGTTAAACTCGTCCTTAAATGATATTTACGTGATGTAAACACTTTAGGCGTCAAATTACTTGTCAAAATATAAAAAATCGTAATGAATGTTTATAATATTTTGTTTAAATTAATTGGTTGATAAATTAGATGTCGATGATTATATTTTAAATAATACAAACAAAAATAATTTATATTTGAGCTTGAAATCATATTTAAATATATATACCAATAATTTTAGTGGCTAATGTTTAATTAGATGACTCGAACACTTTATAATTCATAAAAATTTATTCAAGGGATGATTATATATACGTGGTTTATAAATATATTATTCAAATATTTGTTCCTTAAATAATAGAGTTTTTGTTATGAGGGGGAAATTTATCCAATTGAACATGAGACCTAGTATCACTAAAATGATGTGTTTCGTCATTATACCACATGTTTAATTGACTTAAATGATACATTTTAATGTTTTTTTTAAGATTTTATCTATTTATCGACTAAGTTGATGTCTTTTGACTTGTTACCCTGTGAAATGATAAAGGTTACCCTTTTGGATTTGGGTGCAGACTGCAGAGGAATCAGATTTTGAAACGAGTCCGAATAATATTGGGCTGAAGTAAGACACCCAATTATTAGAGACAGGGAGCTTAAGGAATAAATTGGGCATTGGGCTGATTCACAAACCGGTTCAAATCGAAAATTTCCCCCATTTATTGGGTGCCAGAACAAATGAAAATATTTATTAATTGTTATGGATATTTATCTATATAGATGCATATAATGATAAAAAATTTATTTAATAGATTTAATTTATTTCATCATTAGAAATATTATCTCCATTAATTAGAGACCACTACAGCAAAACTGTTCTTTAGCGGCGTTTTTTTAGTCCTATAGCGGCGTTTTTTAGTGCCGCGAAAAACATTCCTGGCGCTTGGAAAAGCGCCGCGAGAAGTGCCGCTTAAAGCAGCGCCGCAATAGTTCGCGGCGTTTCTTAGCAAAAAACGCCGCAAAAGTGCAAGACCTTTAGCGGCGTTTGTATTTACAAACGCCGCGAAAAACTGTTCTTTGGCGTGTGTACACACAAACGCCGCGAAAGACTGTTCTGTTGTGGCGTTTTTAAAAATAAACGCCGCAAAAAATTGTTCTTTAGTGGCGTTTGTATTCACAAACGCCGCGAATAGCAACATGCTTCCAAAAAAAAATCAAATAAAAATAATACTAATATTATATAATAATCAATCAACCATGGTAGCTTACTTTAATCTATTTACAAATGAAATATACTCAAAAAGGAAACAATAAAAGTAATAAAAAAGAAGTACCACTTCCAACATGATTAGCATTATAAATATGGTTTTTAAATGAATACAAGACGAAGTTCGATGGAAAACATACATCACCCCAGCCTCTATTTGCATTATGTTTCAAAGTTAATGCCATAACAGAACTTAGCTGCCAACTCGAATGTCTCGGCACCGCCAGGTAAATTCAGAAGCTCCACCCTTGAGATATCAGAATTCCTATGTTCCGCAACTAACTTCCTGATCCGTCCACTCCGAGAGACAAGAGGAAACTGCATATAACAACTACAATTATGAGCACAAAAATATCCCAAGCCCCAACATTCATCTGCACATGAAAAAACATGTCATTTTACTTCAATGACAACCATACCCTAATGTTTAACATATTGAAGAATATATCAGGCCAAACAATTCATGGCACAATATGTAGACAAAAGAACATCTTCCAGAGGGAAAAGAAAGATAGAAAAAAAGAATTCAGATCTATATAAGGCTAAGAACATTTTTCCCTGATGCTTTAGTTACACTGTTGGAATAATTAAAGTACTTAACCAACTATAAAATCCAATTTAAATCTAAATAAAATATATGAACAGATTTTGAGAAGTAAAGCACCAAATTACCTTGTGTGTAGAGCATCTGATCCATGCGCTTGCACCTGTAATGGAAGAGTTCAAATAATGAACTTCTAAAGCTAAAGTGGAATGGATTTCCACTGATAGAAACTAGAATGGTGCCAATGACAGAGCCGAAAAGAAGACCAGCAGACATGGTCAATGGAATGGCTGGAATAGCAAGAACCTACAAGATAACAAAACGACTTACAAAGCATTAGCTTGCGTAAAAATCAAGAAAACAAAGTGGCTCAATGTTGGGCAGGCTTCAAATAGAACCGAATAAAAAAGGTAAAACACCAACAAAAAAATTGTAACATATGCTTACTTCTAATCCTGCATAAACTGCTACAAACAAAGCATATCCAGCAGGTCCATAACCTGCTTATTGAAGAAAACTTCCACCATTAAAACACTAGACTATGTTCATTTACAAGAACGTTCTACTACTCTAATCTAAAATCCATTCCAGAAAAAAAAGGCTAAATAAAATTATAGACCCTATTAGCAGCATATGCTATTTAAGGATTTTCAACAGTGCAGATAACATCAAAGGCAAAACTGTAAATGCTTTAACATCGCACGAATTACAGTGTTAAAATCCCAAATCAATAGAAAACCTAGAAAGCTAAACCAAACTAAATCAGCAAATTCAAATAATTATAATCCCCAATTATCAAAATTCAAAAGCAATACCAAATACATATAAATTGTGAAAAGGGGTCCGGACTTCATGCAGACATATACCTTCAATGAAAGCGGAGAACTGGTTCAAGAAAACGTTGATTTGGTCCTTGTAGATATACCCGACAATCCCAAATCCACCAACAACACCCACAAGTAGAACTCCGGCCAAAAGGGTACCTTTAAGCGCAGTGTCCCCCTTCAATTTCTCCATTATTACCCTTTCCATCCCCATCCCCTTTGATTTTCTCCTCGTCGTCCCCATCCCCATCCAGCAAAGTAGAAAGAATGAGGCTTTCAACAATTCCCTTTACAGAAAACAATTCCCTTTTTTTCTGGGTAATTACCAATGTGACAAAATGAAAAGGCTACGGAAGTACCAATCAAACCTTTGAAGACATAAAAGTAGCAAAACAGCAAAATTCATACCACCATATACGTATAATAAACCAAAGCTTTCAACTTACTACATATATCTCGCGATTGAACTCTGTTGCAAGACATTCGATGGCAATGTCGTCTCCGAACGCAGCTGTGCGACCTTCTCTATTCTCATCTACAGATAATAAACCCAGCCTTACCTCTCACCGCGCCTCCACCAGCCTCGTCGACGGACTTGTTCGCCGGCCGTACGATGGTGTTCTATTCGTGATGACCGACGACAGACGACAGACGACGATGATAGAGACAACAAGCGAGGGAAAGCACCGGTGAGAGATTTAGGGATTTCACGATAATTTGGGGATTACACGATATGTTGAAGGAGAGCACCAGTCAGAATGAGTTATGATGCTCAACTCAAAACGGTGAGTTTCACTAATACATCTTTTGCAGCGTTTTTATGAACAAACGCCAGGAATACAATACTTTTTGCGGCGTTTTTTTAAACAAACGCCACCAATACGACATCTTTTGCGGCGTTTTTATAAAAACACCACTAAAAAGACACACATTGTAACATTTAAGTAAATAAGACGCCTATTGCGGCGTTTCTATAAAAAAAACGCCACTAAATAATATCTATAGCTTATTTTGTGGCGTTTTTTGCCTAAACGCCGCTAAATGTTTAAATTTAGCGGCGTTTAACTTAAAAACGCCGCGAAAAACGCCGCTATATACTAAACTTGGTGTAGTGGACTAATGTATTATGTATTTTTTATGCCTATAATTAGATGAAGACATTGTACACAAGTCTAGTTTTGATAATAATACGAATTTCCCACTTTCTCCCATCTCATTGTTCTTTTATACTTGTTCGTTGTTCTTCATTATTTTATTACAACATTAATGAATAAAAATAATCTAATGTATCTATCTATGTCTCACATTAAAAATTAATTCTAAGATTAGTGTTTAAAAAATTTGGAATATGGTGTATTTTTTAAGGTGTAGCTAGGATGTAGTGTTTAGGATTTAGAATTTATGGTTAGTGCTTAAAATTTAATATAATTTTTTTAAGTATTTTTAGTAGTAAGCATTGAAAGGGGCACCGAAAAGTGTATGAGTTTTTTTTTGTCTATTATTAAAGGTAAACATTGAAATAGGGAACTCAACGTGAGGTTAATTGAGTAAGTACATTTGTTTGATTGGTTAGGTTGCTCACCATTTTTCCTTCGTTTCTTTTAGGTCATGAATTCTAGACCAACTAAGAACATCCCTTTCTTTCTCTTAGAGTCCTCATACCCCTCGTCTCTATATAGGATTAGGATAAGATAGAATTTGTAAAACAAAACATGAGATCAATTCTCTTCATCATAACCTTATAGTTAATCGGTCGAAATCGGCATTTAGAAACGAACAAAAATCTTCTGCCTTCTAAGTATGTCTATTTCTATGTTCCACACTAAAAATTATTAAAAAATTAAATTCTAAACTTTAACTCTAAATTTTATATTTTAAGCCATAAACTCTAATTTAAACAATAAATCTTAAACTTTAAACTCATTTTTTTAAATAAAACACTAAAAATACATAATTAAGAGGCAGACGATTGTTATCCTTCAAAAATATACTATTTTTTTTACTGAATCAGAAACATGCTAACTTGAAAACAATTAAATTGGACAATGAATTGTCATATAATTATAAAACCAGCTTCCAAAGAATCGAAGCATTCATTCGATGCTTGTATTGCCCGCCCATAATAGCGTAGTACCCCACTCGCATTAAACGACCAGCATCGTCGTGTCGTTATCACAAACCCTTCTTTCACGTGTTTTGTCTTCCGCTATTTATCCCAGATTACATTCACATTCTATGTTTTATTATATTCATTCATGTTCGTTCTATAATCTATATTCGATATAAAAATTTATTATATATTCGAACTTAAACTAAACTGTTAATGATTTTAATTACTTTTAAGATCATAAAAAGAAGAATGGTAAAATATAGTCTTTTTTTTAATTAGGTTTACATTGCAATAATACAAAACATACAAGTGCTAAACAGATATTATTAACGATGTAATCAACAACCTCTAAGCGGTTTACCACAAAGGCAGTCGTTGTACATGAAAGAGGATGCTTCCAGATGATCGAACGGTGCTCCTGCCGGAATCCGTCCGCACAGGTGGTTGTAACTCAAATCAAGGTGGCCGATGAACGACGCCGCCGACAAACTCCTCGGAACTGGACCCTTGAACTTGTTATGCGATAAATCGATCACCGTGAAATAAGATGTCGGCCCGAAAACATCCGGAATGTTGCCTCCCAAAGCGTTTCGGCTCAGGTTCAAGTTTCCGATGGCGGAAGTTAAAAGGGTTGCCGGTATCGAACCCATTAGCATGTTGCAGTCCAAATTCAATGTGGCGAGGACTGCCATTTTCCCGAAACAAGGAGGAATCAACCCCGATATTTTGTTAACCGAGAGGTCCAAATCGGCGAGACGATAAATTCGGCATAACGACACCGGGATCGATCCGCTAATCAGGTTCCCGCTCAACAAAGCACGGCTCAACATACTGAGATCTCCGGCTCTGCTCGGGATCGGACCCGAGATTTTATTGTTTCTCAAATCTAAATGCATTAAGTTTGATAGGTTCGTCAATGAAGCGGGAATTCTCCCCGTTAACTGGTTGTCGGCGACATTTAAAACCGTCAGACGCTTCAGCCTCCCGATATCAGCCGGAATTTCCCCCGAGATCTTGTTACCGATCAAATCGAGGATACGAAGAAATGGCAGACCGGAAATACATTTAGGAATCTCGCCTGTGATTCCTTTCCAATCAGCGATAGTTATACTTGAAAGGCGAGTTAGCTTGCATATCTCGGGAGAGATAAAACCGGTCATGTGACCGGTCCGATGGGCTCGCTCAAAGATGGGATCTTCAGACTCACCGCGGAGGTTGATGTCGGCGACTTGATATGTTTCTTGGTCGCAGCTAACGCCGTACCAATTGCGGCAACAGTCGGTGCCCGTCCATGAGTTGAAGATGCCCAAATAAGGCTCGTGGAGAGCTGCCTTGAAAGATAGCAGCGCTGCCCGGTCCGACGGAGGGCAGCTGTTGACGGCGGAGATAATGGTAAATAGAACTACCGAGAAAATGGTGAAGACTGTCTTCATTATTGCTTTGCATGGGAAGTGGCCATGGTTTTACGTTGTTTATTTATAACGGAGGTGTATGGATCTTGTGTTACGATTTTGCCCCTAACGTCCATTACGTTAGTTTGCAGTGCTTTCTTAGATTGTTCGTTTGGGCTTTCCATTGTTATTACTTATACCCATGCTTAAAATTAAGTTTAAAATTTAAATTTTTATTTATGGTTAGAGTTTAGAGAATTTAAAATAGGGTGTATTTTTTAAGTTTCATGTTGTAAAGTTTATGATTTAAAATTTAGGGTTAGAGCTTGAAAATTAATTTTGTAATCTTTTTTTAGTGTTGAGACATAAATAAGGGACATCGAAAAAAGACAAAAGATTTTTATCCCGCTAGTAGGGCACGTCCCACTTCTCCATTTTCTCTGAGGCGGTTACAAATTTTTTTTCAAGTTCTTCTTCTTTTTTATCGTTTTTCTTTACCGACGGCGGCCTTAGGCCGTTCTGCTGGATCTGTACATAAATAAAATTTATCTTTTCCGATGAATGTTTCATTTTTTTTTCAAGTTTGTTTCTTGTTTTTCGTCTACTTTATCGAATTCTTATTCAAATATGCTTTTATGGCAGTTCTTTTGTCTGCTTGGTGGCAGTTCTTTCGTATGCTTTTTAGCAATTCTTGTCTGTCTTCATGACATTAGTCTGTCTTTTGATAGTTACGCGTTCGAGTGACGAGTATCAACGAGCGCTTTTCAGCGGAGGAGGCTGTTCTATACATGGTATGATTCCCTTTGGTGGTTGTGCCGACATGCCAAGATCAAGTAGCGGAAGAATTTTTGCTATATTCAAAGAGCACTCAAGTCAAAGTATAATTTTTCTGGATTTTTATTTCAGAAGATTTCTTCTGACAGTGTTAGGTTTGGTATGTTCAACGTCTTTCACACTTTTATATTTTTGTTGTTTTGTTCAACACTGTATTTCTATTGTAAAATGTGTGAATCATTTGTATTTCTTTCGCTGTTGAATATAATCCAGATTCTAAAAAAAACACATTCACTGTAACTCAACTAGTGGTTTTAGTGGAAAAGAGATGCTATTTATTATAGGGGTTTAGGTTCAATCCACTTTGTCTGCAAGATGTGTGACGCATCAAAAAATTAAAAAAAAATATGAACAAATAATACATTATAATTACATTTAGACTATTAAAAAACACATTCAATAGAATTTAAAATTCATTTTTCATGAATTTTTTTATAGTGAATCGAGTTCCTTCGTTAAAAAAATCAATTACTCTACTTACTAAAGACTTTTTGTTAATTAATTAACTTAACTATTAATTAATAAACGGCAAATAAAGTAACGACTAGTAACATATTCAAAAAGTATAAAATTCTAGAAAAATTAAAAAATGTATGTAATATTTGTAAAATGATTAAAGAAATACCGAACATCGTAAAATTTATATAAAAAATGAAATTTATTAAAAAAATTGGTAAAAATAAAGATACACACATGAAGATCGTTAAAGACCTCCCTAAACTTACATGAAGGAAAAGAATACCCACGATTGTATTATAAGATAGAGGTTAAAAATCAAAAACCTAAAAAAATACCAAAATAACTAAAGACTAAAGTCATAAGGAATTAATAACAAAACTATGGACATAACTAGACAACCTGCATGTGTTATGGTGGCTAAAATTTATTAATTCTTTTAAAAGAATATAAACATTATAAAATGTTTAAAGCTATGAGATTTATTAAGAAATATGAGAAATTATATACAAATAAATCTATTAAAAAATCATGTTATCATAACTCATAAGGGTGTTTAAAAACTTCTATTTAGGATTTGAACATATAATCAATAAAATTTATATACAAATTTTTATTATTCCTTCTGTGACCATTAGTTAATTAAATGTTGATGTAAAGTGTTTTTATTTACTTGTATCGTAAAATTTAATAATTTTAAACTTTTATGGAATAGTATAATTTAAACTTAAATGATGTAGTAATACAGACTATACAGTAATAAATGGATTTGTACACGCAACGAAGCAATCATAGCCGGGGTCGCTTTTAAATAAAAAAAACCTATTCGAAGCCAACAAGACATGGTTTGAGTTTTTGATAAACAACCAAAACCCACGTGTCCTTAACAACGAAAACACTTACCATTTCATTTTGTTTATATAAAAAAATATAAAGTCAAAAATAGCCCCTAACGTTTGATCTTTTGGTTAATTCAGTACTTATTTTTTGTGTGCAAACAAATACCTAGCGTTTGACTTTCATTCAACTTTCACCCTCGTTGGATGAAAACCGTTAGTCAACAGACGTTGACTGTTTGGGGCTGATGTGGCACTCCAACGTGGCATATAGAAAGAGATGATGTGACATTGCCACGTGTCAAGTGATTTTTAAATATTTTTAATTTTTTTAAATTAATTATAACCAGTGGGATAATGATACTTGACATTATTCGATATCATTATCCGATTAGTTTAAATGCAAAGACAATAAAATGAAGAAATAAAAGGTTTTGTTACTTGTGGAAATTAAACCCACACTTAATGGATGGTAGGCTAAACGGCGAACCACCAAGTTAAAATTTTATTACTAGTTTATTTATTTACATCATCGAAGTGCTTCCTAGGTAATAAACTAATAAAATTAATCAATTCATCTTCTTGCCCAGGCTGGTTCTCAACGCACTTACAGAGCTCCTTTTGATGTTTTCTTGCTCAGATACTGATTCTTTAGTGAATAATTTGGGTTGTTCATGAGAAATCGGTGCTTTTAAAAAAAAGAACCAGTAAACTCATTTACCGCAAACACTTGAAGAACCCGATCTGAATTTAGGTAACCAACTAGTTTGATTGATTTAAGCTTTTTCAAGAGCTTTCCTTTCACAATCTTCACTCTTTTTCCCTTTTTCTTTTTTAATTTTTTCAGTCCAGATCCATATGCTAAATTTAATTTGATTCTGAGACAAAAAGGCAACAAAAATTCAAATAAAATTGTGAATTTTAGCGTTGTAATGAATATGATAAAATATTAAGCTTCAAGTTTCGTTTGATGCAGAGAGATTAGGAGAAAGAAGAACAAGTTTCCAACGGCTAGAAAGATGATGTTAAATGAATAAACTAGTAATAATATTTCAATTTAGTAGGTTGGCTTAGTTGCTCGCCGTTTAGCCCACCATTCATTGAGTCAAACGTTAACCGAATTTCAACTAAAGTGAACTTGAAATACTCGCAAACTATTGAACGGTTAACAAGCAGGAGGAAGAACGGTTAACAGAGCCGGGAAAGAAAACTTGAAGAATTTACAACTCAAGTGAAATTTTGGTGATAGTAATAATGAATGATTTAGACAAGTGGATGAGGCGCATGTATATATATGGCAATGTCGGCTAAGACAAGAGTTGGACCAACGTTATTATCTACTAAACGCCGATGTCTTTTACTAGATCTGTCCCCACGGCCTCCACGATCTTTGCGGATCCACTCGCTGCTTCGGTCCTTTCAGTTAACGAATCAAATACAGTCCACATGATACATAAATTGGGCATCTGGACCGTTAAGCCACTCAATCATCCCGATACCAAGGAAAAAGAGTGCGGGCCATCCAAATCGTGGAAGAGATAAAGTGAAAAACATATCATGTGGATTTCATGCAACAAACAATTGTGTACATTTCAATGTCCCCAATGCATGTACATTGGTTTCATGGGTCACGGGAGAAACTTTATAATAATATCTTGTACTTCATATAAGTTTTGTATAAAGTTGATGTTGGATGATATCTATTTTAAAAAGTAAAATTTTGACATATTAAAGGCATTTAAGTGAGAATAATTTTAGAAATTACCCAAAATTTGACAAGGTATGTACACGTGCCAAGTCTTATGTCGGTCACAGATTATGTTGAAATATTGAAAATGAGAGCAAGCACATTTGGTCGGTTGGTCAAACTGTTCATTTTTGTTCCCTCGTTTCTCTTAAGTCATGAGTTCTAAACCCACTAAGAGCACTCTCCTCCTTTTCCTAGAGCAAGTACATTTGGTCGGTTGGCCAAACTGTTCATTTTTGTTCCCTCATTTTTCTTAAATCATGACTTCTAGACCCACTAAGAGCACTCTCTTCCTTTTACTAGAGCCCTTGATTAGATAAGATTTCTCAAAAAAAAAAATATTGGTGATAAGGAGAGAACTAATTATGTTGAAATATTAGAAATGAGAGCAATCACATTTGACCGATTGGCCAACCTGTTCATTTTTGTTCCCTCGCTCTCCTCCTTTTCCTAGAGTCCCCTGATTAGTGATTAGATAAGATTTCTCAAAAAAAATATTGGAGATAAGGAGGAGGGAACTAATTAGCAACGCTAACATACACGTTTTAAAAGGCTCATCGGCAGAGGAACACATGGCGATTTGTTCAGCTGTATCAAACCTTGGGGTGTAAGTCACGGCATTTGCAACATCATAAACTGCTCTTCCTGCAACCTTAAACTATCTTTACATTATCTTTACAAAATCAAGGTAAAAAAATGGTCATCGATGGAGTCGGTTGTCATGCAAATGTGCAGCGGCCACGTTTTGAAAATGCGTTGATGCAACATTTGTAAACATCGCCGGCACCATATTATGCAATTGCGTTGGCGGCGTCACGTTATGTATAGGTGTAGGCCTTGTGTCTGACAGCTCCTGCAACACACATACAAAGGTTGAAGGTTACACAACTGCATGCAGCTAAAAAGAACACGGATTTATCGACACACATTTGGATAAATTTAACTTGAGTAAAGCATAGATGATGGTGATAATGAATTTGAAGGGTACAAGCCGAGGGCATTTCAATGTATATTGTATCTAGTACTGTACTACTCCTTGCCCATCCATGCACTCTGACTTTGCATAACCGAATAAAAGCAACACATATTAACATCCTATATTGAGTTGGGAGACTAACGCGTCTGAAAATCTCTAATGAAAATAAAGATGTAGATCGTAAAACTCAGCCCGAGTAAACCTAGTAATGTTACAGTTCAAATTCCACCAAATTGGAAGACGTTATATCAACCGCAAGAAACTTATGGGCAGCATGAATCACATCCATCTTTACGAGTTTACAGAGCAAACCGCCTTCCCTTTTCACTGATACTTAAGGACGAAACTCACCCTAAGAATCATATGTGAAGCTTATCCAGGTTCTTAACTGATCCTAATATTAGCATATTATGCACACAATTATACGAAATTTGTTGCATATGCTATGGACCTATGGTTCAGATATTACACTCTTCTAAGGCATCAAATCATGAGAACTAACAAGTAAGTGCATCACAAATAATTTCCGGAATTCAAGAAAATAAAACCATTTTATCAACATAGAAAAGAGAGAATGAGGAACAGGTGAAAGTACAACGAACCATTTGGTGAAAGCCATCTTGTGACCCAACATTGGCAGCTCCTACAGGAGATACCTGCTGTTTACAGAAGCAAATTTTGGTGATTTACCATTTCTTTTCCTTTCCCTTCATAAATCAAAACGTTTAAATAAGAAATCGTACGCGTAAGCAGACTGCTGACTGACCTTTCCTTTTCTAGTTGCATTATTCTCATCAATTTGCCTCTCCGATGCAGTCTCAACACTTTGATAAGTCTTGATTGTGTTTGTCATTAGAGGGTCTGGAGTTTTTTCTAGAGAAGCATTTACACAAGGGTTAAATCTTTCAACACCAGAATCAGCAATAATAACTGAGGTATTAGGTCTGTCTTCATTCCCAGCCGAATTATTGACACCTACACATTGCTTCCGAGCTTCTTTAATGGCAGATAGAGCAAGATTATAGCTCTCTTGAGAAAGTGAACCTTCTTCACTTAATATTATGGCACGTCTACACAAATCATTATACCGGCGGACCTTAGATTGGACCTCATCCAATTTCTGACTGATTGGACGCCTGCTCAAGGCAGCATTTGTCCACCGTTGCAAAATATATTTTGATGGGATGTTGAACACACCAGACATCTGGAGCACAACAATAGCATGTCTACAAAGGTATCCCTTGTACTCAAAAGAGCGGCATGAGCAATATATATCTGATTTAAATTCATTCCATTCAACCATATAATTTTGATTATCTTCAAAGTCCTTAACACTATATGTTGCCGGCACCTGATCTTCATTTTCCTTTTTAAGATGACAAGCAGCAGCTCCCAAAACCTCAACTTGGAATTTCTTGAAAACTTTGTGTGTGTATACAATTGATATTTGTTTTTCAAAAGGTGACGGAGACTTCAGCTCAGGAGTCTCATGCCATGCACTAAAATCAGCTTTGGCTTCCTCTTCATACCTGTCCTCAAGAATTACTCTATACTGCTCTATAAATTCCCTCAATGATGTTTCTCCATGCACATATTTGTCAAATGAAGAACACAAACTGTCTGAACGTAAAGCTGTAGATAATCCCGCAAAAGAAACATCCCTCATAAAGACAGGAACCCACTGTTTCCGATCTTCATACAAAGACTGAACCCACTGCATTTCTCTTAGATGAAACTTGTCAACCATCTTCCACCACCTTTTTTCAAATTGCTCCTCAGTCCAAGACCGATAAATACATTTATCAAATTTTAGCATTAAACTATCATGCCACAGGCTCGGATATTCAAGATGCCTGGTAAGTTTTTCCAACACATGCCATAAACAGAAACAATGGCGTGTACTAGGGAACACAGCAGCCACAGCTGCTTTTATGGCATTATTTTGATCAGTGAGCATCACTTGAGGAGCCCTTTCCCCCATTGCTATAAACCATGTTTGCATCAGCCAAAGAAAAGTATAAACTGTTTCATCTGCAATCAAGGCACAACCAAGTAATGTGGGTTGAATATGATGGTTGACTCCACAAAAGAGTACCAAAGGTATTTTATACTTGTTTGTGAAATACGTAGTGTTGAAAGACACAACATCGCCGAAGTTACTGAAATCTTCCATGCCTTTGGCATCAACCCAAAATACATTTCTCAACCGATGCTCTTCATTCAAATCAACAGCGTAGAAAAATTTGGGGTTTTCTGCCTGCATCTGCATCAAAAGTTCAAGAAGTACTTGGGCATCTCCCTCTTCTAAAACCAAACTCCGACCCCTGTCATGCTGGTTTTTCATATAACCTTCCAGAAAGGTAATATTTTGATAGGCACTAAATAGTTTAGAAACTACAGTCAGATTCTTCCGCCTCCTTCCAACATCAGCCTTAGGCGGATCAACATTTCTGTGGCTCCGAAAAAAATGTGCTTGAGCCGGCAAAAGTCCATGATTATGCTCTTGTATGAAACTATAAACATACCACCTTCCATCCCGCCTTCTCTTCACATGCATGCTAGCTTTACAACCAATTTTGGGGGAAGGCCGAGGGTTAACGGCATCATCAGACTGTTGCTTATTTCCATATCTTATGCATGTAAATTTAGCATCAATAAATTCCTTGGACACCCTGGACCGACGACTGCTCAGTTTAGCAGTGCCAAAGCCCACAGACTTTGCATATTCTTTGTAATACGAATAAGCAGCCTCATGCGATTCAAATTCCGTATCCGGGTGTGGAGCTGAAATTGCATCACTGGTGCCAGTGCTAGAATCCATTATCTTAAGGAGAATACTAAGATTCACACTGCACACTATGCTTTTAACTCCGGTGTCCGCTCGAACCGCGTCAACCCGGAACGGAGACAATAGAAACCTTTGATTGCATGAATTCAAAACGACAGTACCTAAAACATTGATGTAATACATGTCGAGTCAATACAGGATCAAGCAAAAATACTAAAGAAGAAAAACAGCAATAATAAAGAAAACAATATCTCAGACAAAGAAACACAAACAAGGCAGTATACTAAAGTCTATGCTATATCCAACCAAGTTCGAAAAAAGGTCTTTACAGATGTGCCTGAAGCTAGAATAAGGAGCTCCATTTACCTACCAAACTCAATATTACTAATATTTGTACCTAAATTCGACAGAATTTTAAAAATAATGATAATAAAAATCAGCATACCCTAAAATTGCAGCTCGGAATGCAAGCGTTGGCCTATTGAAGACAGAGGAGATGAATGAGTGAATAAGATAGAGGGCTGGATTGTTGATTGAGAGATGTTGCATACTTTAATTGAGAAGCAAAGGTATTCTTGCGATCAAAGTCTGAAATTCGGATTTTGGGGAGGACTCAGAAATGGGTCTATTTTGACCCAATCCATCTGTTTCTAATTTTCATTTTTAATATGGATAAATATCATATACACTAAACGCCTTAATTTAATGTATATGATTTAGAGGTTTAAGTGCAGCGATTTAAAATTTAATGATATTTGTTTAAATTTAAGATTTAATAATTATAGGTTAGGGTTTAGTTTTTAGGTTAATATGGTGAGGATTTAGGTTTTAACATATAAACCCTAAATTACAACCCTAAACATTAAATTTAAACAATTATCTCTTAATTCTAAACCCTTATACCTAAACCCCTAAACTCTATACCATAAAATAAATCCATATTCCCTAAAACTAAGGCGCTCGTGGAAACTTTCAGTTTCACCGCATGTATATAGAATATTTATCCTATTAGTTTGTTGTTAAATTCTTATAATCGACTTGATCGGGTTTGAATTTTTTTATATATAAAAATCGTGTTCGGTTGGGTGGAATTCAGTCAAGTTAAGTTTAGTATTATAGTGAAAAATATTCAACTTAACTCGATTTGAGATTAATAATATAATTTTTTATATATTTTTAGATATATTTGTAACAATGATCTATCTTTCTATAACTTTTTACAATTAAATCTTTAAAATTAATTTTTTATATTTACAATTTGATCACTAAAATTAATTTTTTATAATTAAATCTTTAAAATTAATTTTTTTATAAATCAGATTAGATCGAATTCTGAGTTGAGGGAAAATATAAAACATATAAAGGCAGTAGACCGGATTCTTTTGGGATGTTTTTATGATTATAAGACTAATTGGGCCATTTACATTGGGTTTTGTCCAAAATAATGGATTTAGATTTTTTTCAACTCTCATTCGAAATAGTTTCCACCAATTGAAGAACAACTCACTGTAGGATAAAATTACTCGAGAAGACGTATTTTCTAAAAGACTATGTATATCATATTGTAAACAATTAAAATTACGATTTGAAAATTTCATTTTTAGAATATTATGTGTTTGTATAATTTAATCATATTTATATGAAATAAAATAAAATAAACAAATACATATATTGTTAGTTCAACGTTCCCCCACCTAGAATCCAACGCCGGGGTTGTATTTAATTGATGATATGATTTGAGATCTTAATTCAGATATTAACATATTAAAAAGTCAAATCATATCATAGGTTTAGGGGATTGATATTTCTCCAAAGTCTATAAAAATAGTATTGATTTCACATTATAAATTCAGCAATCTCACTCCAAATTTGAATTAGAAAAATACAAGTATGGTTCTCCCCTAAAAGTAGGAGTTGGCCCAATTATATTATATCATGTTGACGTCGACGTTAATTGTCTGTCCAATTTAATTACGTAAATGTTCCTATCTTTCACTTAATTATATTTTGATTCGTAAACACAATTAATTAGAGATCATTGGAGAAAAATGAGCAACTACATTTAGTCAGTTGGCCAAACTGTTCATTTTTATTTCGTCATATTTTCTTAAGTCATAAGTACTACCGTATTAGACCCACTAGAAAGTAAGAACACTCATATTCTTTCCCCTAGAGTCCCTATTTCTCTCCTCTATATGTAGGATTATGATTAGATTTAGGTTTTGACAAAAAAATATGGAAAATAATTGATGTATTTATGTAAACTTTAGTTTACACAAACAAACTTATTTTAGAGGTTATGAGTTTAGTTTAAAGTTTAGAAATTATGAATTTGAGTTTTACTGTTTTTGAATTTATAGTTTAGCGTATAATGCTTAGGACTTAAAGATTTAGTGTCGGAAATTTAAATTTTAAGATTTAAATGTTAAATGAGTATGATTGTGAAAAAGGTTTTCACTTTTTTATGCATCAAAATAGTAACTTAAATTTATTGGGTTTTTGTTTGATACACTTGCGATGGAAAAAAATTTACGAGTGGATTGAATTCAAGAGTTAAAGAGTTAGCTTACAGATTATTGTTGAGAAGTTAATGAGTTTAGAATTTAGTGTTTTTTGTTAGGATTTAGAGTTTAGTGTTAGAATTTATGATTTAGGATTACAATCTAGGTCATAACATTACTATCCTAAACTCTAAACACATAAACCACCAAACCCTGAACTAACTCTTTAATTCTACCAACAACCTCTAGAGCAAGTGGTTAAAAGCTCTCAGTCTCAGTTGACATCTCATCTCCCATTAGGTTGTAGGATCTAGACCCGGTAGGAACAAATTTTTCCTTCCCCTCTTCTTAGGTAGAATTTGTTCAAAAAATTAAACAAAAAAACTCTCTAATTCTTGAATTTAACCTGGAAATATTTTTCATTATATTAAATACTTTCACATATTTACACATCTCTATGTGTTTTTCTTTTCTTTTGAAATTCCTAGTTCAACCTCCCATTTTTACACTTGAGAACAAATTAAAAGAAGCTAAAAACAAGTTTATGGGATGAAATTGAGTCGAACGACAAGTTCCTCGGCTGAAACGAATAATTGATTTCACTGAGGTTGTCGGTGAAGAAATTGTTTTAGTTAAATTGGAGAGAATATCACGAGCTTGCCTCTTGGATGCCGGATAGGGTCATTTTGCGGGGAAAGCTTCGTACAAAAAAGTATGAAATCACTATGTTTTACGAGTGTGTAAAGCTTACATATTTTATTCTAGAAATTCACTTTTCCTTCTCCTCATTTTCTTAAAAAATCGTTTTTAAAAAATAAATATCTTCCTTTACATTTAATCCGTAAATAGATTTTTTTATAAATAGATGAATTATTTTAAAATTATTAAAATGATTAATGATACATATCGGTACATAAACTCAACGGTGATGATATCGATTGGTGGGGCTAAGTTTTGTCACATGGCATGAAATTGATGAATGACATATAATGATAAAAAAAAGGGTCATTGTCTGCGCATCATTTGGACAATGCTCCTTTGAAAATGCAACATTATCTGCAAATCTACAAAATTCGAAAGTGCATTTTCTGCCCACTCAATGAGGTTTTGTCATTTACTGATTTGAATTACATTAAACAATCCTAAAACAAATCAAGATTAGGAGTTACAAATCACTTTGGCATATTATAATAATATATTTTATACACATCGCTTTAATTTGCATCATTAGACCCTTGTTAATAACTTTGTGTTAACTGATATTTTGGTTTTCCAAGTTTTACTTTATTATCGTTCGGTATTTAAAGATTTTTTTAACTGTGATGAACGTTATTTTAACTTATTTTGTTGCTATAAAAAAATTCATTCGATATTTTAAGAGCATGTCACATAATACATAATATGTATTATATTTTAAAAATTCATTTGAATTTTACGAGAGTTTAAAAATTTTAAAAATGCGAATCAAACACGTCTGGATCCATCCTATACGTATTAATAGTGAGCTAAAAAACAATATATTGAATTTAATTACTCAAGTAAGTTGTATAAACTCTATCAACAGCTTTCCAATCTAATAAAAAAATATTTTAGTGTTTTTTCAACAATTATGAAACACAATAAACCTTAATAATCTGTGATGGCTTTATCTCCCATTTTAGCTAGTGAGATTGGAGTTCCGAGTTTTAAACACTGAAATGCAACTGTGGTCCAACACAAGGGTTGATACGGTCATTTTCATTTGTGGGACCGTATTTCACATTCTGACTTTACTTCTAAAAATAGGACACGTCTATGTTCATCTCTGACTCTCTGTTGGGTTCAGCTACCCCAATAATATGGGCAGTATTCGGTAAGCATTAAGAAAGGATATTTTCAAATTATAATAAAATTAATTTTTTTTGATGGGTCATAATAATATTTTAAAAATATTGACGGAGTTATATAACTATTTATTTTATTTATTAAAAGACTATCATATTATTATCGGAAAAAAAGTTGGCAGGAGTCCACGCGCTAAAATCTCTTTATGTTCCGCTCATTTATTCATGTTCATTCCCAAATAAATAAATAAACACGAATAATTAAACGAACATAATTTTTTGTTCGTGTTCGTTCGTTAAAATGATAAAGGAACATAAACGAATAAACATAAACGAATATATGTGAATAAATTTAAGCGACCATAAACAAACAATTTTTTAAATGTTCACGAACGTAAATGAATGAACGAGTCATTTCTCCGTGTTCATTCATTTCATTAAACAAACAGAAAACTATGTTTATGTTCATTCGTTTAATAAATAAACGAACATAAATTAACTTACCGTTAAATGGTTCGTTTACAATCATACTTTTTAATAAAGTCTGAATTATAAGACAATACTCAAATAAATCAAATTGTTGGTAATTAGTGACTCGTTTTTCAAGTTCAAGTCTATTAATTCTGTATGATATATGTATATCACGTATGAAAAATATGATATATATATACATATATACAATTAAATTGAGATAGATTATTATAAAAAATCATTTAAATTGAAATCAATTAGGACGATATAATTGTAAATATTTATAGTTAAATTTGATCAGAAACTTAAACAACTCGACTTAAACTCAATTTATAAACTTATTCAATTTGATTTTTTTAAAATAATATTTTATTTATAAAACATGACTTGTAACCCGACTAACTTCCAAGCCCAAAATTATGGCGTTGCAACAAGAGTTTTAATGAAAAAGCGAATGATAATTATTCTAGAAGACACGAATTCAAATCGCTATGCTCATAAAATATATGTACATTGCAAAAAAAAATTAAGAATATTTATGTAGAGATACTTATAGTTAGTAATCAGTAAACAAGAACAAAAGCCATTAATGTAATAATGTCTAATATCAATAACATTAGATAAAACAAAAAAAACATACTAAATCTGAGGCATCCTGTCATTTCCTATTGGCTGAGCCTACAAAACTTGGGGAAATGAATTCTAAAGTGGAGAGAGACAGAGTGGTGATTATATTTCTCTTATTCTGTTTTTGTGATTAGATTCCTTTCATTGAGTGTCTCACTTTTTCTTTTGTTGTTTTCTTTTTTACCTCATCGGTGTTTTCTTCCACACCCAAGTGCTCTGGTTCCATGAATGGAAAACTGGGTTTCTTTCAGTTTTGATTGAAAGTGAACAACTGTGTGCTGGAGTCTCTGTTTTCCTCTGTTTTTGGAGCATCCTCTGATAGCCTAGCAGTGTTAGAACTTGATGTTCAAGCCAATCAAGCTCTTCTGATTCAACTTCGGGGTTCTTAAAATAGATAGTTTCTTGTTCCTCGGTGTTCACTTTCCGAGATTTTTTTCTTTTTCTTCTAGAGCTACTTTCTTGGGAAACAAACGAGGTTTCGGTTATTCCTAAGTGGGTCCTTCAACTCGATCTGAATTGAAATAAGTTACTGATTTGGGGTTTTCCAAATCTTGGTGAGATTGAAAAAAGAGGAGAAAATGGAGTCAGATCTTCAACGCTACCATCACCACCACCTTCTGGATTATCAGCAAGCTCAACACAATCAAAGGCAGATGAACTCTGGGTTGACGAGATACCAATCTGCACCGAGTTCGTATTTTTCCAACATCTTGGACAGGGATTTCTGCCTAGAGATTCTAAATCGGCCTTCGAGTCCCGAGACTGAACGAATCGTCGCCACGTTTCTGTCTAGCGGTGATGGTGATGATGCTGGTGGCGGTGGCGGTGGCGGTGGCGGTGATGCTAATACAGAGAAGATTCCAGAGCAGAATCTTCGCACCATGACACCGAGTTCACCTGTTAGAGAAACAACAGTGAAAATGGAGTCGCAAACGCAGACTATGACGCCAATGGATAATCAAACAGGGCTTATGCAGCAGCAGCAGGTGAATTATTCCTCTGTTCCCCAGAATCTATACCAAAGCCAACCTCAACAGTATTTGGTAAATCAGCAACCCGGTTCAGCTTTGGGCGGCGGCGGCGGCGGTGGCAAATCGAATCTCGTTCGACACAGTAGCTCACCTGCTGGGTGGTTCTCCAAAATAAACATGGAAAACAGTAAGTGCCTTTGTATTTAGATATATAGTTTCAGTTAAAAATATAGGAAAGAATCAGTGAAAAAGGCTTCTTTTTGTGGGTAAAAAAAGAAGGGATTTTTAATCTACCAGACCAATCAAATGAAGCAGCCAGTTCTATAGGAGTCAATCAAACTATAAACCAAAGATATTAAAATCGCAATTTGATAAATAAAATTGTCAATTCCATTTGTTCCGAGTAGTTTGTAAAAAGTCTGAGAATGACTGTGCAAGTGTAATGAAGTTGCAGGCTATGGAGCGATGAGGGGAATGGGAGATTATGGAAGCGTTACTAGCAGTACCAGAGAAGCAGCGTTCCGTTCAGCAAGCAGGCCGCTGGCACCACCGCCTTCCGGGATGATGGCTCCAATTGCGGAGATTGGGAGCACAAATATTAGCTCAGAAAATCATCTCAGCAATTACTCCTCAGGGTTTCCAGCTACTTCTTGGGACGATTCGGTGATGATTTCTGATAACATGTCGGGCGTAGAAAGACTCGGGGAAGATGATAGATTGCTTTCCGGCATTGATTTAGATGGAGCAGAAACTAAGGTAGCATGCATAATGCATAAACACAATGTCACATTTCTCTTATATTGAATAATATTCTTATCTAATTATATTTCCTCCCTTTTGTTGTTGTCAAACTCGGATAGAACGGAGACGGCGGCAATCACCGTCCTCCGCCACTTTTGGCTCATCACTTGAGTTTACCGAAAAGTTCACCAGATATGTCTGCCATTGAGAAGTTCTTGCAGTATCAGGATTCTGTTCCTTGTAAGATCCGGGCCAAGAGAGGCTGTGCCACTCACCCTAGAAGCATTGCTGAGAGGGTAATCTGTCTCTTTTCGATGTTACTTTCTATGTCCAAAATTAAATAGGGACGGAAGATTTCTATTCGAGTTATCTGCTCTCTTTGTATGCATAATTTAGATCATTACATGCAGATTAAAGTCTCTGTTTGCTGAAAATAGAAAACCCATGAGCTCGACTTAAATTGTTGTTATGTACATTCAGGTGAGAAGAACCAAAATAAGCGAGCGCATGAGGAAACTACAAGACCTCGTTCCAAACATGGATAAGGTAACAGATTCTTCATTCCAACTTTATGAGGAAAAAAAAAACCCACGTTTTCTTTCCATGTTTTGCAGCAAACAAACACCGCCGACATGCTAGATTTGGCCGTTGATTATATTAGAGACCTCCAGAAACAGGTGAAGGTAATGTAATAATGAACCCTAAACCCACCAAGAAATAGACCCCCCCCCCCCCCCCCCCCCCTTTTGAATTCATTCATTTCACCCATGTTTCGATATTTTTCAGACACTTGAGGACAGTCGTGCAAAGTGTTCGTGTGCTTCGCAACACCAGCAATAATAATAGCTATTAAAAGAAAAGTTTGTAGTTGTTGTCACCTTTGATGTTTTATGCACAGACAACAGCCATTACTTTGCAAAAAGCATATATGAAAGCCCCTCGCGGTTGAGGTCAGGTCTGTGGTGCGTCATGTCTAAGGTGCGGCTAAAGACACAGGTTTCAAAACTTGTCCACGAACTAAAAATATTAGACTTCTTGATAACATTGTCGATTGATTTTTTTTTCAAGTATCGATACTTAATTTTTCTTGATAATTTTTTAGTTTGGGATAAAATATAGATACTAGAAAGAAAAAAGCTGCTAAAAAGCTGGGCGAAGCAGATTTTGATGTATAGGTGTAACAAGTGATATTTATGTTGTAATGATTATGTTTATGTGTGTAGGATCTTTTACATATTAATTTGCTGCTAAATCTAATTTCCAATGCGCTTGTTCCCACGCATGTTTGGATTTTTCAATGCACACAATTTATGTGTGCGATCATATTTTAATTTTACCTCTATTTTTTTAAATGGTTGGTGTTTGCTGCATTGAAACTGTATGCGAAATAAATTATATTTATTAAAATTACATTTTAGAATTATTTTACGATATTTGGATGATTTTGTATTTGATTTTATTTTAAAGGGTGATCAAATTTTCAAAATTTATCCATTATAAACATCAAATACAATAAATAATTTTAATTTATTAGTATAAAAATATATAAAAAACAATTTATTGTTAACAAAATTTATTTGACTCTAATCAAACATTAAAAAATAAATTATATGAAATAAATACACCCTCAGTCCCTCACATTTCAATAATTTTCAATATACTAATAATTTGTAGTATTTTAAATATAATTATGTTATATTTAAGTTTTCTTGTCGTGATTTGTTATTTTAAACATAAACGGTAAAAAAAAAACACCAAAATTTCTCTTAATAAATTTTCAATTGCTTCGTAAGTCACGGCATGCTTCCAATTTGGAGATTGAACGAACACCGAAGGGTTAGGGTTTTTGTTTAATTGATTTCATTTTAAATTTGAATGAATTTTTAATTATTTAATTGAATTTAATCATCGCTGGATCCACGATTAAACCGATTAAGTCAATAATTGATAATTTGAATGATTTGACTATCGATTCGAATGCTACAATATCGGTTGAGGTAAAATTTTGGATATTAGATTTATCTATACTATATATTTATACATAATGTGATTGATTGAGTTGATTTCATTGGTTAATCATAGGGTTGATTATTTGATCCAGATCAAACGAGTTTTGATTTAACTCGAATTTTATGGTCAAATTTTTTTATAAAAAATTTAGGTTCGAATATGATTGTTTAAGGGTGAGATCGAGTCAGGTTCAGTTTAAGATGAAAAATATTCAACCCAGCTTGAAATAATAATTTAATTTATTCTAAATATTTAGGTATAATTGCTATAATGTCTCTCTATATTCAATTATCTCCTTATTTTTCTAATAAAAATAGAATAATCATTATAATATTCTCTCTATTTGTATTTTTTTTTCAATTAACTCTATATTTTATCAAATAAAAATAAAAGAAATTATATATGTTGGGTGGGGTTAAAAAATTTTACTCTAAAATTCGAGTCGAGTTTAGATCTGATAGAGCATCATACAATGTCATTGTCAGGTCGAGTTCAGTGGAGATGCTAAAATTTCGTGCCGAGTACAAATCGACTAAAAATCCAACCCAACTCGACTAATGACCATCCTAGTTAATTTTGTTTCACTCAATTGAAAAATGATTGAAATATTCTAATTATAAATTATAGGTAATCTTTATTGCAATGGTGTTTATATTTTGTTATACATTTTTATAAAATTTTAAATAATAATTAAAAATAACTATTTAGAATTTAAACATGTAAATTGTAACAATTAAATTCAAACCTTTTTCGACCTATCTATGAACATTCATTAAATATATTTTTATATAAAACATTTTCATTCATCTACATAATAAATATAACAAAATCTAATAAATAGTGAATCAAATTGAACTGAGTTGACTCAAAATAAAAATTACTTTACCTAAACCTAATCAGAATCTATTCAGGTTCACGTAATTTGGGTGCTAACATTTAATGGGCCCAGCTAATGGAGGGGATAATGTTAATAAAAATTCAGAAACTATTTTTATTATCATTTTCCATTAAATAAAATAGACTTTTATAATATAATATAATATTGCTTCACTTTTCTAATATCATAATCGAAGAAAGTGTGACGTGGCCATTTATTCCTTACCAGCCATATCTACACGACACAAGAACCAACTAATGAAGATGATAAAGAAGAATTGGACAGTTTGTTTTTTCAATCTGAATTAAAAGCTCATAGCAAGGTAATATATATTTATAGGTAATAATATATATTTATATTTTTATAATGTACATATATTTTATATATAAAGTTGTTTGAATTAAAGTCTCTTAAAATAAGCTCCGAGTTCGGGGAATTAGGTGCTGTTTTGGTGGAGAACGAGCATCACAAAGAAATGTTTTTGACGGAGATCGTGTTAGAGGGCTTCGATTATTTCGATTTAATCACCATCAACTGTAATTCTTGGATCCACTAAAAATTCGACAACCCTAAAAAATGAGTCTTTTTCATTCCCAAGGTCAGAGAGTAGTCTATATTAGTTTTTTTTACATATTATTTTATTATAAATTATATTTTGATACACAATCTCTATAAAAAAAATAATACAATTTTTCATATTTAAATTATAAAATTCAAAACATAAATCCCTAATCCTAATGCTAAACTCTGATGTTTGAGGCCCATACATATATATGTTTTTTTTTCATAGCTGAGAAATTTTATTTTATTTTTATTCGAAGAGAAATTTATTAATGATACACGATGCTAGGCAAATACGACATATAATAGTAATAGATGGACCATTGAACAAGAAAAACGAGACAAAAAATGTAAAATTTGGAATCAATGGAGTAAATATGGACCACTTTCATATACTAAAACAACATTTCTCGGACCACTTTTCATGTTAGGGATGTGCATGAGTTGATCAGGTTTCGGCCAGCTGTTCTGATATGAAATTAATTAGTTTTTTTTTTGTTGATTTCCTATGCAATCCGAATTTTGGATGAAATCTGTCCGACGAATCTAATCCACACAGATTATTTTTTGTTCAGTATAATATAGTAAAGAAAGATGCATTATAATAGTTTTTAAATAGAAATTATCTACATCTTTTCGATGTCTTTTTATGTTTTTATATTAAAAAATTAAGTTTAGTATTTAAAGTTAGGGTTTAAGAAAATAAGAATATGGTGTAATTTTTTAAAGTTTAGAGCTTATAGTTTAGTATTTAGAATTTATGGTTAGGACTTAGATTTTAATTTTTTAGTGTTGACGCCTATAAATAGGCACCGAAAACGGTAAATGACTTTTATCCAAAATTTAGATACACATATTGTACAATAACTTGCATGTTTACACTATAAAATTTAAATCTTAAATTTATAACCCTAACTCTGAAATTATATACCCTAACTCTAAACTATATACTCTTAAAATATGTGCATATGATAGAAGTCTGTCTTTGAAGGATCTGATAGACACAAATGAATTATTTAATTATTTTTATTCAGTAAAATAGAGTTAAAAAACAGAAAATTTGACATTATAGTAATAATTATCTCTAAATATATACTAAAGTTATGCAATTGTTCCATGTCAGAGATTTTTATCCTAAATTCAAACTGAATTATTGAAAAAAACTTGAAAATGGAGCCATTAGGGTTTATTTTTCGTGAAATTCTACGTTTAACAAGAAATGAAGATTTGATAAGCTGACTTGCAAAATCTCTTGCCTTGTTGACTCCCTAACAAAGAAATTTTGCTGCTGTAGTTGTTGTTTTCAATCACTTTGCTATAATAATACAGTCATACCTGCCGTCTCGAACGCCGAGCGGATTGAAGAGGCTGAGGAAGGAAGAGATGGAGGCATCAGGCATTGAGAGGGAACGGCGTGGGAGAGCGCAAGTCATTTGAGAGGATATACGACTACGATGTTTACAACGATCTCGGCGACCCTGATTCCGATCCAGGTAAAAAGAGGCCAGTGCTCGGCGGCAATAAGCAATTACCCTACCCTCGACGGTGCCGGACTGGTCGCCCTCGCTGTAAATCAGGTAATCAACCCAATTATTGATTTTATGGTTCGTAAACCCTATCAGATCTGCGATTGTCAAATCAAACTTTTAGCGTCAACGAATATTTGTTTCCAAGTCTCCAATCCAAAGGCTGTGGCAACCGGCACCCAATTGCCATACCAATTCAACAACGGCATCTTATCACTTTTCTTTGGCCGCTAAAATAATTTTATTTCATATTAAAATTTTAGATTATATTTTGATGCATATTTAAATTTTGTTTTATACAACCCTTTATATTTAAGCTCTAAAATTTAAACTCTAGCCCTAACACACTAAAACTTTAAACTTTAAATCTTAAACTTAAACTTTAAATTTTAACCTTAAACAATAAATTCTACACCACACGACCTAAACCTCTAAACTCTAAACTACAACTTAAATCTTTAAACCCTAAAATTAAAAAGCTGGTGTAAACTAAAGTTTTGTGTACAAAGTATTTTTCTATCACGGTATGATATTTATAAAAATGAAATGACTGGGAAAAAAGAGTTTCAATTTGCGCCTAATTTCGGCTGGGAAAAGTTCAATGGGAGGTTAAAGGGATGAAAGGAATGCAAACACGGATTTGAAGAACAGAAATGGTGCTGGGGTTGTGCCGTATGAGTTTTTGAAGCCCTTCTCTGAGCCTGGGGTTACTGGGAAGGGAGTCCCGTACAGCATCTCCATCTGAGGTTAACATAAAATGCCAAATACAACACTTCCATGTGCTCAATTTCCTTTGATATAAGCTTTGAATGATCAAAACGTGACTAGCGCTGAACAAAGAGCAAATAAAAATGGAAGAAACAACTCACCCATGTAATTCAAATATACACGGTCAATGAATTAAATTATTAAAAATATTTTATTTTGCTCACCGTATATAAAAATTAGGGTTATAACTTAAAATTTAATTTTTAAGTGTTTTTTAATAGGGGGCATGATTAGGTGACAGAAAATTTTTCTCAGGGGAGGGGGAAAATCTAGGTGAAGGCTATGCTCCTAAGGGGTCTTGAACCCGGGACCTAAGGGAAACGGAATGGAGCAGGTGAGCGTGCTCTGACCACCAGGCCGTCATCGCATGCTCATAATTTTCCTAATTTGTTTGCTTAGGAGTGTGACGGATAGAAATATTTTTTGTGTGTGTCTATCTATATTTTCACTTTAAAGATTTGGGGTTAACAAAATTAGTGATATTATTGTATTTTAAAGTGTAAAGATTAGAGTCTAAGATTTAAAATTTAGGGTTGATAATTAAAATTTTATTTTTTTAATATTGAGACATGAAGAAGAACAGTAAAAAGAGTGTAGAGTATTTTTGTTTGAGTGTGACATTCTTTTGAGGGTCGTATTAGTAAAAGGCTTTATGTATTAACGCCTTCTGATTCACGGTTTATGTACTAAAACACAAATATTAGATTTTTTTTAAAAAATGACTCCAATATTATATCACTAGAATACACATTAATATTCTTGATGAAAAATTCAATCATTAATACTCAATTTCACCAATATCAATAATACTGTTCAATACACTATATACATTAATATTCTTGATGAAATAACTTTTGTTTTGTTATTTACATCGGAGCCAACATATTTAGATATTATGAAACGTCAGTCAAAGGACCTCATTTGGGTTCATTTTTCACGTGCTGTGTCCTACGGAGTATTTGTTTATATATTTTTGTAGAAACTAATATTATTACTATTTCTAATATTATTTATTTATTACTATTACTAATATTATTTCCCTGGCAAAGGAGATCGGAGACCTTGGTGTTCTTTTTCAGTTTTGTTTTAAATATTTTTATTTATTATTGGGACAGTGGAAATAATACTAGTATTAGTAATAAATAAATAAGGCCTATTAGTTGATACTATATTAGTGTATATTTATTCACACAATCAAACGTTTTTTAACTTTAAAATTTTAATTATAAAATTTAAAATTTTAACCCTAAATTCTTAAGTTATAAACTCTAAAATAAGCCATTTATGGAATTATTTTTCTACCTCAGATGTAAAAGATAATAATCTAATAAATAAACACATGTTTTTATATGCATGGCCTCTTCTTCCTCCATCTATATATACAGCAGCATAGATTAGGGTTTCTTCAACTATAAGCTCTCACATATTTCTCCAAAAATGTTGAACTCACATGTTTACAATCCCGCCACCAGCGCCAACAAAACCCTTTTGTTGCAGTTGCAAAGGCCGTTCTTTCATGGGACTGCCCTTGCTTTTCTTCCCTTGAACCACTACAAGCCGTCTTCTTCTTCGTTGAGCAAGACGGGCAGAGGTTCTAAAGCAAGGTTTGTTCCGAACAAAATCAAAGCCACAGTAGAGAGTAGCACCGGCGCTGCTACTGATGATGTTGACGGCAGCTCCGCCGTGAAAGCTTTCGTGACGGTTAAACAGACAGTGGGTGGTTTCTTAACCAACTTAGGGTTCCAAAGAGGGCTAGATGATATCCAGGACTTGCTTGGTAAATCACTTCTCTTGGAGCTTGTTAGTGCCGAGCTTGACCCCAGTAAGTTATGAAACTAACTTTACAGTTTCTTTTTTTACTTTACAGCTTCATATATAATATCTAAAGGTAACTTTAAATATTTTTGGAACTGGACTTCTTGCTTGAGCCAGGCAAAGTTTTATCCATTTTCGTGTATGCATGGCCGCAGGTAAAAACGGAATCAAAATTGAACTACGAGGGGAACAGACCAATTATCTTTGAAACGAATTAAGTCTTAAAAAGTATTTAGATCATAAAAATAAAGAGAGTTTAAATTTAATTTTATAAAACTTAAAATTAAAATGTCTTAAAAATAATTAAATAAAAAAAGTTAATGTTTAATTTTATTGATTTTAGTGTACGTGATTTTAGAAAATAATAAACAATAAAATTTTGAGAAAGGCTAAGAAGAAACAATAACTTAATTGCAATAATTTAAAATTATTTTAACTAAATACAATTAATCTATTAAATTTAGGAAGAATTGCCCTTCCCAGTTCCCACAATATATGTTGCCCCGTCCCTCGGCGCAGGGAGGGTAGCCGGATCCATAGCAATTCCTTTTCGGATTATTTTCTAATTTTTATTTCTATTATTATAGTTAAATAATAATAATAATAATAATAACCATCATATGTACTACTAATCATATGTTAATTTATCATTAATTATTTTAATAACTTTTAAAATTATGGGAACTTAAAACGTGATTATCATTTTTTGAGAATAAAATATGTTGAAACGCTTTTTTGTGCCATTTTTAGATTTTTTAATTCAAAAATAATAAAAATTTATCAAAACATTAAAACCATAAACTAAAACAATTTGAAAAAAAAATGCACAAAAAGTGTTTCAACATATTTTATTCTAAACAAATTACGCTTTAAGTCCCATGATTTTAAACGTCATTAAAATAATTAATGGTATATATCAGTACATAATATTAATAATACATATCAGTGCATGACGTTTATTCTAGACTCATCCACTCGTAAAGATGTTAAAAATTCAACATTCATGGATATTGATGTACCGGCTAATAAAATTTTAATTTAATAATACTTAATTTTATCACACCTACAATATAAGAGATGAAAATATTTATATAAAAATATATATTAAAAAATAAACTAACAAATGATTTTAGGTGGAGGGATAAAAATGAATATGTTAGTTATGTGATTGATTTTATTCTGACTCTTTTATTACTATTACGTGTACTATTTTTTAATAATTTATGATTAAATTAGTATCTTGTTAACAGGTAATGTCAAACTCAACAAAATTTAAATAAGGAGTAATATAGAAAAATAAGTATTAAAATTATAATAATAATATTTTTTTCCCTATATTACTCCTTATATATATTGTCTCATTCACATGCGACGAAAACTGTTTGTTTCTCCTAGCGCTTTAATTTTAGCGTTTATTATTTTAATTTAAAGTTTTAGTGTAGGGTTTAAAATGTAGGGTTTGTTGTTAGAATTTTAGATTTAGGGTAATATGGTTAGGGATTTTGGTTTTAACCTATAAACCCGAAAATTTAACTCTAAACCTAAAATTCTATTAACAACCCCTAAATTCAAAACCACTACCCTTACAACTAAAAACTCTAAACTTTAAATAAAATCCCTAAATCTTAAAACTAAAGCGTCCGACGCTTGTGCACGAAATATATATATATATATATATATATATATATATATATATATATATATTGTTAGAGAGGAAAAAAGAGATGGATAATATGAGTACGGTAGGTAAGATGTTTTATTAGAGAAAAAAAAGAGATTAGATGTATCTAGACAAAGTGCAATTTTCTTTTAGAATATTTTTGGATAAATGAGGAAATGAGGAAAAGGAAATTAAAGGAAGAGAGAATAAGAAGGATAGAGATTTGGGAAAAAAAGGGTTTTTTTATATGTTTTATAATTATCCTAAATAGCATTTTTAATATTATTATAAAAATTATGAGTATAATTCTTGTATGAACTAATAATATATATATATATATATTTGACATATTCATTTATTCGTGTGTTTATATTTTTATTTGTGTTTTATTTTAATTACTTTTATGTATTATTATTGTGTTATATATTTATTCGGTTAATATTTTGTATTATTTGCTTCGACTGATTTTAAATATTTTTTTTTTATCAAACTCAACAATTGATTATAGTAAAAAAGCAGATGATATTCATCCTATGGGACTCGGGTTCAAATTGCTGCGTCTATATAGTGTATATGCATTGTCAAAGAATTAAGAATATATATGAACAAATATTACCTTGCAATCACCTTACAACTATTAAATTTTTTTTATCATAATGACTTTGTTTTAAATCATTTAAATAATTTGTTATATTGATTAAATTTTGAAAATATTTTATTGTTTTAATATATTCTTAAATTTTATATTTAAAAGGGTAGTCCGATATTTGGGTAATAGTTCTAGTCCATTTTACAGGCCGAGATTGAAATTCGTGAGTCTCCTTTTCAACAACGTCGTCTTTAAAGTTCGAACATAAGTTCTTTGAGGTTCTCTCATTGAGAATGTAATGTACACTTCCATTGCATCCAACACTTGTCGGTGTTAATCCGATATATTGACTAACCGGTTGATTTACAAATATTTTATTTGTTTATAATTTATCTGGTGTGTATTTATATGAATAATAAAAATACGAGGGGTTTCTTAATATATTGACCGAAAATTATACTTTTTCTCCAAATAAAAAAATGAAGTATTTCATTTGATTTTTTCTTCCCCTTTTGGTTGAAAAGTAAAAGGAGGAGAAATGGTCGATGATTAAGATGGATAGAGATTCCAAGGTTCTCAGTGAATAGCTAGCAAGAAAATATCAAGACAACAAGTTTTAAAGAGGTCATTCTCTTCAAGTAATTAATTACCGAAATTAATAAATTGATCCAAGTAATAATTAATTTGATATTGTTTAAATTTTTGTACGTACAAAATTCGTTTAAAGACCCGTTCACCAAATAAGTGTTCGACGCGAGTTAATCCGAATTAGTCAGAGCAAAACCTTTGAGAATCGAGAGGAAAACAAAAAATAAATAAGTAATTATCTTATCATATATACTTGATAAAGAAATAAATGTGGTTGAAATTGGCGTGCAGAAACGAGACAAGAGAAGGAGACGATCAAAGCCTACGCACATCGAATAAAACAAGAGGGTGACGATGTAACGTACGAGGCGAATTTCAAAATAGGCTCCGAGTTTGGGGAGTTAGGCGCCGTCGTGGTGGAGAACGAGCATCACAAAGAGATGTTCTTGACGGAGATGGTGTTCGAGGGTTTTGATTATTCTGATTCTATCACCGTTAACTGTAATTCTTGGGTTCACTCCAAATTCGACAATCCTCAAAAGCGAATCTTTTTCACTCACAAGGTTAGAAATTCTTCTACATTAATTCAATATTTATTATAAAAAAATTAATAATCAAAATAGGACATAGCCTATTAATATCATTTGATTTATGATACAAGAATATCTAAATAGGGTACTAGAATGGTCACTGCAGTTAGGATTTAGACACTGCAAAGGCCGAAAACATCGTATTCGCTTGTACGATGTATGTTTGGTTGTTTTCTTCATACCAAGTAAAAATATGTATTCCTATATTTATTTTATTAACATATTTAAAAATTTAAATATCAAATACATTTAAAAAAATTCGGATTGATCCGGACCTTATCCTTCATAGATATGACCCTAGAAACGTTTTGTGTTTTTATTTTTTACTCGTCTAAAATCAGTTTTTTTAAGGCTAATAAGTGCTTGTAGTATATTAACCTTTTTATTCATGTAATTAAAGTGTTTTTTTTTCAAAATAAGTATCCAAAATATATTTTTTAGGTAATCTAGGCATCAAAAGAATTTTTTTGTCAAAGTAAATACCTAAAATATATTTTTGGTTAAAATAAGTACCTAAAATATTTTTTAATCGCCTTTGCTGAGAAAAACAATATTTTTTAATCAATAATACATATCAGCTTTTAGTAATCTATATGAAAAAATATACTTTAAGTTATTATTTTGACGAAAAATATTTTAAATATCTTAATATAATCTTATTGTAGTATACTTATAATTTTTTTTTGGTTCATTACATAGAGATTCTATTAATGATAGAAGGCAAGTAAATAATAATAATAATAATAATAATAATAATAATAATAATAATAATAATAATAATAATAATAATAATAATAATAATAATAATAATAATAATAATAATAATAATAATAATAATAGTTGTAGACTTGTAGTAGTAGTAGAAGATGTACCATTGAACAAGAAAAACGAGACAAAAATGTGAATTTGGTAGCAATAGAGTAAATATGGACCACTTTCATATACTAAAACAACATTTAGGGGGACCACAATCACAATTAGAGATGCATGTGGGTTGAATCAGATTTTTGGCTGTAAGTTCTGATATGAAAATTAAAAGTTTTCATTTCATTTCGATTCAATTTGAATTTTGGATAAATTTCTTCGACTGATATAATATTTTTTAATTTTTATCTGATAAATAGAGAGATAACAGAATTCTATTATAATAATTATATCTAAATATAAAGAAAACGTGTTCAAAATAAATTCTTCTTTAAATAAGTATGCAAAATTTTCCTTTACATACTAAAATAAATTAACTATTTATTATAAAACAATACACATTAAATTACACTTGCTTCCCCAAAAATGGAAATACAATTGCTCCTCTTGAAAACTTAGTGAATCTGCTTCTGTATATGTAAGATATATTTGAGAGGTACGACTCAAACTAGAAAATTGATTCACTAGTTATTAAAAAGTTTGAGTTATTTTAATTTTTATAATTTAAAAATTATTTGAGTTGAGTTAAGTTTAAAAAATTACGAGTTGAATTAAGACGAGACAAATAATTTTACATCGGGTTGAGTCGAATTTTGCTCACACATACACAGTCGTACTTGCCATCACAAACACCAAGCGGATTGAAGAGACTGAGGAAGAAAGAGCTGGAGGCATTGAGAGGGGATGGTGTGGGAGAGCGCAAGAAATTTGAGAGGATATACGACTACGATGTTTACAACGACCTCGGCGATCCTGATTCCGATCCAGATAAAAAAAGGCCTGTGCTCGGCGGCAATAAACAATTCCCCTACCCTAGACGCTGCCGGACTGGTCGCCCACACTCTGAATCAGGTAATCAGTCCAATTATTGATTTTATATGGTAGTTTAAAGTTTGTGATTTATTATTTAAGGTTTTAAGATTAATAATCTAGATTTTAGGGAAGAATTGTATATTTTTTTACTTGTATTTTTATTTTATATTAAATTTTATATCACGTGTCAATTCTTTTAAAGTTTCAGTTAATTATGAATTAAAAATTAATTTAGTTTTCTTGTCAAAAAGTAGTTGTAAAAATTTAAAATCTTAAAATAAAATTAAAGAAATATACAATTATAGAGATAATAACTTATATTTTTTTTTTAAAAAAAAATTGATAGACAAGCTTCTTAATTTTTGGTATAGTTGTTAGATTAGGCGTTTAGATTGTCAATTTAAAATATAAAATTCATGTTTAGAATTTAGGGTTTGAAGCTTAGGTTTTAGGAATTTATATTTTAGACTTTTAAGAAGGATTGTATATTTTTTAGAACTTATAACTTAAGAGTTAGGGTTTCAAATTTTATAATATCAAAATATAACATATTTTTTGAATAGAAAATAACACACATTAATCTTAATAATTTTCTCTTTAATAATATTCTGCCAATTACAATTATTAATATTTGTAGGTGACATCTAATAATTAATTATTTGTGGTATAAAATTATAAAATTCATATTTTTATATACTAAAAGTAATTAAATAATTTAATAATTGCAGATCCTGATTCGGAGACAAAGAGCAACCTATTTTATGTGCCAAGAGATGAGTCCTTCTCGGAGGTGAAGCAACTGACGTTCTCGGCGAAGACGGTATACTCGGTGTTTCATGCGGTGGTCCCGTCGCTGCAGACGGCGATTGTAGACAAGGATCTTGGATTTCCATACTTCACAGCCATCGACCAGTTGTTCAATGAGGGGATTCACTTGCCTCCCCAGGAAGGACAAAAGTTGTGGAGATCAATTCTCCCTAGACTACTCAACGCCATTTCTGACGCCAATGCCTTGCGCTTTGAAATTCCTGATACTATGGATCGTGAGCTCTCTTTCGCAACTTGTTCATCATTTATTTTAATTTTGCAGCGATTATTATTTAATCAATTGCTAATTATGATTTTTTTGTTTTAATTTTTTGAAGGTGACAAATTCTTTTGGTTTAGGGATGAGGAATTTGCTCGACAAACTCTCGCCGGGATCAACCCATATGCTATTCAGCTGGTCACGGTATGATATTTATAAAAGAATATTGGGAAAAAAAGAGTTTCAATTTTGACCTAATTTTCGGCTGATAGTTCCCCCCAAAAATACCTATAGGAATGGCCAATTAAGAGCAAACTTGACCCTGAAATCTATGGAGATCCGGTATCTGCAATCACCAAAGAATGTGTGGAGTCTCAAATCAGAGGATACATGACACTAGAAGAGGTACCAAAGTAGTTCATATCTTCATTCAAAAGTTCACACAAAGAAACATTGTTTTTGATTGAATTATTACATTGTAATCATTCATGTGTAGGCATTGGAACAAAAGAAGTTGTTTGTCCTGGATTACCATGACTTGTTACTACCCTATGTGAAGAAAGTGAGAGAGCTTCCAGGGACAACATTATATGGGTCACGAGCACTGTTTTTCTTAGATCCTGAAGAGGCCCTGAGGCCATTGGCCATCGAGCTAACTCGACCGCCCATGGATGGGAAGCCGCAATGGAGGGATGTATATAGGCCGGCTTGGCATAGTTCTGGTGTCTGGCTTTGGAGGCTTGCAAAAGCTCACTTGCTTGCTCACGATTCCGGCTACCATCAGCTTATTAGTCACTGGTACACATTTTGAATGTTGTAATCTGTCTGATGAGTTTGAGTTTCAAGTAACTTGTTAATTCGTATTGCAGGTTAAGAACACACTGTTGTACCGAGCCTTATATAATTGCCACTAATCGACAACTCAGTGAAATGCATCCAGTCTACAGATTGCTCCATCCTCATTTCCGTTACACGATGGAAATCAATGCACTAGCTCGAGAATATCTTATCAGTGCTGATGGGATCATTGAGACCTCCTTCAGCCCTGGCAAGTATTCTATGGAGCTTTGTTCTGTTGCTTATGACCTTCTATGGCGATTCGATCATCAAGCGTTGCCCGCAGACTTGATTAGCAGGTATTGTCTTTGGTTATTCAGGATATATATTCTTTGAAATTTTCTCAGACATTAAATATGAGCAATTTTCTTCGTTACTAGGGGGATGGCTGTTGAAGATCCTGATGCTCCTCATGGCCTAAGGCTAACGATCAAGGATTACCCTTTTGCCAACGATGGACTCGTTCTCTGGGATATCCTCAAAGAATGGGTTTCTGATTATGTGAACCATTACTATCCGAATGCAAGTCTAGTGGCGTCGGATGAAGAACTTCAGGCATGGTGGACAGAAATTCGTACAGTGGGGCACGGTGACAAGAAAGATGAACCATGGTGGCCTGTCCTCAAAACACCACAAGACTTGATCCAGATCATTACAACCATCGCTTGGGTAACCTCAGGTCATCATGCATCCGTCAATTTCGGACAGTACACATATGCCGGTTACTTCCCCAGTAGGCCAACAATTGCTAGAAGGAATATGCCAACCGAAGAGGCAACCGAGAAAGACTGGGAATTCTTCAAGAAGAAACCTGAAGTCTTACTCCTGATGTGCTTCCCTTCACAAATTCAAGCTGCTACAGTGATGGCTATTTTAGATGTGTTATCGAATCATTCTCCAGACGAGGAGTACTTGGGAGAGAAGTCGGAGTTGCCTTGGTCCGACAATCCTGTGATAAAAGCAGCATTTGAAAAGTTCAATGGGAGGCTAAAGGAGCTTGAAGGGATTATTGATGAAAGGAATGCAAACACGGATTTGAAGAACAGAAATGGTGCCGGGATTGTGCCGTATGAGTTTTTGAAGCCCTTCTCCGAGCCCGGGGTTACTGGGAAGGGAGTCCCATACAGCATCTCCATCTGAGGTTAATACCTCAAATGTTCCATTATGAGAATTATGTATGTTCAACCGACTTAAGTGTTATGGAGAAATAAAACGTTCTTGAGCAGCATTATGAGTTGTTGTACTTCGTCTTTATTCAATAAAACTAACGTCTTTATTCACAACAAGATTAACTGTTTGAATATGGTAGTCTTGATTCTTGAGCAACTGGGTTAGGCTTATGGCTGATTTTGCCCGCATCCAAAAAAGAGGGAAATTTACAGTTACCTTATTCCGCAAGAAATCCACTGATTTGCTCACGACTAAAGCCAGGTTTCTTGTGGATTTTCTTTTCTTTCATGACCTTTCTTACATTCTCCACAGCTTCCCATTCTCCATCAGCAGCATAAATATTCGAGAGTGTAACAAAACCACCCGGCCTTTTCGATTCCATTTTATGAATTTGTTCGTCCATCAGTTTTGCCAAATCTTTTCTCCCGTGAACTTTACAACCATTGAAGAAAGCACCAACAATCGAGTCCGTCACTCCAAATGGCATTTCCTTCACCAATTCATAAGCTTCTATGATCCTCCCGGCACGACACAACATATCAACAATACAAGCATAATGTTCTTTGGCACCTTCGATCCCATATCTTTGTTTCATCGACCTAAATATCCTCAAACCTTCCTCGACATAACCGCCGTGGCTGCAGGCAGAAAGAACACAAGTTAGAGTCGTATCGTTTGTCTGCACCCCTTCTTCCTGCATCCTCTCAAACATATTGATTGCCGACTCAACCATGCCATGCTTCCCGTAGCAGCCAATCAAAGCATTCCATGATGCTACATTTTTACTAGGAATATTGTGAAAGACATTCGTTGCATCTCTCAGGCTGCCGCATTTGGAATACATGTCAATAAGAGCACTAGCAATGAACACATTGACATCCAGTCCCAATCTATAAATCAAGCAATGAATTTCTCTACCTTTTCGAATGGAACCTGTCAATCCACATGCCGGAAGCAATCCAGTTACAGTCACATGATTTGGTTTGATCCCGGAAACTAACATATGTCGGAACAAGTTGAATGCTTCAAAAGAACAATGGCTTTGAGCAAAGCCTGAAATAACAGTGTTCCAAGTAACCAAATCAGGAAGCAAACCTCCTTTAGTCATTCGACCGAAAAGAGCAAATGCGGCGCGGATATCTCCCTTCCTAGCAAACGTTGTTATCATCACATTCCATGTAAACTCATTAGGCTGCAACCCTTCCAATTTCATCCTCTCAAACAAACCAAGAGCTTCTTTGTTCTTTCCCACATTGCAATAACCACAAATCATGGATGTCCAAGAAGCAACATCTCTCTCAGACATTCTATCGAACACTTTCCTTGCATAACTCACATTCCCACACTTCCAATACATATCTATCAAACTGTTACCAACATTTACATCAGTTTCCAAACACAACTTGTTAACAACAGCATGAACCTCCTTTCCTTTGTTCAAATCCATAAGCCCAACACAAGCTTTCAAAACAACAGAAAATGTGAAGTTATTGCAAAGATTTATTGATTCAGATATCAACGAAAAGTACCCAATTGCCTCTTTAAAGTAACCATTAAATGCAGAGGCTAAAACCATCCAATTCACAGCAAAAACATTTGGGGTTTTGATTCTTTTAAACATGGAACCAGAAGATTTCATGTCTCCACAACCAGCGTACATTCCAACAAGCTTTGAACTCAAAGACAAAACTTCCATATCAGTCCCGGTAACTAACAACCAAGCATGAAGTTGCTTGCCTGGCTTTAAGGCTTTGCCTCTCAAACACTTCTGCAATAACAAAGCCATGTGGTCTAAAGAGAAGGTTTGTCTGAAAAAAGACGCCATTTCCACCATTAACATCACCGCCAACCAACCCTGAACAATCTACTCTTACGTTATAGTGCAAAGGTGCGCGAGCACAAAGGACAAGGAAAGTTGACAATAGGGAAAAATCCCACCCGTTCTAGCACCAGTAATGTTGTGTGCGGTTTTTTAAAAGACTACAAAAGTTAAACAAATGCTATTCTTGTATCACACTAACATATTCAAAAAAAAAATATTCAATAAATTTAACTCTTTATATTTAATGATTTATCCATTTACCATAACTGTTAAAAGAGATAAATAGTTATTCATAAATTTTAATTTGTTTTATAAATAAAAATCGTATATATAATCTTATAACTAAGAGATGAAGTGAACAACCATCTCATTTCATGATTATTCTAGGTTATTTTAAAAGCTATTCGAAGGGAAAATGGAAAAGAAATAAAACTATTAGGAGCGTAAAGGAAGATATTTTCAGTGTTATGTTACACAAGTGGATGTAATGGATAGGCTTCTCCGTTTATAACCTAATCTCCATCTCAAATATCTCATTGCACTACAAAGTAATCCGACAAGCTTGAGGAAAATGGCAATGTGCAAAACAAAATATAAACTTTGAAAAGTAAACCTTAAAACCATAGCAGACGACAATGGCGAATGGACACGTAAAATCGACTTCGTCCGGTATGGATGGGCTGGCCTCGGGTGTCGTCGTCGATGGAAGTAACCCCACCTCACAATAATTGCAGGAAACTGAGTTCAATAGCTTTATGTGAAATTAAGTTTACAGGGCATAAACAAAGTTATTAGTATTACCTAATTCTCATTTAGATAGAATTCCATAGCCGCTCACCTTGAGGGCTATTAAGAACAAACACTCTGTCAGCCGTTAGCTGTAACTTTGATCCCTTGGGCGCAGGGCTGTCGGCATTTGCATACCATACAAGAGTTTTTTCTGGTATCTTGTTGAACCAGATAGCAAGCAAGAAGAGATCTTTGTTAGAGCCGAGTTGGTACCATACACCTTTTTACTGTACTCATATTTAGAGACAGATTTTGACACTCACAAAAACTTAAAATATTATCAGAAGTAATAAGAACGAGAGTCGAATTTAAGTTTTATACTTAAACATCGAGCAAAAATATTATCAAAAAATATAATATTTTTTTTGATATAACAAAGAAAATATAATATTTTTAATTTTATATTTCGTGTCTTGTAACATTTTTTGTTAATGTAGCATAATAATTGCACAGTAACATGTTTTACTTATGTTTTTTTCTTTTCGTCTGAAGACTGAAATGACACGATAATTAATGTTATTGGACCTTATATTCAACGCAAGTATTGACTGCATAAATTCATTTTCGGAATAGTATAAGTAATTCTCAATTGGAAAACCTTCACAATTGTCTCACTTATGTTTTTTTAGGCTTTGTTTAGCATTGCTTTTCAAACCAACATTTAGTTTTAAAAGTTGGTTTGAGGGCAAAAGTTGTGTTAAACAGCTAGCTTTTGGAGAAAAAATTACTTTTGAAAAGTGATTTTCAACCCAAACGCAAAAGCTAAAATTTTTAACTTTTGCGCTTGTAAAAGTGATTTTGAGAGACAAATTACAATTTTAACATTCATTTGCTATTATGTTTATTTATAATTTATAAATTTATAATTCTTTACGAAGTTATAGTTATATAATTAATAATTATTTTTTAATTTTAAATGATATATATTTATTTATGTCAAGTATCTAAAATAAAATATGTCAATTTTGTTATAATTTCATAGAACACATATAATTGTTAAAAAATATATTTATTAATAAAAATATTTTTATAATAATTTAAGCTGATATATTTCATATATTATAACATTAGAAAATTTGAATATCAATTTTATATATCTATACATACAAATATATATAACTAATAATATCATGTCTAAAATCGTCATTTATCTTCTTAAAAGCACTTTTTGACAGCAATGATAAACATTAAAATCTTACAACAAACTTTTTAAAATCACTTTTCAAAATCTCTTTCTAACAACACTTTTAAAAATCACTTTTTAACAGCAATGCTAAACTAGCCATAAACTTATTACGTTTTATATAGAGTTAATTACATTACACTTCCTTCAACTATATCATCATTTTAAATTAGTTTATGAGTTAATCCTTAAACAATAACTCTTATTTTAAATTAATCTTTAAATTTTTAATATTTTAATTTTATCGTTTATTGTTCATGTATATTATCGTACATAATATAAAAAATAAATGCTAAATTTGTTTATGAATTAAATTTCCTGAAAAACCAATCTTCGATATTCCTAAAACAAGAGAAAGTAATTAATGAAAGCCACCGTTTGAGTTTAGCATTTATTTAAATATTTATATTTCTTTAAACCCAACAAAGTCTCAATAAAAAATGATATTATTCTAAGATTGTAGGGTTTTTGACAGACGCAATAAGAGCGACCGCATAAGACCCCTAAGAGAAAGGGGTCCCAAAATAAAAAATTTAAATTAAATTAAATTAAATTAAATATTGTAAAAAATTATAAATTTATAAAATATATATAATTACGTGTGTGTATATAACAATAATCTAAAACTTAAAACATGCAAAAAGAATACAATTTTAAGTGAAAATATTTGATATTTAAATGTTTATAAGTCGGTAGTTTGTTACTCAAGAGAATAATTTAATAATATTTTTTGTATTATGGTGATTTTTTATAAAAAAAAAAACTTATCTCTTATTAATTATAAATTAAAAGCTCCATTTTAATAGATTTCATAGGCCCTCAAAAATTTTAAACCGCCCCTATTTTAAAATACTCGAGTTCAAATAATTTATTTGCAAGGTGCGGATATTTTATTAACCCTAAAAAATAAACAAATACCACATTACTATTAAAAAAAGGATAAATTTTCTATACACAGGCGGTGGAAACTGAAAGTTTCCACAAGCGCCTTAATTTTAGGGTATAGGGAGTTAGTTTAGGGTATAAGGTTTAAGGGTTTAGGTGTGGAGGGTTAGAATTTAGGGATAGTTGTTTCAATTTAAGGTTTAGGGTTATAATTTAGGGTTTATAGGTTAAAACCTAAATCCTCACCATATTACCCTAAAAACTAAACCCTAACCTATAAACCCTAAATTATAACCCTAAACCTTAAATTGAAACAACTATCCCTAAATTCTAAACTTTCACGCCTAAACCCCTAAACCATATACCCTAAACTAACTCCCTAAACACTAAAAGTAAGGCGCTTGTGGAAACTTTCAGTTTCCACCGCCAGTGTATAGGATATTAATCCTTAAAAAAAGGGTAATTATTCTATACACAAGCGCTTGTGGAAATTTTTTTACACAAGCGTCTTAGTTTTAGGGGTTAGGGACTCCGTTTAGTGTTTAAAATTTAGGGGTATACGTGTAGTAGTTTTGAATTTAGGGATTGTTGATAGAATTTTGGGTTTAGGGTTAAAATTTAGGATTTATAGGTTAAAACCTAAATTCCTATCCATATTACCCTAAAACTAAACCCTAACCATAAACCCTAAATTCTAACCCTAAATCTTAAATTCTAAACATGAACCCTAAATTCTAAACCTTTACACTAAAACCCCTAAACTTTAAACCCTAAATACTAACCCTAAACCCTATAATTGAGGCGCTTGTGGAAATAAAAAATTTTCACCACCAGTGTATAGGATATTAATCCTTAAAAAATTCTATATCAAACAAATTTCAAGTCCAAATTAATAAATTTGATTTAAAATCCATAAACCCGAGATAGGTGTAACCGTTTGTTAAGCGAGAGAATGATGAGGACTTGTTTAGCAATTTAGCAAGTCTTAAAACGATGATTTGACCAAAACTTATAATTAGTGGTGCATAATGGATATTTGACCTTCCACCGTTGGATTTGGCATTTAAAATACCAAAGTGATCTTGGCCCTTCATTATTCACAAAGAATTCTCTGGAAAAGCTTATTCTTGATTTATCAATTTGGAGGGATTAACTTACCTTGGGAGTTAATAAACTGGCAAAATTGAGGAAACATGGTAGTTTGAATTTTTATTTAAGAGATAGGAGTTGTTCGGGGAAAATTTTGGAGAGTGGTCAATTTCTACAGTACCACGCCGTGTGTAGGTGGCGAGGTACATGTAAAATTAAAAAAAAAAAACTCAGCTTTTGCAAAGTTGGCAGGCATGCAATACACAGGACCTCGTCACTTTCACGTCACTTTCACATAGCGAGGTCCAAAGAACGTCATAAGCACATGGCAAAGTCCAAAGAACGCCATAAGCACGTGGCGAGGTCCCCAAATACTATAAATTTTGGCCTAGATT
Source organism: Hibiscus tridactylites (assembly GCA_958450335.1). Lineage (NCBI taxonomy): Eukaryota > Viridiplantae > Streptophyta > Magnoliopsida > Malvales > Malvaceae > Hibiscus > Hibiscus tridactylites. The sequence continues at coordinate 2,758,037 of OY288277.1, read as the reverse complement.
CCAAAATTTCCCCTGAGCAACCCTATCCCTTAAATAAAAATCTAAACTACCCTATTTTCCCAAATTTGCCCAATAAACTAGGGACTACCATGAGTATATATATTGCTACATAAACCTTCAATATATAAGAATTAAAACTTCCTGAAACATTAATCTTCAGGGTTCATAAACAAGACAATCAAAGCCAGCCATTGTTTGAGTTCAGCATTTGTTCAAATATCTGTAGTTTTTGAAACTTAATTCAACTATATTATAACCTCTGGTTTTTGAAACTTAATTCAACTATATTATAACCTTGGTGAACCGATGTATCTTACTCACTGAACGATTCTTCATCTAGAGACTTCCCATCAGTGATTTCCCGAATGGGGCTCACCTTTGAGAAGCCACGCAGGCTTCGGATGTCGGCGTATATGCTCTTTAAACTCCTCATCTTAACATAGCTCTCAGTGGGGGAGCCAGATGAGTAGCCGTCCTCGTCCACGTCCTGGTCCTTGTCCTCATCCTCGTTTTTGTGTTTCTTTCCAGAGCCACCATTGGCACAAGCACGTCTCGAAAATCCTACCTCCGTCAATGGCCTTGCCTTAGTCCTTTCCTTACGATAGCCGATCCTCACCGCAGTTTCAGCTTTCCCATATTTGCTATTTCCTGGAAACATCTCCTTTGCATCAATCCATGAAAAAATAGCAGCTAAACAGAACCTATTATCATTACATTAAACAAGACCTTCAAAGTGACATGCTTTGTGCAAGTGATTTTGAGTAGCTTCCTTGTTTGCATGTATATATCAGTTGAAAGTAAAAAGATAAATTTAAAACAAAAAATCCATGATAATTCAGTTGGCTGCAGCGTCGAATGTAAAAAGAGGAATAAAACTGTAGGATATGCATGTAACCATCAATTTTATAAGATTGGTACATAGAAATAAATCTAGAAATCATGCAACCATAATGTAATTTAATGGAATTGCACACATAATGGGATATATATTTAACTTATTCTTTAGATTTTACGCCGCCCTTAGCATTTATTCTTCTCACCTACATTCCTAATTCTCACGAAACAAAGGTTCCTCTACGAATTGAGCAGAAAATCAAAATTTAGGCCTTTGTACTTCTGTCAGATGATGCTCAAGGCTAAAAACACATGCAAAATCTAAATTTTCTGCAGGAAAACAAGAATACTTAACATGGCAACGGAACACCACATAGTATGTAATAGAATTAATATCCATAACCAAGGCAACTTTGACATGCAGTTGGTACATTGCAAATCTACATCTGTGGTATTACCTTAATATCCTTTTTAAGTTCACATGAAGATTACGAATGTGGAATGACTGCACTCTACACCTAAATCGAATCTAAATCAAACCTAAAAGGATAGAACACATTCAAAATCTAAATTTTCTGATTCTACAGCTCACAGATGTAATACATAGATAATACATACATACAAATGCATCCACACATAAACTAAAACTATTAGTTTTACGAATCAAAAGAAAGATATTTCAGTGTTATTTGATGATAAAGAGGATCATTAGTAATGAAGTTTCTGTGTTATTGATTCCTATGTGGTTATGTATACTATTGTATAGTCGCAATTTGTGAGGGTCATTCTACGTATATACGAAATCCTTAATTAATAACAAGATAAATGAATTATTTTTTGTAATACATAGATCTATGGAATCAATTACTATATCCTGAATTGAAGTTCTTTTGGACTACGTAAACGGAAATATATCACAGCTAAGCATTAGTACCGACTTTCACCCATCGATGTACAAATGGCAAAGTTAACGGTTACTAACGTCTTAAGAGGCGCGAAAGAAAACTGAATTTTAAAACCATTTTAAACCTTAGGGAAGATAGCATAACTTTCCAAGAAGAAGATAAAACCGTTGTCCCTTTACGATGTAATAACGTCCCAAAGGCGCGAAAGAAAGAAAACTGAAATTTAGAACCATTTTAAGCCTCAGGAAAGAAAACATACCTTTCTGATAAGAAGAAACAGTTGTCCCTTTCCGATTTGATATACCAGTACCAGAGTAATTTCGTTTCCTAGAACATCAAAATTAAGCTTGTTAATCTATGATCTTAAGATAAAACTCATGGTTTTTTATATGTTTGAATACTAAGCATATAGATAGTTTTCTTCAAATTATCAGTTCTAATTTGGATAAAAAATTTAGTAGAACGGGAATCAAAAGTTTACTTTTGAGAATTGGAGAATCCACCTCCTTGTTTGATGACCTATAAACAAAATCATTCCAACAAAAAGTAAATAAATGATATATAATTCCCAACCCTCTTAGTAAACTTAGTGGTATAAGATCATATATCAACATTTCATGAAAGATGAACTCCAAGAAACAAAAAAATCATGAAGCACAAAAAATATGATGAGGGACCATAAGGGAAAAGATGTGAAATGAATAGAAATCACAAAAGAAAACCATTGTTTTAGTTGGATTTGCTTGTTCCATCAGACTCTTGTTCCTTTCATTTCCTGACTGAAGTTCTGTAACAGCTTCTTCATTAACAACAGGGCCGGTGCGGGAATGTTCCTCTTGCACAAGGGGCTGGACAGTGCGATAATCATCCCCATGTGATGAACCTCCAAGCAGTTTGTGTGCTCGTGCCATTATATCCTTCCAATCAGTGAGCACATGATCTCGTGATGCTTCTCTAGCTGTTCTTTCAGCAGGTACTGGAAAAGAGGATACCTCCATCTCTTCTTGCTTAGATGGAGCTTCTGTTGAAGAAGCGACTGAACTTGGCACGATGGGAAATGAGGGAAATCTCTTTCTAATCCTCATATTTGTATTTCAGACAGAAAGGGAAAAGAGAAAGTTTGTATTTAAAATAATCAGGAGTTCTTGCAATAAATATTTTAGTTTATATATGTCACTAAGGCAAGTAAAACAAACTAAGTAATGCAAGATAAGAATGGGAGAGAGTTTTTCTCTGTCACTCTTCAGCTCTATCCTGATCTTGACATCTGTTAATCATCAGTAATTAGAGCTCATTTAATCATATATGATGAGTAAGTGTTGCTATAATGTAACGGTGCATGCAGTTATCAATTGCGAACTACGTTCATTTTTTTCTCTCGGTTCTTGCATTATGATCACGGTTTATTTAATTCCAGTACTCCGAACATCTCACAATGAAAAGGACATCATCTTGTCGTCTATACCTACGAGACGACATATGAATTGGTGCAAATGTCCAAAATTCGGCAGTATTAAGTCATTACAATGAAAATTATGCTCAAATACATATGCAAATAGAGGGGCTTAGGCATCAGCTTATTGCCTTCATGACTTGCATGTGTTTGATTATTCCAGGTTCTAAATTCAATTGGGAGTTACAAATGGCAGCATTCAGTTGAGAAATAATCAATATTCAAGTTCAAAATTAGTAAATAATTGAAATTTTCCATGCTAATTATCTGTCAAAATTAATTTCTCTTGAATTTACCTCTATCTGCCAAGTCTAAATATAGAAAAAGTTATCTGACTAGGTGTATCATTAATGCAATACTATAATAATACTTCCTGGTATAAGGAAACTTCATAAGTACAGTCACAGGCACAGCACAACCTTCCATTCTTGGAACAACAGATCAGCAGCATTGGCTATGCATACAAAGAATAACCTTTTTCATTACCAAAACTGTGGGACAGTTAAGAGTATAATATAAATAAGCTGATAAAATGTTAGGACTGGTTACTATGAATTTTCTTACCGGAAGATCACCGAGTCAACAACGATGTACGATGTAAGAACTACGCGAATCATACTCATCCTGAAATTGAGATAGGACCCATATATCAATCTTTTTATGAAGCAAAGCAAAACAAACATTAACATATAATAGAGCCTGTCTGTCAAAAGGTTTAATTATTTCCTTAGATGTTTCAATATATTATAATATATTTTAACTTAACTAATTTCTGTGAGGGTTGAAGCCTGTTAAAAACGTTCCCTCAAGAGTAGTCAAGTAACTTTAGGATATAGCCAGGATATTTAACTAGATTTCTGCAGAAAGCCGCTCGAAACATTTATTAAATCAGGCATCAATATATGAACATGTCTTTGTTTTCTAAAACTTATGTCAAACTTGGCCAATCACCCATCAATATATTAATTAACATGCGCCCTGCTCGTATTAATGCCTTCAAAATAAGTAGCCAGAAACAATACTATGCATGTTAAATCAGGCATCAAGGAGTTATCTTTCTTTAAACAAGTTTTAGCTTTTGCATTGCACATTGTGATGCAAGAATCATAAAGAGAAAAGGGGTTATCCAAAAGAATATATGGAGATGCATGCCTAACATCAACCTAGTTTGCTCCATTCACAACGTTAATATTCGAAACTGACCTTGCTCGAGGGATCTCCCACTAGACCCGAGGGTGAGTGTCCAGGGATGGACCGAGGGGAGCTGGTGGTGGCAACCCCCTAAAATTTTGAAAATTATATATGATATATAATTTTTCTATGTATTTTCTATTAAAAATCTATTTTCGTCCCCCTAAACTTTTATTAGTTCATCCCCTAGAAATTTATAGGTTCGCCCCCTAAGCTAAAGTCCTAGGTCCGTTCATGTGAGTGTCGGAAATAGGCAAGTAATATGAGTATACTACAAAAATAACATAAGCATTAATTGGAAATCCTATACTCCATAAAAATTCAACTTCACGGATTACTACACAAGGAATAACGAATTTATACATTATATTAAGGAAATTTACCCATGTAGATTAGTGGCCTGCCTTAATCAGCTTCATTAGTGATTAGCCTAACATTAAAAAACTGATTACTTTGATGAGTTGATTTCTCCAGCATGCAACAGCGTTTTCTCGTACTGGTCTGAATACTGAATCCCGTCTTCTTCAACTCCCCATCATACGGTCCTTGTTCAGCAGCTTGAAATGCAGCAGGATTTTTGGTGAAGGAAGACGAAATGGAGGGCGACTGTGAAGATTTCTCATTTCTAAAATAGCTCGACATCAAGATGAAACAAACTAATCAATTTAATGGGAAAAAAAAAATGATCAATTTCTGAAATGGAAAAGGGGGAAAGAGAAAGGGTGTTATTTGATTCTATTTTTGCTTGTAGTACGGAAAGTTTTCGGAAAAGCGTCGTTTCATTTCATTTTTTAGCAGTTGCTGTGGGGTTCTTAACTTCTTAAGTGAATATGCTTTTTGTAATCTTGTTTTATTAATCCTTGAGGTTTGCAGGATGTATGACAAGTTATTTGAGTTTGATTCGGTTAAAATTTGATTTAATTAGATTTAAAATTGAGTTTTTAACGAGTCGAGATGAACAACTAGATAATTGACTCGATAAATCGCACTACTCGAAAATATAATATACTCCCTCTGTTCCACTAAAACTGTCACATGTTGACTTTTTCTGGTCAAAATTTTTTAATTTTGACTACAATTTATTTAAATAATTTAATTCGATTTGAGCTTGATAACTTTGAGCTTATGAGCTTTTGAGTTGAGCTTGATAATTTTAAGCTCGCGAGCTTTCGAGCGAGCTTAGCCCTGAGCATTTCGAGTTCGAGTCGAATTTAGCGATACTCGGCTAGTTTAGTTTAGCAGGTTATTGTAACTTTAATCTAATTGTAAATTAGGAAAATGTTATGTATAAAGTTTTAAAATATTACCTGTGAATCTCTCTTACTGGCTGTAAAAATTTAAATTCATTTTGTTTGCAGCCAAGTTTAGTGGAACTCAATGTTTTCACTTCCATCACACAGGATGGAAACCAAAGGTCTAACTTCTAAGTTCCTGCAAATTACGCAGAAACAATATATATTTATAACCAGCGTCATTTTAATACAAAACAATATCAGGGTTTAAGGCTGTATGCCCTCCAATGAGTCGATGAATCTAAGGATAAGTTTGACCATGTCAGAATCATAAGCAGGGCCTTCCATCTCGAAGTGCCTAACTCCCTCTATCAGATGTGTTTCATTGCGTCCTGCGGCACACTTGAGCTTGTTCCGGAGCTGTTTGACGCTCGTAAATCCGTCCCGAGTTCCCATGACGAAGAGTTCGGGTTTCGAGGATCGCAGGATAGCTTTGTGGTGTCTTCCGAAAAGGATCGAGGCCATCATTTCAAAATGGTATCCTAGACTTCCGTCTTAGTCTCAATCTCTTTATAGAGGACCCACTTACGAACACCCCATCTCATTAGGATGCTTGTAAACTCACAGCTAGCACACATACTGGCTTTGATACCATCTGTCACGGGGTCAGAGTCTTGGCGCATGAACATCTTCCCGTTGCGGCACCTCAAGGCTCTCACACGCCCGAGGCTCATCCTATTCCACTCCGATGCTTACTGATTTCGCCCTTCCATGAGCTCATCAGTGAAGCATGGACAACTTCCGACCAGTGTGCTGTCTAACCAGCACGCACTTTCGAGGACTGGACGGCTGCACGGCACATACTACACCTTTATTGCTATCCCGCATTAAGCATAAACAACAAGCATCTCGTCACGGTCTCGCCTATCACGCGAACGGACCATGACAATAACATAGCCCACAACTTGCTCAACTGCAGACCCTGCAATTGGCGCCCCTAAACAAGGGCCAAGACAATAACATGGCAAATAATGAATGATGAATACATATAGAAGATACAGGCGAGTCCTTTGATCATTGTTTACACAAATCCGACATTCGTGTCCGACACATACTTGATCTAATCCGGATTCGAGTGACATAAACATCAACAGTAAAATCAGGAAAGAGGAGATATTTAAAACATCCTTTTTCTCAGTGGCAAGGTTTGCAGTATCTGAATGTTAGTAGCACTCACTCACAACATCAAATTTCTAGTTTAAGGCTAACTTGGTCATGAAGTGCAATTTTCTCAATTCACTAATACCATTTCTAATGCAATTTCATCTTACATTTGTCATACGAAAATAATTAAATCTACCAGGGAAAAACAACAACAGCAAAGTTCCCAACAAATCAATTCCTTAAAACAACTTAAAATCTGGAAAATTTTGAGGTGCTGGAAGCACTACTAACTTAAAACAATATCAGAAGTAATTCTAATTATAAAATCTGACATGTACTATTTTTTCCATGCAAAATTCACATCGCGTGCATATTTTATGAATAAATTACACCACGTGTCGGGTTGGATTCGAATAGAAATCTAATATTTCATAATGAGTTCGAGTCAGCTAAAATTCGACCCGTTTCAATCTCTAAATACAAGTAATAAATATATTATTATTAGAGTTATATTTTGATACACAAATTGTGTAAAAATAGAATAAGGTCAATTAAAATCGTTGGCCCATAAATTTGGGTGCTCAAGTCAAGCCCAAGTTTTATGGATAAAAGTACTGAAAGGTAAATGGCGGGAAAGTGAACACCAAAAAGAAAGAATGGGAGGGAAAAAATTAAATGATCCAGACTGACATCATTTTCCTTGATTTTCTTTTTTAACTGCTGAGGTTGAAAATCTTCTTTTTCTAATTTCTTCCTCTACGGTTTTGGTCTATTCATTAGTTTTCAAGATTCAAGTTATTTGAAATTTTGAGATCCGTGAAGAAAGAAAAACAAACGGACAAGGGAAATACAGCAGCTGAACCGGTTCGAGCCAAAGTTGCAGGAATGGCCCGGGATGAGTCGGCGAATGTTCAGTCGAGTCAACTGAGTCGTGAGGATGATGCGTCAAATCGGAGGGTTCTTCGCTCCAAATACCTTGCCGTGATGACAAAAATCAACGGTTATTTTTTGCCCCTCTTCTTTTGCTAAACGGATATTCTTCTTATTTTTACAAATTGTATATATGTTTATTTTTTCTTTTCAAATTTTAGTTAATTAAAATCTTTCTACTTAATTTTTGGGAGATGAAGATGCGAAGGATGAAATATCGAGCGTGGATTTTAATAAATTCAACATCATTATCAATGAACTGGACAACTTGCATCAACAAGGTTTCCCTGTATTTTTCCTTTACTTTTTTTAGAGATTTTGTTTTCAGTTACTTTGCTATGTCCCATATTTTATGTTCTTGAATAGCTGCTTTTGTTTTATTTTCACCATTTTTGTTTAATAATCGGTCACATTTCATTTTTGTTAACTTCTTAAGGAAGTCAGTTAATTCCTTGAATGTGTTTAAAATTTTCAAGATTTTAATTTAATTAGCTTAGTAGTCTTCCTTTGTTATCATTTTCTTTTCTTTTCCCCTGCCAAAAAATGTTGCAGATTGACTTGCTCTATTTATTTTTAGAGAAATTTTTTGATATGTAAACAATTAACTTACACAAATATTTCAAATTTAGTGTTTAGGTTTTGGATTTAGATTATAGGGTTTATAGTTAGACTTATAGTTTAAGGTTTAGAGTTTAGGTTTAAGATTAGGGATTTAGATTTTAATTTGTATGTTTTAAATAGGATGAGTTGTGTAATTTTTTACACGTTGTATATCAAAATATAAAGCTATTTATTATTGTAATTAATTTGGCTCTACTCGTTTTCGGGATTATAGTGTCGAAGCCTCGTGAACAAGTAGCCGATGCTGAGGCATTGTTGGAATTGGCCAATACATTGGCAGCTTCCGTTAAGTCAATCTCTTGTGAGGGAATCAGCTTGGCAGACTTCATCAATTGTTTAATTAGAGAGTTTGGGAAACCCAACAGAAGCCTTGAAACCCAAGAAAATGAGCAGATACTGATTGATTGGAAAGATATTGGGAGGGCTGTTTCACCGTTGCTTAGAACCTGCAAAGGAATTTGCACCATGTTAGTTCTTTTATCGATACCATTTTGAATTTTCTTTTTGGTCTTTAACAAGTTGGGGGATATTGATTTGTTGTATTGTTGCTGAATTGTTTTGTTTTCTGTTATTGATCTTTAGGCTCGGACCTATGAATAACGGGTTAAAGCAACGGAAGCCTGCGGTTACTAGAAAACGCACTGTTAGACCAACTGATACTGCTCGGCCTGATGAGGTAAAGTCATGTTTTCTCTGGTCTCTTTAGTTTTTAAACATCGTTTAGGATTATGAGGACATAGCTACGAAATTTGAAAAACCTTGGTAAATTCATTGTGCTTGTTTTGTTTTTGGCTTCTTAGTTTAATTTTGTTTCAAATGATGATAGAACTATTCAGTTCGCTTTATGGTTTTGGTTATTAAAGACTGAAGTTGTTCAAACTATACCTAATAAAATAAAACTAGCATATGTTCTTAGTCTAACTAGGAAAATTATATTTCAAAACTTTGTAATTAAACAGAACTGTATTCAGTTTGTTGTGTGGCTTAGAATTTGGTTTGATTTGTTTTGTTCATTAAAAACATCAATTCTTTGATTCAATGTAAGGCCTTGTCAAAATTGTGTGGAACTGAACCGGATACACTATCTTTTAAGAGAACCCAAGATCATGAAGATGGTGTTTAAGTTGGCGGGGAGTCATTTGGTACTAGTCATATATCAAGGAATTCTTGTGTTTTTGAGTTATTCTTAGATATCTTTTGGGACATTCAAACTTCCCTTTCTTGTTTGGTTTCTGTTAATCAATGGTTATAGATGTTGTGTGAGGAAATGAAATGTGTACCCTGTCCAACAGGTTGATGAGGCTGATGCCGAAGAGAAAACCGACACTGACAAAAATATGGCAGTGATGTTTGGAATTTTAAGGAGAGAGAGACAAGTGAAACTTGAAAGCTTGATCTTGAATAGAGGTTCTTTTGCTCAGACCGTTGAGAATTTATTCGCCCTTTCGTTCTTAGTCAAAGATGGGAGAGCTGAAATAGTGGTGAATGAATCCGGTTCTCATATTGTTTGTAAGTATATTTCAAGACAATTATGTTGCACCTTAACTGAAAGTTCACTTAGCCATTATACCTTGATAATGTTATTGTCTCGTTTACTGTTTTCTTGCAGCACCTAAAAATGCACCTGCTGCTTCGTCTGTAACGAGCGGTGAGGCTGCTTACAGCCATTTCGTGTTCAGATTCGATTATATGGACTGGAAGGTATGGAATGTGCTGTCATTGGACATATAATTCTGAGTATTTACTATGTTCAGTGCTTTTGCTTTATCAGTATGCCAAACTATTTTAGTTGCTCGCATTTTCGATTTTAGGTAACCATGAACATGGTGCCACTCGGAAAGGAGTTGATGCCTCACAGGAAAGATTCACACTCAATTCCAACAAACAATTCAGGAGCATCAACAAAACCAATCCGAAAATTGTCTAGGAACCAAGGCTTGGTTTTGCAAGAATTCATCATACACGACTCGTCTGAAACCGGTGATGCTAGCAAAGGCCCCGACATTCGAAGGTGCAGGCCAAAGCTCAATTGACCATCTGGTTATGTGCAACTATTTCAAATGTGGTGATGTACATAGCCGTTGCTCCATCCCGAATCGGCGACTCTATCCCTTTTTGTATTAGATTCCTCTGCCATGGGAGCTTGGAGCAACTTCCTTTTGACCTATTTACTAACTTGGGCAGAATCACTTTTGGGTTCTAGATATGCTAATACATGCTCCTAATTATGCTATTTTTGGAGTTGACAAACTAGAGTTTAGGTTTAGAGTTAATTGTACCACGGGACCACATGTCCCCAAGCTATGATACTCATTTTAAATTGGTCTTTAAACTTTTAAATATTTTAATTTCATCCTCAACCCATGAGCTTCATTCTAAATTGGTCCCAAAACTTTTGAGTATTCTAGTTTTATGCTCAAATTATGGCTCTAATTCTAAGTTGGTTCTCAAATTTTTTGAACGTTTTAATTTCATCTTCAAATTATTAATATATGCTAATCAAATTTTATGTTAATAAAAGTGTTTTGTTAATTGTCATTGAACCATGATGTGTATTATGTAATAATATGATGTGGTATAAACGATAATTTGAGGATGAAATTGGAATATTCAAAAAGTTTAGGGGACCAATTTAGAATGAGGGTCATAGTTTGGGGGTGAAAATGGAATATTCAAAAGTTTGGGGACTAATTTAGAATTAAAGTTATAGTTTGGGGATGAAATTAGAATATTTAAATGTTTAGGGGTAAATTTTGAATGAGAGTCATAGTTTAGGGAAGTATGAGCAATTAACTCTTAGGTTTACCGTTTAGTTTGGATTTAACCTTTAAGTTATGGATTAATATCCTATACACTGACGGTGGAAATTTTTTGTTTCCACAAGCGCCTTAATTATAGGGTTTAGGGTTAGGGCTTAGGGTTTAGAGCTTAGGGGTTTTAGTGTAAATGTTTAAAATTTAAGGTTCAAGTTTATAATTTAGAATTTAGGGTTTATGGTTAGGGTTTAGTTTTAGGGTAATATGGGTAGGGATTTAGGTTTTAACATATAAACCCTAAATTTTAACCCTAAACCCAAAATTTTATCAACAATCCCTAAATTCAAAACTACTACACTTATACTCCTAAATTTTAAACCCTAAACAGAGTCCTTAACCCCTAAAATTAAGACGCTTATATAAAAAAATTTCCACAAACGCTTGTTTATAGAACAATTACCCGTTAGTTATTTGATTAATATAATTCGCTGTGCATCTAATATGTCTGTATGTGTCTATTCTCTCTCTGATTACCATATTATTTTTTTTCTTTCAAATAAATTATGACCACCTCATATAATTATTGAAAATCTCCGGATCTTAAAAACTATTTAATTAGTTTATTTTTTTTATTTTTTATATTTTCATTAATATATGAAATTCAAACGGTCCTTAAAATGTATTTTTCACAAATAAAGCATATATATATATAATTAGTTATTTTAAAATCTAAAAATTTGTAATTATCTGAGTACATTGGATACTATTAATCATTGCTTCAATAAAAATATTCTAAATTACGATAAATTTTAGGGTGAGATGCCTTAAAATGAGACGCAATCGAAATTTTAAAAAATTAAAAAAATTTAAAAGTATAAAAATTTCTATATATACAAATTTTTCAAAAAATATATAAAATTTTTAAAATATACCAAAAAATTGATATTAAAATTCATAATTTTTATAAAAATTTCGATTATACTTTTTTTACCTCATCGTCTCACGTTAGAAAAACCATCTAAATTACTTCATAATCTTGCTCTTCAGCTTGTGTATCAGCCTATATAAGTCGTAGCACGTGAACGGTCACGTGGTCATCAACACCACTAGTATTCTGTCCCTGCCATCTGGGATTTATAAAAATCATAATTTTCAGAAAATCATTCTTTCGTTCGTCATCATCGGCCACTTTTAAACCTAATTTCTTTTCGACCCTTTTCCTTTCTCCCCACCCCGCGCTTTCTCTTCTCCTCCCAACCCTAGCTTCCCGTTCTCTTTCTCTCGTTCGCTTTTCCTTCCTCTTAGATCTTGTGGCTCACCCAATGGACTTTGGCGGTGGACGCAAGAGAGTGAGGCCCGAGGCTGCCTTGAACGGCAATGGCGGCTTCAAGAAATCCAAGCAAGGTGCGAATTTTCTGCTACTCATATGTATATCTATGCTTATATTCACTGTTTGTGCCATATTTGTGATGGAAACGTGATTTCTAGGGTTTGGAGATTCTTTCTTTTGGATTTTGTCCCCCTCATTAATTTGTAATCTTTCCCACTTTCTTTCATGAGGTACCGGGAAAGTAGCAAGTTTCGAATTTGTGTAGTTTAAGAGTGTTTGATTACTTGGAAAGTACTAGAAAAGGTTTGCATATTAGATTTGCTTTTGTTAAATCGATGTAAAAAAATCTGGGAATGCATAAGGATAAATATAAATTGTCTGATTTATGCTTTAGTTTAATTTAACTATGAAATTTTAATGAAAGGGAAAAGAAAAAAAAAAGCTTATAAAAATAAAAGTGAAAAAAGAGGACATTTTTAGTTCTGATTTTGCTTATTTATGTCACATTCGACCAGATACACACAATTGTGGAATTTTGAAACTCTACAAGCAGCTTTATGCTTGCTGCGTGGAGTTTTAGAAATCAATGCAAAAGTGTTAAGTTAGCAAATTACCTGGCATTTGGTAGGAGTATAAAATATAAACCCCCTTTTTCTGGTAGTGCAATTATCTATTGCTTTGAACATTGAATTTAATTACTCTACAATTGAGTTGTTGATTGTCACATTCATTTAACAACATATGCTGTAGGCAATTATGGTTGTAGTGACTGATTTAACTTGCTTGTAGACATTTTGAATCCTTTTCCAATTTGTAGGGTATCGTCCACGCCCCATTGTGTTTGTTATCTCACTTAATTTGGATTTCCTGAACTTAAACAGTAGTGAGTTTGCATGTGATTGTTCTTGTGCTTTATTCATATTTGTATCTTTGCGTTGTTGCATGGTTGGGTTTATATTGGTGATGGTGATGAATTTTTTCCCCTCCATCTCTTGTACCTTAATCATTCTATTTTTTGGGTAAAGCTTTTCTTCACATCATTATCAGTGATGGCTTACATTGTTTGCGAATCCAGCACACTTATATATATAGTACTGTTGCCGTTTTATACTCTTGATTTGTCATATATATATATATATATCTTTGCATTTGAAAATTTGGCAAATTTCTCTTTCATGGTAATTGTTGTAGAAGTATTTGGGATTGATGTATGAGGCGAAGAGATATATGTCTTAATTCTGATTTCTCAACCGAAAATCATGGGGGAGAAGTGTTTTTCTCTGGGAAGCAAATATAGAAAACATGTTTAAATATCTTTTCCCTTTATTTCCTTATTTGCTTTAAGTATTGCCTCAGTGGACGGAACATCTTTAAAAGTCTATACTGGGTGTAGTTGCAAAGTTGTCAACCCACTATTCAATTTATTAGTAAGCTTGATGGTTCTATTCTTAAAAATGATCTAAACCAATTATTCATATTAGATAAGCACATATTTTCTTTTATAGTACTGATAAGTAATGACAACAGGGAACTAAATACTTTGTAAAGTTCAAAATGAATTACTCTCTGAAATTGTAACTGAGATAAATTAATTAATGTTCTGCAACAGAAATGGAGTCCTTTCCAACTGGTATAGGAAGCAAATCAAAGCCATGCACAAAGTTTTTCAGGTTCAAATCTTAACCTATCCAAAATAAATAGCCTAATGCACTTCCATCTTTTCTAAATTTTATAAGTTTTGAGTAAAATTTTACTTTGACGACAACCTCTGAAGTAAACTTTATCTTATTATGACTAATTAATTGGTCACTTAGAGTGATGATTATACAGGTAACGCTCTTGGCTCTAATCATGATAAGAAAGACTATGGGATAAAAATGGATGGTTTCTTGGTGAATTCTTGGACTAGCAACATGCTGGACTATATGTAAACAGAAAGCAACCAAGCAGGATTCAAAACTTTTCTTTCTTATAGCGTATTTTCTATAATCTTTTCTAGTAAACGCAGCTGCTATATTTCGAATATTGAGTACCAGAAGAAATTTTGGTACAGGATAATCTATTATTGTAGCCATGAGAAGTTTAGAACTCTTACCCATGAGCGGTAATGTTTTAAGAGAAACTAATGGAATAAGCTGGCTTCCCCCTCTTTTACATAATTTTTGATGCCCTGTGGAAGTATTTACTTGGTTTTGTGTGCATTTAATTTATCTGTGAATAAATTTTTATGTTTCCCTTGGGGGTGAAAGAGAGAGTGCATATTAACAGTTTTCTAACTATGTTTTGGTTGAAAATCCTCATATTTTTATCACATGAAGATGCCTGAAGCAATAGTAGGATGCAGAGCTGGTTGCTTCTGAACAATAATAAAGGGTTGTGTCATGTTATTGGTGCTTGTTATTCAATGTAGTAATGCAGAAGATTGCTGCTGTGATTCCTAATGTTACATGCAGTAACACTTATTTCATAGTATTGCATCATCTGGTGTATGCATGAAGAGCTTGGATAAACTCATAGTTTTATTTCACGACTGAGCTAGTACCTATATTATAGCATTAGCAAAACAGAATTTCTTTGATATTAGCTTGACATTCTTGAGTTTTGTTTATTTCACAGCACTTCTGGGTGCCAATTTGGTGAGAGCTGTCACTTCTTGCATTATGTTCCGGGTGGCATCAAAGCGGTGTCTCAGATGCTTGGTAACAACCCGGCTCTTCCTGCAGCTGCCAGAAATTCAGTAGCCCCACCGTCCTTCCCTGACAGGTCGTCTCCTTCAGCTGTAAAGACCCGTCTGTGCAGCAAATTCAGCACGCCTGAAGGTTGCAAGTTTGGTGATAAATGCCATTTTGCTCATGGTGAGTGGGAGCTTGGCAAGCGGACTGGTCCTGCTTATGAGGATCCTCGTTCCATGGGAGCCATGCCTGGAAGGATGGCCGGCAGGATGGAGCCTCCCTCACCAGGTTTTGGTGGTGCAGCCAGCTTCGGAGCATCTGCCACTGCCAAGATCAGCATTGATGCGTCCCTTGCTGGAGCTATTATCGGGAAAAATGGTGTGAACTCGAAGCATATCTGTCGGGTTACAGGGGCCAAGCTTTCTATAAGGGAGAATGAGTCAGATCCTAGTTCAAGGAACATTGAGCTGGAGGGAACATTTGATCAGATCAAGCAAGCCAGTGCGATGGTTCATGAACTGATTTTAAACGTTGGTTCGGCCTCTGGAAGTAGCATGAAGAACGCGTCTAAGAGTGGGTCTGGCCCAGGGAACAACTTTAAGACCAAGCTTTGCGAGAACTTTTCTAAAGGAACCTGCACCTTTGGTGAGAGGTGTCACTTTGCGCATGGAACTGAAGAATTGCGCAAGGGAGGAATGTAAATTCCTCGGCAATATTGTGATGGGTAAGAACTCTTGCTTTAGCCATTGAGTTATTTCGGTGTAGCTGATGATATGCTTTTGTAATTCTTTTTTTTTTCGGTGGTAAAGGTAGCTTGGAGTGCAAGAATTTTCTTCTAGGGTTTTTCTCTTCTTATATTATTTAATGATAATTATTTTCTATGTATGAATGTAACCTACCTTTCTTTGTATGCCTTGAGATTTTCTGCTGGGACTTAGATTTATAAAGAAAATTATGACTTCGAGCACTGTTTCTTTTTTAATTTTTTATGATATTTTCGTCATCTTATATCTTATAACGTAGGATAAATTAAAGGGTAAATTGTTCAAGGAAGTTCTGAAAACCGTTAACAAAACTTGAGTTATCCATAGATTCACTGGTTTTCCCTTTGAAAAATCAAACAATAAAAAAATTAAGACATACAATGGTAAACACATGCAACGATTGAGCATACCTCTTATGTGATAATGATAACAAAGAAAAAACAAAAAAATAAAATCAATCTTTTGATCATGATCTAGATCAACAGCTCTCGTTTTTAAAAAAAAACAAATATAATATCTGTGATTCAAAATCGATCTTATGATCATGGTCAGATCAACATCTCTCATTTCAAAAAAAAAAAATACAGTGCGGAAATGATATAATCATATGCATATATAAACTAGCATGAGCTAGAAATCATATATGAATAAAATTCTACCCCCACTTCTCTTTATGTTTCCTCCTTTTATGATTTTCGAGAGAGGGGAAGATAGAAAGGAAGGAAGCAAAGACATAAGATATAGCAAAGAGAGACTTACAACTACAGCTATGGGAGCCTAGCAGGACAAAGGTATTTTGCTGTCTGAAATATTTGTGGTTAGAAAGGGAATGTGAATCTCTTATTTTATACAAGGGTAAAGGGCTCTTTTTATGGTAGATATATATGACAACACATTTAAAATATTTTTAATTTTAATTATTTATCAACGGCCGATAAACTTGCTGATCACTGCTGCAACAGAAACCGTCAGATTTAAATTTAATTTAGAGAATTAACGTTGTCACGGCCACCTACTACTATTTGATTAAGTTTTTTAAGTAAGATTTACGGGTTTAAATATTGACGTCATGAATGAAGTAAATTAGTTCGAGAAGAATATATTAATTTTTATCGAGATTTTTAAAATGCTAAAAATAAAATTTCTTCTTTAAGTAAAAATGTTAATGGATTTTAAAAGACTATTTTGGTAACCCAAATTTCTTATTCAAAGTTGTTAATAGAATAGTATTCAAAGGAAATATAAATTTTACTGTCATTAGTTATCCATTAGGGTTGGAATGTCGGAGGGGAATTATCCGCCCTCAAATTATGCCTCCTCTGATATTTTTATTTTAAAAATAGTGAGTTTAGGGTTTAAGATTAAAGATTATGGTTAGGGTTTAAAGAATTAGAGGCATGGTGTATTTTTAGGGTCTAAAATGTGCAAGAAAATTAGAATTAATATTTAAAATTTAATTTTTAAGTGTTTTTTATACTGTAGAACATAAAAAAAAATGATTAGAGGACAATTTTTTTTTTGTTCTAGACCGTCGGTCTCTACTTCTTCATCCGATTTCTTGTTTGTTCTTTTCTTTTTATTTTCTGTACTTAATTCCACATGCATTACAGGGAGTCTGCAATTAAAAAAAGAGTCAAGAAATACTCATCATATCGAATACATATGGATAAACGTTGACAAGTTATTCAAAGTTCCACCATGCATTAATGCATCCTACAAATTCAGTATAATTAAATTAGATGGATTGGTCGATAAATTTAACGAAGTCCCTCAATTTAAGTAAATGAAGTTCCTTTAGATGGCAAAGACTTTCATTATTACTGAATCTAACACCAATAGACAATAAATAAATATAATGAAATCCATTTGAAGAAATACTTCACACATAAAACAAATCTGAACCTTTCAATATACTTTGCTTACCGTAGGGTTTTACTACAAACCAGGGCTTGTCTAATTTCAGATAAAGATGTATAAATCAGGAAAGTATTAATGTATGTACGTATGTGTACCTTGGGGCCATGATGTCCTTTGCGCGAGTATAGTTGGTTTTGCAGTTGTAGTTAGTGCATCGCCTGTTTAGATCATTGTAGTTGCTAAGAGTGTAAACGAGCTGAGCCGAGTTTGAGTAGTGTTAAGTTTAGCTCGGCTCGTTAAGATTTCGAGTCGAGTTTAAGCTTGAGTAATTTTTAATGAGCCTGAGAAATCTAAGCTTGACTCGGCTCGTTGAGAACTTGAGTCGAGTTCAAGCTTGATTCGAGCCCAACCGAGTCAAGTGTTGACTGGTCTTTGATCGTGTTGGACTCAAGTAACTCTTCATCTGTCATGTCTTATTTAAAGCCCTATGAAGAAAAAACTTTGATACACAAGTTGTGTAAACTCAAGCTTGTTAAATTTAGGGTTTAGGGTTTAGAGGGTTAGGTTGTTGGGTTTAGAATTTAGGATTTAGATTTTAGGGTTTAAGACTTATGTTCAGGGTTTATATTTTAGGGTTTTAAGGTTAGAATTTAAATTTTAAATTATATAAAAAAATTAGTATATTATATTCTCGAGTAGCTCGTGAGCTTTTCGAGCTGGGTATCAAGTAGCTCGGCTCGACTCATTAAAAACTCGAGCCGAGTTCGAGTCTAATCGAATTGAACTTTGACTAAATCAAACCTAAATAACTCGCGATCTGTCTCGTCTCATTTACAATCATAATAGTTGCCAACACTTAGACCTGAGGAGCCATGCCTGGAAGGATGGAGCCTCCCTCACTAGGTTTTGGTGGTGCAGCCAGCTTCGGAGCATCTGCCACTTCCAAGATCAGCATTGATGTGTCTCTTGCTGGACTATTATCGGGAAAAAATGGTGTGATTCGAAGCATATCTGTGAACCAAGTTTTCTATAAGGGAGAATGAGTCAGATCATAGTTCAAGGAACATTGAGCTGGAGGGAACATTTGATAAGATCAATCAAGCCATGCGATGGTTCGTGAACTGATATAAATCTATTCAGCGAATCAGATCTTGGTATGCGTCCCTATCATGCGTTGTTGTGTTGGTAAATTGTCGGTATGTGTTATTTGCAGTAAAAAAGTTTTGTAGGGACGGTACTCGGATTTTGGTGGTACAAAGCGAATATAAAAAATGAGCTCTAGATTAGAAATTTAAATTGCGGTTGTAGTTGTATTTACAACCATGTTAGGTTTTATTGTAGTTGTGAACATTATAGATGCTATTTCGGTCACTGCGAGTATCAGGTTGTGAGATCTCTTAATAACATATGTTATTGTGGACATAATAGTTGCGGGTATCGTAGTTTCAAATGGTGCCGTTACTCATGGGCGGATGTAACATATAAATTAGGTGCAATTAACCCCACTTGATTTGTTGGGGTATGAGATTTTCAAAGAGATAATATAGAATTTTTTCATAAGAAATATTAGATTTGATCACGCTTATTTTGTTGGGGTATAAGGTCAACGAATAAAAATCTTTTGTCCCTTTCCGGTGCCTCTATTTATGCCTACACTAAAAATTAGGTTTAGGGTTTAGGGAAGTTAGTGTAGGGTGTATTTTTAGACTATATGGTGTAGGGTTTAAGATTTAGAATTTAGGGTTGGGGCTTGAAATTTAATTTTTAATATTTTTTAGTGATGGAGCATAGAAAGGGACACTAGAAAGGGGCATATAATTTTTATTCGAGATCAACAATGCTTATTCTAGTGTTATAGAAATTCTCAATACCTCATACTTCACTCATGACCTCACTATAAGAAAATCTTGACACCGTCACTATGGCTATCGTCATGTAACGATCGTTGTTGTAGTTGCATATTATTATATAAATCTCTTTCCTTAATAGAATGTGACGAAAAAAATAATTTTAAGAGTATGTTCATAATAATACGTATTAAAAAAATTGGGACCCTAATAACAAAAGTTGAAAAAAATTTAAGACTATGCCCAAAATAACAAATATTAAAAAAATCGGGCCTCTAATAACAAGTATTAGAAAAAAAGTTAAATTTTAAGAGTAGGCCCCTAATAATAAATATTAGAAAATATTAAACTTCTATTAACAAATATTGAAAAAATTAGACCTCTAAAAATAAGTATTAAAAAATTAAACTATTAAAAATAAATAAAATTCGAATAAAATTAAAATTATATAGCTTTCTTCAGCTGTGGGCTTTGGGCGCGCGTCCATGTTGCCTCTGCCCAGTGTCAGGCCTGATGTTTTGTTGTAGACCTTGCGGTGACATGAGTTCTATCTGTTTCTCTCGAAGGTACTATGTCTGTAGTAAAGGAGTTTTGTGGAGTGGATTATTTGGCAGCTATAGCTATGTGACCTGATTTACGAGACTTCTCCTAAAAATGACGTTTACTTTTTCAGTTGACTTGAGTTTTTAAGTTGGCGTTTACCTGATTTTTCTTTGGTGATTGGTTTCCTGTCTCTTAAAACAAAATCTATGTTAGTTTTACCTGGTCTGGCCAAGCTTGAAAGGACCCAATCTGCTAGATTTAAAAATAAGTATAAAATAAAAAAATATCTCTTTAACGTATGACTGAATGATTATTGTGTTCTGTATTCTTTTTAAGTTAACGATTTTTCAAGTTAACATATTTGTCTATATGATATTGCTATGTCAACGTGCTGTCACGCCCCATCCTTAAGCACCGAGGCCAACCGAGACCAAATGAAGAGCTTTGAGCGTGCACAATGCACCCATGGACATTTTAATGCCAAAGGTGATCCGAGGAAGGATCTAGAACGGCCTAGAGAGCTCCACACTTGTCCACACGAATCTAAGGGGTTCTAGAAGGTTCTACACTAATCTAGGCTCATCTAGAGGAACCTAGAAGACCCGCGAATGATCAAGAAGGCTCGGGACAAGTTCGGAAGGCTCGAGACAACTTCGGACATCTCCAGAATATTTTAGAAACCTATAGATATGTGTAGAACTATAGGAGCTAGGGGTGTTCATGGTAGGTTAACCGTACCGTTTAGCTTAAACGGTTGGTTAACCGTTATAGCGGTTATTATTCGTAATTTAACCGTTACTAACCGTTAAGAAATGGTTAACCGTTAATTTTTTAAATGGTTAACCATTATAGTGGGTAACCGTTAAGGAACGGATCGGTTACAGGTTAACCTGTAACCTATTACGATTTTCTTTTCAAATGTTCATTATATCTTTTTTAGAATAATAAATATATATCTCCGATAAATATTGTATTAATTTTTTTTAAAAAAATTAACTTAAATAGCGAAATTTTAAACACAAACTTTACACTTAGTTAAAATAAAGTACCTATAGGTTAACCTATAGGTTAACCATTAACCGTCTTTTTTAGCGGTTCGGTTAACCGAAACCGTTTAACTTTAACGATTAGGTTAATTAACCTATAAAATAAACGGTTATACCGGTTAACGGTTACGGTTAACGGTTACGGTTTATTTTGCACACCCCTATTAGGAGCTATCTAGAATACTAGGGATATATGTAAACAAGTTCGACCTCTAAAATATGTGGCGAGAAGTTCAAAATACTTCTGCCATTTTTTTATTCGTGGCAGTGCTGGGTAGATGCATTGCTGTCATTTTTAAACAGGGAATCGGTCTTAAAATTACTTAAAAGTTTATGCTTTAGTTCAATATAAAAAATAAAAAAAAAACTAGTACAAACAGTTTGAAAGTTCATGATTTAGGTTAAATGTAAAATTCCAGGCATATTGATATGCTAAGAAAATGTTTTCATTACAACCGAAAGAAGAAGAAAAACTGCAAAATAAAAAGGAAATATTGACTTCCTTGTGTCATTAGTTACCATTAGGGTTGGACCGTCGGCCTCTACCCCTTCCTCTAGCTTCTTTTGCTTTCTTTTCTTGTTCTTTCCTGTACTTAATCCCACATGCATTACAGAGAGTCTGCAATTAAAAAAAGTTAGCTCCACATATTACATATATATGGATAAAAGTTGACAAGTTATTCAAAGTTCCACCATGCATACTACAAATTCAATATAATTAATTAAAAGATAAATATTCTATACGCATGCGGTGGAAATTGAAAGTTTCCGCAAGCACCTTAGTTTTATGATGTAGGGAGTTAGTTTAGAGTTATAATAATTATAAACCTAAACCTTAAATTAAAACAACTATCCCTAAATTCTAACCACCTACACCTAAACCACTAAACTAACTCCCTACACCCTAAAACTAAAGCGCTTGTGGAAACTTCCACCGCCAGTGAATAGAATATTAATCATTAATTAAATCAGATGAAGTACTGGTCGATAAACTTCAATCAAATAAACTGAAATTCCTCCATTTAAGTAACTGAAGATCGTTTAGATGACGATGACTTTCATTATTACTAAATTTAACGACCAATAAATGAATACTCCATAAAATCCATCTGAAGAAATATTTTTTCAAATGAATTTGTCTAATTTCAGATAAAGAAATATATAAATCAGGAAAGTATTAATGTATGTACGTATGTGTACCTTGGGGCCGAGAGGTCCTTTGCGCCACATGGGAGTATCGTTGGTTTTGCAGTTGTAGTTGGTGCATCGCCTGTTCGGGTCATTGTAGATGCCAACACGTCGACCTGAGGAGCTTTCGAGCTCGAGCTGTCGAGTTGCAGCGGCTCTCCTCGGAGGGACATCGAGCAGCATGTAGCCGGTCGCAGGTGCTTGAGGAGAAGGAGGCGGCGACGGAAGGAGAGGACGAGTAGGGGCGAAGTTGGTGGTGCCATAAGAAGGAAACCCTAGAGAAGAGCCTGCAAAAGGGCTAAATGCATTTGCATCATTCATGTTATGGAGACCGCTTTCCATTTGATCTGTTGGCCATGCAAACGGGGTTTGGCTGCCATTGAAGCTTTCTTGACCTTCAACCGTTGCTCCTTGGTTAACCGCTCCTTGGTTAACCACTCCTTGCTGAATCACATGCAAATTAATAATGTAAAAGAATAAATAGAAATTAGAATATAAATGATCACATTATTCATTAGCCAAAGCTTAAGAGTATACATGTGCAATACATATGATTTTATTAGTCTTAGTTATTTTTATATATTGTGTTCTCTCTTTTTTTTTATGGTAATGTATTTTCTTAAATAAAAATTATAACCGATAATAAAATTATTATTACTATAATAGCTGTCAATCTATCACATTAACCACGTGACGACAAAAAAAAATTATATCCAACGTGGACTCATTATTTCCTTAACCATTCAGGAAATTTTATTAATGATGAAACCGTTGAACTTCGTTGGCATTTCCATTTTATGAAATTGACATAAAATAAAAAATATTAAAGAAATCACTCTAATTTCATGTATATTTGAATGGTTTTAACTAAAATCATAGTTTTGTATTAGAAAAAAGTCTTGTAATCGTATAATATCGTGCATGAAATTAACACACATAAAAAGACCAACAAATTAAGCCAACTTTTGAGTGTGTATGTAACCAATAGGAGAAGAAAAATGATGAACAACCTGAGTGTTCTGGTAAAGTGTTGTGTTTTGATTGAAATCAAACGCAGACAATCCCAACTTGAGAGTGAGATCAACCCTATTGTTGTTTGGAGTGTTGTTGTTGTTGTCGTCGTCCCGGTTGTTCATTTCATCAACTGCTCGATTCAACCACCTTGAGTCATCCATTGATTCACTGGTTTTTCCTTTGAAAAAACAAACAAGACAGAAAATTAAGACATACAATGATAAAACAATAGGATGATCTGGAAATCCGACACACATGCAACGATTGGGCATACCTTTTATATGATAATGATAACAAAGAAAAAAAACAAAAAAAAATATTATAAAATAAAATCAATCTTATATGATCAGATCAATGACTCTCGTAAAAAAAACTCATAATATCTGTGATTTAAAATCGATCTTGTGATCATAATTAGATCAGATCAAAAGCTCTCGTTTTGAAAGAAAAATAGAGTGCGAAAAATGATATAATCATATACATATATAAACTAGCATGAGCTTGAAATCATATATGAATAGAATTCTACCACCACTTCTCTTTATGTTTCCTCATTTTTATGATTTTCGAGAGAGGGGAGGAGAGAAAGGAGGGAAGAAAAGACATAAGATATAGCAAAGAGAGACTTACAACTATAGCTATGGAAGCCTTAGCAGGACAAAGGTATTTTGTTGTCTGAAATATTTGTGAGTAGAAAGGGATTGTGAATCTCTTATTTATACTCAAGAAGGGTCTCATTTTATGGTAGGTGAATATAATAATCCTTTTAAAATATTTTTTAAATTTTTTTATTTTAATTATTTATCAGCGGCCAATAAACTTGCTGATCATTTGCCGCAGCAAAAACGGTAAGATTTTAATTTAATTTAGAGAATTTACGCCGCCACCTACTACCAGTTGATTAAGTTTTTAAAATAAATTTAGCGGTTTGAATCATGTCATTATGAATGAAGTAAATTAGATAAGGGATGGTGTCCAAAATAAATATTTACAATATCTAATATAGATGAATTGATCGGTGGATCAAATACATGTAATTGTAAAAAAAAAAAATCTAGCATTGTCCCTTAAAAATAATTGACATTGATACATATACATACGTGTGTTTTGGAATTGAAATCATTTGTCTTTTTTTCCCTATTTAAGTTCTCACATAAAAAATTAAATTTAAGGTTTAGAGTTATTGTGTATGTTAGGATTTAGTATTAGAGTTTAAATTAGGGTTTATGGAATTGTGTATGTGTATTTTAAAGTTTAGGATTTAAAATTTAGGATTAGAACTTAATTTTTTTTGTAGTGTTGAAGCATAAAAAGAGACATAGAATTTTTGTTCGTGTTTTAGATGATGGGTTTTGAGGAAAATATTCATTTTTAGGTAAAAATATTAATGAATTTTAAAAAGACTATTTTAGTAACCCAAATTTTTTATTAATTTTTTCTAATAGAATGGTTAGGGATGGGCACGGGTCGAGTAGGGTCGGGTTTTTGTCCCACCCGAACTTGACCCGAAAATAAATACCCTAAACCCGCACCCGACCCGACCCGAACATATTCTTTAAAAAAATCCGACCCGGAATAAATATACTAAATCCAACCCCGACCCGACCTATATAAAATAAATTAATTTTAGGGACTTATTTGTAAAAAAAAATTAAGGGACTTAATTGTAAAAAATTATAATTTAAAGGACTAAATTATAAATAAAAATTCAATTTTAAGGACTTAATTATAAAAAATATATATAAAGAGGGGTATTATTATAAATATCTCTAAAAAATTTAAGAGAAATTACACTATTAGTCCCGGGTCGGATATTTTCTACCCTAAACCTGACCCGAGTTTATCATCAACGAAAACCCGACCCAAACCCGATTTTTTCATTAAAAAATCCAATCCGATCGGGTCGAGTCGGGTCAGAACCCATCAGGTTCGGGTAAAATGCCCATCCCTAAGAATGATATCCATATGGTGTATTTTATGTTATTTTTTTATATAATTAAATTAATTTTAATTATTTTTAAAACTATAATATTCTAATAACCTAATATTCTTAAAATCTTAAAATCTAAAATTTATCGCCCAAATGCACCTTGATTGCATTTGATACATAGATAACACAGATTCATCCTAAATGGATGAGTCTAAAGCGCTCGACGAGCACCGATGTGCACTACTAACGACGAGTACTGATGAGCACCATTAATTTAATTTATAAAGATTAAAAATTTAAAAGACTCACAGTATAATTATAAATTATTTAAAAATCAAAAGATAAATTAATTAAAATATATTATTTTATTTTTATTTTTCTTTTAAACATGTATCAAAATACCTATTTACCCTTAAATTACAAAACTCTATTTTTTGTTTATTTGAAATTCAAGCCGTCGCCGCCACCATTCTCACCGATGAACAACATTTGAATAGCGTGAATTAATTCATGGATTTAATCCATTTATAATCCAATTAACTTACGATATACACTAAGGTTGGGGCAGGTTGAAAAAAAAAAGTCCATCCGAAATAACAGCATAGAAACGGTTGATGTTCCCCGCCGGACATTGATTTTAAGCATCATCCTGCTTTTAGTATACAAAAATGAAAAATTATTAGTAAATAAGTAGATTTTTCATTATGGTAAAAAGCATGAATTAGGGTTTTAACAAAAATTAGTATACAAAAATGGTTGCCGTTCCCTGCGGCAGGGCAGTGAATTTTTCATTCGAATGAATTTTTGGTTTAGGATTTTAAAAAGAAATAGATTTTTAAAAGCATAGATTTTTCATTCTGGTAAAAATCATATAAATGATTGACGTTCCCCGCGAGATGGCAGTGGCGACGACGGCTGCAACGGCGACTTGAATTAAAAAAATTTAAGGGTAGATAAATATTTTGATTTATGTTTAAAAGAAAATTAAAAATAAAATAATATGTTTTAATTAATTTACCTTTTGATTTTTAAATAATTTATAATTATACGGTGAGTCCTTTAAATTTTTTATTTTTATAAATTAAATTAATGGTGTTCATCGGTGCTTGGTGAGCGTGACAGACTCATCCTAAATATAATTATGTCGTTATATGTTATTTTGTTTATTCAAATAATCAAACAACTATCAACTAATTTGAGCAAACACTTTTATATAACACCTAATTTAATTCACTTGTCAAATCAACTTATACATTCCGCTATCAATTATCAACAAATTTAATTTACTAATAGTTAGCTATTTGTTAATTTTCAAACAGGGCCACAATTAATTAATTGTATATTTATAAAATAACAAAAATAAAAATGTCATCTTATTATTCGTTTACTGTGGATAAGCTTATGTGTCATATATTAAATTTGCATCTAAAATAACACATGGTACATCAGTTTTTACCTATTTTTTGGATTCAGCATTTATTTTTGACAATATTATCACTTACATATATATGGCAAGGGATTAAATGTAATTATATTATTTTATACAGAGTTAATTGGACTATATATTTTCAAATTATGATTTTTATTTTAAATTGACTCATAAAATATTGAGTATTCTAATTTTACTCTCTAAATTATTAGTATATGCTAATTATATCATATGTTAATAAAATTATTATAAAATTATTAATTTTCATGTAAACATTGATGTGTACATAATAATATGATATTGCGTAAGCGATAATTTGAGGATGAAATTTGAGTGTTTAAAAGTTAGGGTCCAATTTAGAATGAAGATTGTAGTTTGGGACGAAATTAAAACATTAAAAAGTTTGGAGACCAATTAAAAATTTGAGTCATAGTTTAGGGAGAAAATTGGATCGTTCAAAAGTTAAGAGACCAATTTATAATGTGAGTCATAGATTTTACCTATTTTGGATCCATCTCTTTCCTAGATGTAAATAATGAGTGAATATTTATTTAGAAGTTACTTTAAAATAGATAGGTATTAATGGTTGGGATGAGTATGCCACGCTCGACGAGCACTGATGAGTACCAATGATTATTATTAATTTAATTTATAAAGATTTAAAATCTAAAGTACTCGTCGTATAATTATAAATTATTTAAAAATTAAAAGGTAACTTGATTAAAATATATATTTTATTTTCTTTTAAACATAAATAGATCAAAATTCTTGACCCTAAATCACAAAAACCTGTTTTTTTCTTTAAAATTCAATCCACCACCACGGTCGGCCACTTTTGCACCGCCACGCTGCCGCACCTCCGTGGCCGCCGTTGAACACTGTGGCTATTGCCTCCAAACCTCCTGTGAGACAATCCCTAAACATTTTGTAGTTCAAAGCACGCCACTTTGATTTCCCCTCGAGCTTCCATTTCGCGTCTCACGTCCGGACAAATAAACTGATGTTTAGATATAGTGCGTTAAAGGTATTTTAAGGTGTCCTAAAAAGCATTGGACCATTGTTTTTTTTTATTAGGATGAGTCTGCCGGCGGCAGGGCTCGACGACGGTCATGGAGATGCGATGGCGGGACGGTACGAATGTAATTGGCAGCAGTAGCCGCGGAGGATTGAATTTAAGAAAAAATAGAGTTTTGTGATTTAGTATTAGGTATTTTGATCTAATTCTATTTAAGAGAAAATTAAAAATTAAAAATTAAAAATTAAAAATTAAAAATTAAAAATATATTTTTAATCAATTTACTTTTTTATTTTTAAATAATTTATAATTATACGGTGAATTTTTTAGATTTTAAATTTTTATAAATTAATTTAATAGTGCTCATCAGTACTCGTTGAACATTGTAAAATTTTCTTATTGGTTGAGATCACGAATAACGTGGCGAGTCGAATTTTTGTTTTGTTTTGTTTTTGTTATGTATTAACTGATAATTCTATTATTGTAAGTTCAAATATTGTGCCAGAATCGAACACTCCTACCATCCGTTTTTGGACTGGTTGATGTTTTTATTGTAACAATGTGTGTGATTTTGTAACAATAAGCTAATACTCATTTATATTATTCGGAAAATTGTTATATAATTTGGAAAATTCTAGACGAATACCACTGAATATCGCTGAAAATTATTAAATTGATTAATAAAAATTAAAAATATTAAGGACTCAACATATACTTATAAATTATTTAGAGTAAATTTTAATTAAATTATTTTTTATATTATATATATATATATTTAAAATCATTTAATCACATGCCAACCTTAGTCAATTTAAAAAATAAAAACCCTAATCTCAAAACATGAAACCTAAGAAATCATAAATTTGAAACCCTAAACCCTAAATTCAAATGTTGGGTTTAGGCTTAAGGTATGTGGTTTATGGTTTTGGGTTTCATGTTTATGGTTTTTATTTTTTAAATCGACTAAGGTTGGTATTTGATCCAATTATTTTAAAAAATATAATAAAAAAATAATTTAATTAAAATTTTATTTTAAATAATTTATAATTATATGTTGAGTTATTGAGATTTTTTATATTTATTAATCAATATAATGATGTTCAACGATGTTCAGCGTTAATTGTGTTCGTCGAGTGTGGTAGACTCGTCCATATAATTTGATATAATCAATGTATATGTGCTACTCGTTCTCGTTATGAACCCAACAAGTGTTCCAGTAGAAAAGTGGACGATGTTCATCCTAGGAGACACAAGTTCAAATCATTTTGTTTGCAAGGTGTATAAGCATTATCAAAAGGCTAAGAATATAGAGAGAGGGGGGGCTTAAATGAAAAATAGGTGACTAAAGTATACATTTTTTGAAATTTAGGTGCATAAAGTATTTTTTTTGTAAAAATAAGTGCCTAAACTTTTAAAATTTGTAATTTTAGGTGCTTGACCGTTAATGGGTGTTAATTTTTTAACCAACCAATGCTTGACACGTGGCACTAATATGATTTTTTAAAATTTTTTAAAGAAAAACACCCAATAATATTAGTTTTTTTATATAAATTCTCAAAAATTTACAATTTTTACAAAACAGTCTCAAAATCCCTAAAACCTCCGAAATCCCCAAATTGCTACCGATTTCGCCACCCCTAAGCCTACTCCTTTGATTGCCATACCTAGTCGGTTATTTTTCTTCATCACGGTGTCGATTTAACGTTCGACGTTCAACTGCTACGCGGTGATGGGAAACAATCTGCTAGGTCTGGCAATCAAAGGAGTAGGCTTAGGGACGGCGATCGGCGGTGGAAACGATGGTAATTTGAGGTTTGGGTTTAGGAGGTTTTGGGGTTTTAAGACTGTTTTGTAAAAATTGTAAAATTTTATAAAAATTTTAAAAAAAGTGTTTTAAGTTTTTTATTTTGAAAAAATAAAATAAAAATGTCATGTGTCAAACATTGATTGATTAACAAATTTTTAATACCTTTTAAATGCCAGACACCTAAAATTATAATTGTTGAAACTTTAGACTCCTAAAATTATAACAGTTAAAACTTTAACCACTTATTTTTACAAAAAAATACTTTAAACATCTATTTATTTTATTTAAACCATATATATATATATATATATATCGATTAGATCAATTAGGACGCTTTTCAGTTGGAAACTTGCTGTCCACCCCAAAACCACCTCAAAAAAAAAGTACGGAATTGACAACTAAGCAATCAAATCAAAGGGGTCGAAGGGTAAATTAGAGCAAGATATGCTGCAAAAATATATTTCTTTAAACAGAAAGGTCATATTTACGAATTTTCAAAATATCAAGGACATAAAAGAAAACTCCGTCTAACAAACTGATTATCTGTCGATCTTTGCATCGACACGTGAATCAGATCCTAACCGTCAAAGTTGTAATCCTAAAAATCTAACCGTTCAGAGACCCATCTCGTCCCCGATAAATTCAACCATTGGCCTCGGAGCGTCGGGCAATTAGTCTTTTCCAGATTTAGGGATTCCGAAGCGGAACGTAGGGGAAAAAGCTTCAATTCAAAGCAATTGAATCTAAAATTTTCAGTTTTAGATTTGAGAAAACTAAAAGAACCAAAGGAAATTAACGGATCGGTAGTAATTCGTTTGATCTGGCAACAGATTTCAATTCTAAAACTGAAGAATTAGTTTTTTTTTCCTTTTTAGATTTCTTTGATTTCGTTCTCTTTTCTTTTATAAAAAATGAACGATCAGTCTCAGATGATGAATCAGCCACCGCAAATGATGATGAACACGGTCCAAGTTCCAGTTCAGCCGCAGATGATGAATCAGTCTCATCAGTTGATGGCGTCGGCGGCTCACTCTCATGCGATGAACCAATTTGCGGCGGCGCAATCGCAGCCCATAAGTTCTGGTCCTCAGATGATGTCTCAGCCGCTTCCTCCGATGATGGTGAATCGAAGCTATAAGCCTTGGCAATCCCAGGACCCAAACCCTAAACCTAACAAGAAGTTCTCTTCTTTCAATCGTAACAACAATTGGAAGGGAAAAAAAGTTTCATTCGGTAAAGATTCTTGGAAGTTCGAGAATAAGCCTTTAGCCATGGGTTCTGGTTCTGCTATTTCTTCTGTGCCTGCTGCTGCTTCCGGTAGTAATACTCAAGGATACAAACCTCCAACTCTTAACGATCTACAAAATCAGAACCGGTTAAAAGCTAGAAAATTCTACGGCAACAAGAAGAAATTCAATTACGGTAACAACCGGTTTGCTCCTTATGCTCCGCGGAATACATCTTCGTTCATAATCCGAGCAAAAAAGTCTGGTGGAATTGCGTCTTTGGTGTCACCATGTCCTGTGACTCCCGCGGTTCTTCCCACGCCAATGTTTTCACCATCGAGGGAGGTTTTGGGTGATATGGCCAAGGAAGAATGGGGTGTGGATGGTTATGGGTCAATGAAAGGGTTGATTAGGCTCCGATCACCGGAAACTGGTCATGAAGACGAGGAAGAAGAGGATGTGGGAAATGGTGGTGACTCAAGTGAGAGTGATGTGGAAGAACACGTGGAAGTGGAGAGGAGATTGGACCACGATTTAAGTAGGTTTGAAATGATATATCCTAGTTATGGAGGTGATTTTAACAATGTTTTGGAGAATAGGGTGGATGATCAGGATACCCATATAGCTCAATTGGAAGAAGAGAATTTGACATTGAAAGAGAGGTTGTTTTTGATGGAGAGGGAATTGGGGGATTTGAGGAGGAGATTACAGTTTTTAGAGAGGCAGAGTCAGATAGTGGAAGATGTTAATGAGGAGGTTGTGGAGAATGGGTCTGATAACGAGAGTGAGGATTGTGGCTCTGATCTTAGGGTGGTTACCAGTGCTGCTGCGCATAATAATGTGGAAATGCTGGGGTTTGCTGCTGAAAATACTAGAAATGTTGATATTTTGGAGAACAGTAATGGTGGAATGCCACAGAATGAAATTCTAATGGATGTTTTTATGGAAGATATTGCAAGTGAAAATGAGTTAAATAATGAAGGGAAGGGGAACAGGAACGATGGATTAAAGCCCGAAGATGCGAGGGAGGGAATAATTCGAGACAAGGAAAATGATGCCAAGGGTGATGAAGCCA
The DNA here is from genome assembly GCA_958450335.1 of Hibiscus tridactylites. Taxonomy (NCBI): domain Eukaryota; kingdom Viridiplantae; phylum Streptophyta; class Magnoliopsida; order Malvales; family Malvaceae; genus Hibiscus; species Hibiscus tridactylites. The sequence goes on along the minus strand of OY288277.1, from coordinate 2,726,208 downwards.
GAGGCAGTGAGTTTGTGGAGGAGAAGACTGTTGAAGAAGACAAGGACAAGTTGAGGTGCGAAGAAACTAGCAATGAGGCTGCTGAAAACACTGAAACAAAGAAAGAGGAAGTGCATTTGTGAAGAACATTGGCGAAGGTGACTGACTAACTGGTTTAACTTTCCCGTGAAATGTATGACTTGAGAATCTTTGGATTCTGGTTATTGAAACGTGCAACTCTGGATATATCCGGCCTAAGTAGATTTAGTGTAGTATAGTTCTTAGCGTTGTCTTTACTGGGTAAAGAGAGGGTGCATAAACTTTGCCCTCCTTTCACTGCCCTCGATCCTCATATGCTCTAGGAAGTAGGCATCTTTTCTGCCTTTTTTTGTTCCCCCTCTTTTTATCTTCCTTATGGTTTGGAAAGGGATAAAAGGGTGTGTGGGGAAGGGGAGCTGTATTCGTTTAGCCGGAAAGGTTTATCCATACAAGTTCTTTTGTTACAGGCATATGTTTGTGTTGATTTCAACTTCTTCACTGTTTGAAAAAGAACCTATTAGTATGTAAGGTAATTTAGTGCTTGATGTATTTGTGATTGTTTTGCATAATGTTCTGAACTGAAACTTCTTTAGCATATTTATCTATCTTGTATGAAACTATTTGCTTGTATCTTTCAGAAAAGTATTCTGGTTTGATATTATTGGTCATTCTCTTTTCCTGTTTCTAAATCAATAAGCTTATTGTCAAATTAATTGCCTTCTATTTATATTTCTAAATTGACATAGTTGAGATCTGATTTGCCTTGTCTTTTAGCATGCAGAAGTGAACTCTTCATCACTTGTCTATGATCGTTTGTATATATGTTAAAAAAGAGTGTGTGTTCTATTTTGGTAATTGGTACTGCTGAATAATATAAATTGAGGCTTATGGCTGTGAGATGGTTTGCTTCTCTGCTAGTAGGTAATTATTCTTATGGAGGTAATTGCTATACTACTTTTTGTGCATCATTGTACTCATTCTCTTGTGCATAGTTCGTAGTGTAGTACTCAAATTCTATGTTATGTTACTCGGGTGCGAGTGTCCGATATTATATGTTCGTTTTTTCTTGGCTCTTCTAGTAGTCATATCTCGTATCCATGTGCCCAGCTATGAGTTCGATGCGTGTGTCAGACATGGGTGCTTCTTAAAAAAAATAGAAGTGGGAACATAGCTGAAACTGTTGCAACCTAATCTGCCATCTTTTTTTGTAGAATCATAATGAACGAAAAGGTCTCATCTATGTCCAGTTTTCTTTACACTTTAAAGTAAGAGTTGGCCGGGTCTAATTTAGCTTATACCTTTTGTTTCTGAGCTGATGAATGGAGCAGTTGCATCGTTGTGTTGTTTTAGGTGAGGTGATTAAGTTTGGTTATTGCTGCCTACCTTGAATATTCAGTCGCAAGAGCTTATTCGAGTAAGGGCTCGTTGATCGTTCTCAGGGCTGATTTGCTAGCCAATTCATAGTTAGTTAATTGTTCGTTTGTATTTTGCGTATAGTATGTACAGGAGGAACTGGAAGGGTAAAAACCTTGCCAGCTTCATCTGTTGCATCAGCTGCAGAATCCTCTTTACCATTGAGCTGAAATCTGTGGAGGTTTAGTTTATTTACACCTGGATAATTACACCTCCTTGTAGTAGTAATCGTGTTTTAGTCTTAAAACTAGAGTAACAATGTTTTTATGGTTTGTGAATTTCCAGAAGTATGAGCATTTGAGAGTGATTATTGTGGTTTAAAATTGGGACATAATGTTTTATGAATGAAGTGTATTTTACAAAGCTTTTCTTTTCAATTTGGTATTGGATTCCAATTTCAGATATCAGATGCGAATGGTTTCACTTTGATTATTTGTTATTTTTTATCCCCACGAAATGGGAAGACCTTTGGCATTCCCAGCACCTTTGGCAAATCCGACTCGGAATCGGACGACCTTAGCAGGCATTCGAGAAAGTTCAAATTTGAAAAAGAAGAGGTGTTTTTGAAAGTGTCGGAAATTATGGTTTGAGATTTCCTTTTTAACGTTTGACCATCATATTAGAATAATTATATTTTTAAAAGAAAAATAAATAAAATAAAATTGTTTTTTTTTTCTAAAAAAAGGGTGATTCTAGGATGAGACACGTTAAAATGAGGTTATACAAGAAAAACTTACGAAAATTGTAAAATTTTATGTATCGGATTTTTTATGTATCTGCAAAAATAGTTAGAATTTTAGTATATACGCAAATGCTTATCAATTTTTATATACTTATTATGTACTTACACAAAATAATTTATCAATCGATACACAAATTCTTAACATTTTAATAAATATTTTCGTATAGTCTCGTTTTAACCTACTCATGTTAAAAAAAATCCGTCTAAAAATGCTTAATATTTTTTTTAGAATGTAAGAATATATCACAAGTGGAAGATGCATTAAGCACCGTAGAAGTTGGCCTTGAGAGTGACATTTTCTTTTTGGTTTCTTGGCGGCTATAGGGTGAAGATACGAATAAACAAAGAAAAGTAAAGTTAAAAAATAGGTAAAATTTTGATAGACAGATCATGTAAAATTAATTTTACACAATGTTGTGTTTTTATACTATAGAAATTTAAAATTTAAATTTTTAACCTTATTCTTAAAATACTAAACCCTAAACTTAAACTCATACACTTTTAACACTAAACTAAAACCTTAACCCTTAAAATTAAAAGGCACGTGTAAACATATGTATTAAAGTTTTTTTTTTCTAAAAAATGTTAATATCTCACCATTACTTCTTCTTTAAAATAATAATTATGTAATATATTTAGAATTAAAATTTTACTCACCATTACTTCTCTACATTTACCCGCTACTTTCTCTGTCTCTCTTGAGTGGTTAAGATCATTAATGCCTTTCCAGAGGCTGATACTACAACTGATGTTAATCTTGTTTTGAACCAAGTTGCTTCTTATATTTGGCACCATATATAAAAACAAAAGTAAAACGTGTTTTGCTGGTAATAAAAGCTCCCTTCTGTTGATAGATTTTGACGTTGATTTGGACTCTGCTGTCTAAAGCAGCTTTGGTTTAGAATTGTTTTTGCTGGTTGTTGCCAATTCAGCTCAATCATGTTAACTCGGTCAAAGAAGCCAACTCTTCGGGGGATTGAGCCACCGAGTTGTTTCAAACCTTTCAAATTTGTGCAACTCACTGGGATTTCACCTGTAAAGTTGTATGTATTTAAACAAAAACAAAGCTTCTAGCTTGGTTAAATTCCCATGTTCTTGAGGAAACTTAAATTAACCATGCAATTCAAAACCAAAACAAAAATGAGAAAGAAAGAAAGAAAGAAAGGAAAAGCAGAACAACAGGCTCATCCAATTGGGAACCTGCACTTAAAACAATCAAAAGAGTAAAGAGAAATGGCAGTCACACAAATATGGCTACACAAGGAAAGGAAACCACATCAATGTTCCCCTTTCTACTAAAACTATAACACCATTTGTCCAAGTACAAATTCACACCAAAATCCCCAAACCAGCATTCTGAGCCCAACAAGTTACCTTCTACCTGGAAAATAAAGTGTAAAGGGAAAAAAATAATGTAAAATACTGATACATACATGAGTTTAAATATAAATTCTTACTGCTTCTCTTGCATTTCGATTTATATCCTCGTTTCCTTTTATTGTCCTTTCTTCACTCTTTCTATCTTGGATCAGTCAATTGTCATGGGTTGAGTCATGCAACACCTGAATCGGGCCTTACGAACAGTTGTCAGTATATCCGTTTCGGCAATCTCAAGCATCTTCACAATATCGGTGAAGGGAGGACGGACTTCTGGATTAGTGTCCCAGCAACGCATCATGATCTCGTGCAGCACCGGGAGGCAATCATTTGGAATAACTGGCCTTACACCTTTATTCACCACAGCAAATGCTGCCTGCACTGCAGTCATGTTCTGGAAAGGAAGCAGGCCAGTGATAAGCTCCCAAAGGACTATTCCAAAACTATACACATCTACTTTTTGCGTGTAGGGTCTATGCTGTATCATCTCTCTGCAAGAACAAAAAGATAACCACTAATATGAATAATGAACAAAATTGTATGAATTACTTAACAGATGCAATTGAGATACCAATTCAGCTGGTCAGCAAATGAATGCAGTTTCATGTAAAGGATAATTCAGTGAAAACTAGTGATAAACTAAATGTCAGAACAAATGCATCAACGAACACCGTTATATAGTTATTATTGCCTTGGGAAAATCTAAGTAGCATGGCAAGTGGGAGAGTAACAAGATCAAGTGATGCAATGTTCTCAACTATTCCCTGATTTCCCTCTCCCAGCAGGGAACCATTCGGCAGTGGATATTAAGTCAAGAACACAACAAAGAGGATTTACAAATAAAACATATTCTATTGCCTAGGGTATTAAACATACACTAGTACATCATGTCTGCTCCTCAAGCAGCAAAATTAGTTAACTATTCACGGATAACGACACAACAGAAAATGTTTATATATGATAGAAATAACTGCCGTGACATTCTTCCTCATCAGATATTGTTATATCAACTAATGCATACATCTCTTCACTTTACATCACGGATAATTATTTTTAACAAAATAGATATAAATGTCATATTGTAAAATCAGTAGAAATTTTAACATATATGGCTCAAAAGACTTACGGAGCCATCCAACGGTATGTCCCTGTCTCTGGTGTCATGCCCTCGGTCTGTACCTCAATACGTGCTACTCCAAAATCTGCAATCTTTATTGATTTATCAGCAGCTATTAGAAGATTATCTGACTTCAAATCCCTGTGAATAAACCCAAGCCCGTGCACATAGGCCATCCCTCTTGCAACATCCAATGCCTGCTTAACTGCCAATTTTAATGGCACAGCACGATTCTGCCTCCTTGTGAGAAACTGTCGAACTGAGCCACCCTTTGCATACTCTGTCACTATGCACCAAACCATAGGTTTGCGACAAGCCCCAATAAATCGTACAATATTTGGATGCTTCAGTGTTGCAAGCATCATAACTTCCTGCTGAAATTGTTGTTCCATAACTTGTGCCTTCTCTGGGCTATTCTCTGGCCTTTCTAATATCTTGATCGCAACATCCTCACCATTATATGTACCTCTGTATAACTTTCCAAAGGCTCCTTGAGCAAAAGCTGAACCCATGTTAAGTTTCCTTAAATCAATAGTCCACTCATCATAATTTGGCAATCCCTCAGTTGGATACCTATTATCCATCAAAGCCTGTGCTAATGCATCATCATTAAGTGCATGGCCAACTTTACCAGGACGAATCACACTCTGTCCCACAGAGACAGAGTAATTGTGGCGGTTCACAGGCTTCAGACCAGGGTGGCTTAAAATGTGGGTTAGAGAATCATTAGAACCAACACTACTGTTGTCAACTGACATGGACACAGACCCACCAGCATTACTTGTCTGTAAACTGTCAATAGACATGTTAGTGCCCTCTCCAAGCTTTTGGTAAAACCCTTGAGTGAAATCATAGTAATTGTTATCATTGTTGTTGGTTCCTCCTATAAGTCCTGTAAATTTAGGACCCTCGCCCATTTTACCAATCATGAATGAAACCCCAAATGATAAAAACCAAGATAAGCAGATTTCCTTAGCCCAAACTCTTGATACTCATTTGATGGCACAATCTCTACACGACCTGCCCTAAACCCAACAAAAACGAAAGCCTGTGAGTTACCATCTCGCATTAAGAAACAAAGATTATAGACAAGCAATGATCAGGTTTTATGGCATAACTATAGTCAATACATAGACAGATATCCAGACTACAGTGAGAAGATACATCGGGAAAGGGTGTCCCGATACCATCAGACAGCCAGGTCCTTGCATTTTTTCTTGGGGGTTTGTTTCTAATTTAAATGGTTTGAGAAAGTAGATTCAGAAATGATTGTTCATGAGTCTAGCTTTAAAAGAATCAAATTAAGAAATAAAATAAGACAAATTGTATTTGGTAAGGAAAAATAAAACCCTTCTAGCAGCTAGCAAACCCTAGAAATGCAATCACTGGGAATCCCGGATTGCTTAAGCTAAATCGAAGCTCACAAGCCAAAATAAACGTTCAAGAAAAAGTAAAACCCTCAAAGAAATGCAAAAGTACTGGCTTTTGGGGAAAAAACTCCTACAAGCCTTATGTCTTTAGAGAAACTACATAGAATGAATTTTAGTCCAAAATTTCAAGTTCTACATCCTTCCCGGTCCAAAGTTTTCATTTTTAAATTAAAAAACCTAAATTAACAAAAAGCATAAAATATTCCGGCAAGAAGGCATAGATCAGATTATGAAAAGACGCTGAAATAAAAAAGAAGCTCGGAAAGTTGCAGAAAAGCAGCCAAAACTTCAGCAGGACAAGTGATTAAGAGAGCGGAAATATAAAAAAAAATACCTGAAATTTATTATTAAGAAAAAGGGTAGACGGAATTTGGATAAGGACTGATCGAGATGCTTAATTTAATAAATTCACCAAATGCCTCCTGCAAGAAGAAGAGCAAGACGAAGAAGTCGAGCAAAATATTTAGCAAACGAAAAAGAAAAGGAAAAGAAAGAGCTGAAGAGACCAAAAATCCCAGCAAAGACGAGAAGAAGAAGATGAAGACGAAAGGAGCAGAAGCAGTATTTGCTTCTCAATTACTTTGAAAGCCTCTTTTTTATTGTGACCAGACCCAACACCAGTCGTCACTATTCTCCCCTACTTTTCCACTCGCGTAAAATACACGTGTCCGTAAAAGCCTTCCGTTGTTTTTCTTTTCCCGAGGACCCCTTCCTCTAATAACGCGCGTGTCGTCCCTTCGCTTTTCTTTTCCCCTTTCTTTTTTACGCGCGATTTTTCTTTTCTTTTTGGGTAAACTACAATAGAGTTCATTCAATTATGAATAAGATTACATTTGGGTCACCCAATTATTAAAGATTACATTTAGGTCACTCAGTTATGAGTAAAGTTATATTTAGGTAACCCAATTATTAAATGTTCCATTTTGGTCACTCAATTATGGGTAAAGTTACGTTTGGGTCACCTTTCATATTTAAAAAAGTACATCAATTTAGTTTTTTTCTTCCAAATCACTTGTATACCCTTGTTAACATTAGAATACTTCATTTGAAATCATTAATTAATCTAATACACAAATTGATATATTTTTTTAATATAAAGGGTGACACAAATGTAACATTGCCCATAATTGAGTGATCTAAATGTAACCTTTAATAATTGGGTGACTCAAATGTAACTTTACCCATAATTGAGTGACCCAAATGTAACTTTTAATAATTGAGTGACCAAATGTAACTTTACTCATAATTGAGTGACCTTTGTTGTAGTTTAACCTTTATTTTTAGTCTCGAAGCAATTTTTGAGGCGTGAAAAATTAAAACATAAGAAGAAAATTCTAATCTCCAGAAAAAGGAAAGAAATTTCTAAGGTCAGGTAAGCAATTCTGGGAAATGGAAGGGATAAATGAGAAAGAGGAAGCAGAACAAGGTCCAGGTCCTGGTTCGGTTGAATTGGGCAGATGGGCGGAGTACGTAATTTAAATTCTAACTGTATTGATTGGATTTGGGAACGTAATTGTGTAAAATAGATTGCTTGAAATGACAGGATTCAAGATACGCTGAAGAAGAGAGTCATTACGGTGGATGATTTCCGGTGGAGATTGCCCTCTCCGCCGTCAGAATCACAGCAGCAACAACTCAAGTACGTGGGAGGAGTGGACGTCAGCTTCTCCAAGGAAGATCCATCCATGGCATGCGGGAGCTTGGTGGTTTTGGACCTCGGTCATGATCTACGCCTCGTCTATCGGGAATTTACCTGCGTCAGACTTGACATTCCTTATGTCCCCGGCTTCCTTGCCTTCCGTGAGGTAACTTGTTTGATTTTCATTCATAGTTTTGTTTTTAAGAATTTTTTTATCCAATTAGCAGAGAAAACTGCTACTGGTGTTTACAATGCTAGTTACTTATGCAGTCAACAAATCAATTAGTGTTGTTTACATTTGAGCGTTTGGATCCACCCAATATAGCTCTTCCTGCAATGAACCTGTAATTCTGCTGATTCCATAAGTAGAGAGGATTATCTCCCATATCTGTTTTGAATAAGTTTTCAAAGTCCCTGGCTTCCACCGCCCGCACATTCCGGGGCAACGGCTTGCTCCATCCTACTTTTAGTGGGCATCATGTCCATTATAGCTAGCCAAGAGATAAATGGGTGTCTAGGAATTTGAAAATGACTCCACAGTCCACAGTCCACACAAGCGCATGTTAATCCAACTTGTCTCTTTTGTGCCTCAACTCATGCCAAACAGTTGCTGCTTTAGGTTGGGCCCAAATGTCAATTCCATCTCTTTTTTGCTGTATGCATCTAGTTGACAGGATCCTTAATTCAATAGCTTGTTCCAGCCCCAGTTGTACCTCTGTAAATAAGGCAGTTACATGACATTCCTGCCTTCTAGGCATATGCTTCCATCCAAGCAACTCAAAAAGTGACCTGGCTTGGGTGAGCACCATCCAGTGCTTCCTCATTATGCCTTTTTTTTCAACTGGACTAGTCTTTAAGTACTAATCCCATTTAACTTTTTTTCTTCAAGGCTCCCATTCTTGTAAATCTCTTGGAGAAGATGAAAAAAGATGCTAATCCTTTCTACCCTCAGGTCCTCTCTGTATTTCAATTTGAAAATTTTAGTTTGGTCATTATTATTATTGTTCATCATCTCCTTTATGTTACTAATCCATGCATGCATTCAGCAGGTACTTATGGTGGATGGTAATGGATTACTTCACCCACGAGGCAAGTTAGTCTTTTACTCTATGAAATGCCCTTATCAGTTATCATCTTCTCTTGTACTATGACGTTTTTTCTTGGCCAGGTTTTGGTTTGGCCTCTCATCTAGGTGTTATTGCTGATATTCCAACCATTGGTATTGGAAAGAACGTGAGTTTACATCAACTATTATTCTATATACTATTATATCTTATTAGCAATTTTAGTAAACATACATATGAATAAATAAATAATATACATGTGGCCACTGCCAATATATTTTATCTTTTCAGCTGCATCATGTTGATGGTCTTACTCGATCTGGGTTGAGGAAACTTCTCGAAGATGAAGAAAACAGATCGAGCGGTATCATTACTTTAAGAGGCAACTCAGGATTCATATGGGGAGCGGTAAGAAGTTGAGCAGGGTTGTTTTGCTTTTTCTTATTCTTCCTAGCCGTAGTGTGAGCAGATATGTTATACATTGAAAAATAATCATAATCATGCAATCAAAGCAGAATGCATACCTGGGCTTCTTTTTTCTTTGAAATCTTTTATGGAGAAGTCATTGGGCGGGTTATGCTTAAAAGTAAATTAGCCATAAGCCGTAATCATTCATTTACTATACCTTGAGAGTTTTTATTTCATTCCATGTACTATCTAGCACATCTACTAGCATATTGGTATGGCTGATGATTTATTTAATGCTGCATTCTATAATTGTTATGCAACTTTGAGATCCCCCCCCCCCCCCTTCAGCATGTTAATGTTGAAATATATCAGGTATCAACATGTTGCAATGCTAAGTCACTTGTTTTATATTTATTTTTCACAAGTTCAGGGGGTAGAGAATTGGAATATGGATGTACGAAAGTTATCTCAGCTTTATAGTCCCAAATCTTTACTGTACTTTGTCTTTTTTAATAGGCAATGAGATCAAATCAAGGTTCACTAAAGCCTGTATTTGTTTCAATTGGCCATAGAGTATCACTTGAAACTGCCATCAAGATTGTAAATATGACATGCAAATTTCGTGTGCCAGAGCCTATCAGGCAGGTAATCTGAGTTTGGTGCTTTTTTGGTAAATTATGAATTTGTTCTCGGGCAAATTAGCATGCAAACAATTCTTTGAAATGCTTAATCTTCTAGCTTTGTTGATTTCCTTCTTGTATATTGTTTGTCATAGTGCTAAACGAGAATGTGGAAGTGCCCTGGTCTTAACAATTCTTATATGAAGGCTTTGTTCCTTTAGCGTGATGTTTGTGGAGCTACATATTGTTAGTTTTTAAGAAACACCTGAAAAGAAATTGATATTTTATGTACATCTAGGAGGTGAATTGGAGGGATTGTCTAAGATAGAAACCTCTTACAATTCCTCTAGCACAGTTGAATCCAAAGCATAATTTGGGTTACTGCATTCAACTGCACCAAGGTGTATTCGGAATGCACCCTTTCCGTTTCAGGGTTTCAAAATAACTATGCAATAGTAACTGTCTCCGTATTTTGATATAATTTTTCTGGTCACCGGGATCAATTATTTAGAAATAAGGAACTTGAACCTCTGAGCATCCTTTATTTGATTCTATATGTGGTACGGAACACTCAAGCCTAGACTTGCATTTGCTATGTAGGCTGATATAAGATCCAGAGAGCATCTTCGAGAGCTCAAATTGAAATGTCCAAGTGATGCAATTGATAAATGGTAGGTTACTCTACAAACTTATTTTTTACCCTGCTTATTGCTAAATTATGGGATCATGCAAATTAAGGTTGTGCTTTCTTCAAATAGATGTGAAGGTTTGTTCTTAAAGGTATTTGGCTACTGTTGAAAGCATTTAGGATCCCTACTGGAGGAAGTACCATTGAGCACGAGTGACGCTCTGCAGTACTATCAGCTTTGTTGTATTTTTGTGGCAGTTCGATGCATGAATAGAGAAACCGACACACTATCCACTTCTCATGTAGATAACTGCCCGCCCTTGACCGCTAACAGCATGTGTGAGTTTTAGGGGGGCGAGAGTGACAGTTGACAATGTTGGTTCGAGTTTCCTTTCCTGACAGTTCTCTTTTTGTGGTTGTTGTTTATCATTTTGTTAGTAAAACAAAGAAGTCCAAAGTGTTGAATGATCCAGCAATCAAACGAATTTAACCAGAGAAAGCTTAGCTTGTACTTTGACATGCTACCTTATGAATGCAGAAATGTCATACCAGTTTCCTTAGATTGTGATAATTTTGCTGCTGATAATATTAGTTAATAAAGGCGGACGGAGTAATTATTATTGTACCCCGTCCTCGTTGATTAATACTCCCGCTAAATTGAGCATCCACTCTGCTCTGATGGCCAACAGCCACAGAGCACCTTCACTTTTGACTTGCAGTGTTTATCACAATCTCACCACAGAATGCCCGAGTCCTTGGCGGCGGCGGCGCCTTTGCATCACTTGAGTTCATACCTCTTCTGAGGTCTGGTCAATTGCCTGTATGTTAGCTCGTAATGCTCGAGAGGTTCACTTTATGTGAAATGGTCCATTCCAATTTTCACAGTAATAATTATCTACAAGCAAATTTCCAGCATCTTCATGGACTGAAAATTTCTGACTCTACAGCAACAAAATGACTCAATCGAGGGGTTGAGTATCATTAAAAAAACATTGCAATCACACAAGACAACTCATATAAACAGGAGGGTAGTTCAAATATTTGGTTGAGTTAGTATACATAAACTGTCATTTAATACAAATGTGAGCATCTTATTTGTTTATTTTCAAATATATGGTTCATTATCATGGACTAACTGAGGAGAAGACACACTAAGTAGGGAAATACATAAAATAAAACAGTTAACAGGTGGAAGGGGAAAGGGGAAAGGGGAAAGGTTTACCTGCCAATATAAACAAATGATCTAATTTATCAGCTGCTTTTGAAGGTGAACCCATTTGTTGTAATCTTCCACTAGTTGCTGAAGAAGCAAAGGAACAAGTCTATTGATAAAAATATTGGGTTTAAGGTTAAATTTTAAGTTTTATATGTTAAAATCAAAATCCTTAGCCATATTAGCATAACTCTAAACTCTAAATTCTAAATCCTTGCACTAAAACCTTTAAAATTCTAAACCCTAAAATTAAGAAGTTTGTAGAAAAAAAAAGGTTTCATCGCATATGTAATAGATAACAATCTTTTATTTAAACTCCACAATATAAAAAGAAAATGCTTTGATATATATAAGCTTGAGTAGACTCTGATTTGTGATTGCTTGTCAATTTTAAGGTTTATAGACTTAGGGTGCGTTTGGTTCACGGAATGTAAGATTACTTTTGGGAATAAGATTCCCGGAATTTAACATTACTTGACACATTACTGGAATGTTACATTACCTTGTTTGGTTTATTGTGTAGAAATGTAATATTACTGTGTTTGGTTGGAGGTATATAAGGTTATTTAAAAGTAAATTTTACTAAACTGTCCATATGTTATATTTTCTTTTAACATGTTAAACTTTCAAAATTAACTTAAAAAATACATGCACAAAAATTAATAGAATTATTTTTGTTACACTATCTAAAATTTGTAAAAATTATATATTTATCATATTTAATATAATTATTATATTAAATATTCTTTAAAAGAACTCAACAAGTGGTCTCAGTGGAAAAATGGATGAGGTTCGTCCTAGAAGACTTGTGTTCAATCATTTTGTATATATTACCTTGTAATCACCTTTAGACTATTAAAAATTATTTTATATTTACTTACCCTCGTTATCCTCTATTAAAATATTTTTGTGAATTTTTAAATGCTAGACATTTAATATGTTCAAATTTTTAATTTTTTTATTACTTGTGATATGTCAAACAAATTAAAGTAAATAATAAAATAAATCTAAAAGTTGTATAATACTGATAAGAATTTATATCATAAGTTTAACCTACTAAAATATTTTATAAGATCATAAACATAAGAATAAAATTAAAAACACCAACTCTAAACTTATTAATTTTTAAGCAATATGCTTTCGCAGCATATAACCTATAAAAATTATAAATATAATATTAATAAAAATACATTAAATATTAAAATAATATTTAAATATTTGTAACACCATTTAAATATTTAATTAATATTAAATAAAAATATTTAATTAATTTACACTACACGTATTTAATCATCTAATTAATTTTACAAAGGATCTATATGAACAAAATCTATTAATTTAGGGGCAATATGGTCCAAAGGGGAGGGAATTGACAAATACCTAAGAAATCTAAGGGAATCACATTCCCACCCTTTAATGAAAAATTACTACTCCTGGGAATGCAAAATTACCTCTTTGAGGGAATGCTCTCCAACCAAACGTGGATATATGATTCCGGAAAAGATCATTCTCCCAAGTAATGATATTTTCCACGAACCAAACGCCCCCTTAGGGTAGGATTTATGTTTTTGGGTTTAAAATTCATGATTCAAGTTTAGAGCTTATAATTTAGGGTTTATAATTTAGGAGGTAGTGTTTTAGGGTTAATAATTTATAAATTAGATTTTATAGTTTTAATAGGAAGAGTTAGATATATTATTTTTACACAACTTGTGTATCAAAATATAACTCAATATAAAACCTACATCCTCAACTCTAAACCCAAAATTCTAAGCTTTAGCTCCTAAATTTTAAACCTCAAATTATAATCTCAATCTTTGAATTTAAAACCCAAAAGCTAAACATCCAAACCTTAAATTAAATTCAATCGTGAAAAAATATTTATCACCGGTACATAAAATATTTTTGCTTATATAAAAAATAAAATTGTTATAGAACTGTAACCATTAATGTAATTTAATAACTTTTATTTAGATTTATATTGTTTTAAGGTTTAGGGGTTAGAATTTAGACATAGTTGTTTCAGTTTAAGGTTTAGGGTTATAATTTAGGGTTTATAGGTTAAAACCTAAATCCTCACCATATTACCCTAAAAACTAAATCCTAACCTATAAACGCTCAATTATAACTATAAATCTTAAATTGAAACAACTATTATTAAATTTTAAACTCTTAAACCCTAAACTAACTCCATATATTCTAAAACTAGGACGATTGTGGAAACTGAAAGCTTCCATTGATGTATAAGATATTAATCTTTATTATAAAAATATTTTTTAAAACCGGACTCCGGTTCAACAAGGTAAAAATGAAAAAAGGGGAAACTTGAGAAACAAGTCCGTTCGGTCCGGTCAGGTCAGGTGAGTTTTAAATATTCTCTCTCGCGATATTGTTGACGAAAGGTCTTAAAACAAATTGAAGCAGAGCAGAGTTTGGATTTAGGGTTTTGAGGAAGACACGAGCAAAGGCAAACAAGAACCAAATGGATCTGAATATGGACTTGAACGCCCCTCACTCCATGGGCACAACCATCATCGGGGTCACCTACAACGGCGGTGTCGTCCTCGGCGCCGACTCTCGTACCAGCACTGGTATTTTATTTCTGTCTTTTACTTTTATTACTAGAAAATTGAATTTCTAAATAACGTGTTTTTTTTGTTTTTGATTTGGTTGATTAGGGATGTATGTTGCTAACCGAGCATCTGACAAAATTACACAGCTCACTGATAACGTCTATGTTTGCCGCTCTGGATCCGTAATTCTTACTTTTCTTTCAACTCATCTTTCCTCCCTATATATTACTCTTTCATTTAGGGTTTTTTGTCCTCCACAAAGGGGTGAAAAGAAAGAATGTTTATATATTCTTAGATATGATGATTAAAACGATTGTTTTGTTGCAGGCTGCTGATTCTCAGCTTGTTTCCGACTATGTCCGCTACTTCCTTCACCAACATACGTCAGTTCTTTCTTATGCTCTCATTATTTGCTTTTACTCTTTCTTCTATTTTTAAAATTGTAATTGATTTTTGTATTTTGCCTTCCTATTGAAGTTTGTTCCCATTTGATTCTTTTGGAACATCCTTTATTGTATTAATTCATAGCTCGAAAGCTAAAATTTCAAGAATGCTCTAATATATTCTACTCCTCCACCGAATTACAGTTCATAAATCTAGTTATCACCTCATCCCTAAACAATGACCTTGCAATTGCTTCCAGTTTGTATACTCCTCCATATCAATTAACTTTGCACTCTCTGTCTACAAAATGCTTTAGCTTATTTGTGTTAGCTTTAAGTCATCTCTGATTTTCGGGTTATTACTCTTTTTTCACATTTCTTATTACTATTCTTCGTGAGATTGTTTAATAGCTTTTCCCCCTGCGTTAACAGGATTCAGCTTGGGCAACCTGCAACTGTCAAAGTCGCTGCAAACCTTATCAGGCTACTATCTTACAATAACAAGGTTTGAGCTTACAATATAGAAAATTTACTCGACTCCTTTTTTGTTTGCCAACCTTTTCCCATCCTATTATTCCTCCATTTTAGAGGTGTGCATGGTAAATTTGGTGCCTGTTTGTAAATCCCATGCCTATTATACAGATTTTATGTACTACTTGAATCTTGATACCAATGTAGTCAAGGCGGCTAGCACTCTAGTCACTAGAGTCCTATGCTGCTAGAGGTGCATACTGCAGAACGAGCTCTCACATGAGTAATGTAAGGAGCACATTTATAAATAAATATATAAAATATATTATATATGTACAAGTAAAAGAGACAACGGCTGCACTGCCCATAGCGAAGAAGAAAGTAGAAAAGGGTAGAAATAGAGAAAAGTAAAGAGAAAGCTTAGTAATACTTTTTTAATGTAAAACTGCCAACATTGAGTTTTGTCTCTCTAAAACTCTGGTGAGGATGGAAAGTGGTCTATTCTCTCAAAACATTATGCATTTGAGTTTGTAGCTTTGTTGATTTTCTTAACCTAAGAAATTTTGCTGCATGGCTCCATTTTTAAAGAAAATATTTGGATAGGCAATAATACCTTTATTTATTTGTTTTATGATCATTACATTTTTTTTTACTTGAAAACAAATTGTAAGTCGAAGCATAAATCAAGAGCCAATTTTACTCAGGCCTGCCTCTCTTTTTTTCATCTTAAACCCTAGAACAAGCACTCTTAGGAACAAAAAAGCACACTTGTGCACAAATGCCTTCACCTCATCAAAGGCGTCTCACCTGGAACGTCTGGGTTTATTGTTGTTGACTCACTTTTTCTGATAATTCATATTTTTAGGAACAAATGATGGCATTTTATCTTTTTCTGATAATTCATATCTATGTTGTTGACTCACTTTTATTATATTTTGAGTAGAACATGCTTGAGACTGGCCTTATTGTTGGCGGATGGGATAAGTATGAAGGTGGTAAAATATATGGAATTCCTCTTGGTGGAACACTGATCGAGCAGCCTTTTGCTATTGGAGGTGTGATACTCTCTTCTTCTTTTAACTTTAAGCATCCTTTCCTTCCAATTTAGGGAGCGAAGCTTGATGCATGTCTTATCTGTTCTGGTTTTATGTTCCCTTTCTTTAATGTACACATGCAATTATGCACAGTTGGCATTTTGTCTCTTTCTTTTTTCGGCTAGAGGTTTACCTACCCACTAATCTGCATATTGCTAAGACTGTTGATTGCCATCATTCTTTCCTTAGTTCAGCCTGAGAAATTGAAGCTAAAAGAGGTTCAATGCAGTCATTATGACCTCAAGAATTTTTGGTTATGTACTTGTTCCCTCACTTGTAATCAGGAGCCAGTGGTAAAGTATGTGATGTCTTCTACATAATTAGTTAACTATGACTATGAAATGGGATTTACCTTTTCCCCCTCTAATTATTGGTTTCTCAAAGTTGCACATTACATAGTTCCGAAAACAAACTTAAAATATTTGGAGTTTGGTTAAGAAAATTAGGGATGCCATTAGCAAGTGGTGTATTACTTGTGCAGAAAAATAGTTATGATCTGGATTGACCTGCTGCATCGTGCAGGATCTGGCTCCAGTTACCTTTATGGGTTTTTTGATCAGGCATGGAAGGAAGGAATGACAAAGGATGAAGCTGAGGTACGTATTGTTTTAGTCAAGCTTGACAAATGTTTTCCTCTAATTCTTCAACTTCATGGGTACAATTATTTTGTAAAAATACTTATTGGTTGGTTGACCATTAACTTTATGAATTGTGTTATGGAAATTCATTGTAGCAACTAGTGGTCAAGGCAGTTTCCCTCGCCATTGCTCGTGACGGTGCTAGTGGGGGTGTTGTTCGCACTGTGGTGGTAAGATATTTTGCACTTCTAAATGAATGATTCTTGCGTGTGTAATTGTGAATTCTGTGTACAGATCTCACCTCACCTTTTTTTATGTGTTGTGTTGCAGATCAATTCCGAAGGAGTGACGAGGAACTTCTACCCTGGTGACAAACTACAGCTGTGGCATGAGGAATTGGAGCCACAGAATTCGTTGCTGGATATTCTGAGTTCCCCTAGCCCCGAACCCATGAATATTTGATCAGGGACAAGGGGACTCACCTCTTAGGTGCTTTTCAGCTGCAGCACTACATTTGTTCTCACTTCACAGACTTTTCGAACGATGTGTATGTAGCTTGAGTGGGATTCAGTTTCGTTTTAAATGGCACTAAAAAGTAAAACCATATTTGTTAATGATTTACGCTTGGATGTTACGGATTCCTCTGCTATCCCCAATTTAGCTGCGGAGTTAATGGATGGAAATTGTCTGCCTTGAACTATGCCCTTTTGGTTCTCATGTTAAAAAAGTGAGTTTAATGTTAGGGTTTATAGTTAGGGTTTAGGGAGTTAGGGGTAAGATATAGGGTTTAGGACGTGGAATTTACGGTTAGAGCTTAGAATGTAATTGTTTAGTATTTTTTAGTATGGGTATAAAAATGAGCATGATTAGGGGTAGAGGATTTTTGTTCGGAGCTAATAGATATTAGTAGATGGATGAAAATCGTCTACTCCTTAATTATGCCCCCATTGGTGTCTCCACTTTAAAACATTGGGTTTAGGGTTTAGGGTTTGAGGTTTAAGGTTGAGGCTTAGGGTTAGGGTGTAAAGAATTAGGAGTAGGGTGTATTTTTTAAGGTTTAAGCTTTAGAGTTTAAGATATGAAAATTAGGGTTAAGCTTGGTTTTAAAAAGCGTGAGGCGGTCTGAGGCGTAAAAGGCCCCTAGAGCTGAGGCGTGAGGCGAAAGTGCTTGTCTTTCGTAGGTGAGGTGCTTTTTATCTTAAAAATTTATAAATTAATTATGTAACATATTTTATACTTAAAAATATGTTAATAATAATATAAATGCTAAAAAATTAAAATATTTCAATTATATGTAAATTTCAAGAGTATTAAAAATAAATATATTAAAATATTAATAAATTATATTATTTGAATATGTAATTTTAATATTTTATTTAAATAAATAAATATTTAAAAATAAATCTTATTTTATTATATTGACTTATATTAAAATCAATATTAACTTCTTGGTTAGAATAAGTATTTGGGTAACAAAATTAATAATATAATAATGATAACAGACAATATTAGACTTGAGATATTTTTGATGGGAAGTAGGGAGCGGTATTTTTGTCAGTTCACTAATTTTGATAGGCCCAAGGTTTTTTTCTACCACTCAACAGATAGAAGTAAAACACGACTTTTTTTTTTCTTTAAAAGTTATCTCCTATTCATCTTCTTCAATAGACTTTTCATGTTTTTCTTCTTTTTCACCTTTTTCTTTCTTCTAATTACAAGAAGCACGAAAGCGCTCGCCTCACGCCTCAGTCATTGGAGGCGTTTTTTCCTACGCCTCGAGCGCCTCACGCCTCAGGCGCGTCTGAAGCGCGCTTTTTACAACTAAGGGGTTAAAGCTTAGAATTTAATTTTTAGGTATTTTTTAGTAAGGGACATGTAATGAGGCATGATTAGGGGAAAGAAATTTTTACTCTTAGTAGATAAAATGGTTGTGATTTGTCCTCGCTCTATTAAAATATACCTGGGTACGTACGTCCAACTAGAAATTTAAAATAATAATAAGAGAAATAGACTCCGACTAGGACTTTTTTTATTCGTGAACTTGAATAAGATGGCCATACCTCAGCCTCTTAAAATAGATATAAGTCATGTAATTAGACATGTAAATATGATATTTATGATTATTTTTAGTTTTTTTATTTCTAGATGATAAATTGAAAATATTTAAAAACATTTGTCTATTTTATTTTCTTTGTTAGTCTATCATTATATCAAAATCCTCACAATAATGACCATATTCTTTTCGGTAAGCTAATAATGCCTCGCAAATTAGTATCATCAAACCTAAATAAAATGAATCATTGTTGACTTGGGAAAATATGTTTTTATTGAAAAAACTATAATTTCTACGAAAAGGTTCGTCAAATACACTTATATTTCTAATTCAAACATGTATAGACATTAGACAGTGGTAGTGGAACTTGAGGTAAGAGTTTGAGAGGTTTAACTTAAATTTTTTTAAAAAATTTGAAGGCTTAATAGAGATTTTTCATAAATTTTGGGGTTTAATTAATATTTTTAATGATTTTGATAGATTTAATAAGAATTTTTAAGAATTATGAGATGAGATTAAATAAAAAATATTAAAAAAAATTAAGTTAAATATGATTTCTTAATAATATCTCAAAATTTGAGGAGGGGCCATGGCCACCTTAGTCTTTGTTGAGATACGCCTCTATGTATAGTTTTATAATATAAATTTCGATGAACATGTCTTTTTTGAGGGATAAAAATTTGCTATTACTTTTTGGTGCATTTACTTATGCCCTAACACTAAAAAATACTACAAAATTAAATTTTAAGCCTTAACTATAAATTTTAAATTCTAAACCCTATATCCTAAAAAACACATCCTACCTTAAATTCTATAAACTCTAACCCTAAGCCCTAAACCTAATTTTGAGTATAGTGCCATAAATAAAATTACCAAAAATGGTCAGAGTATTTCCATCCTTTGAGTGAGTGAGTGACATCAAAAAATGTTTTTTTAGTAAATTATGGTCGGCAATCATGTTTAGACTTTTGTGTTAAATGGTAAAGTTTATAAAAAGAATTGCGTACTTTTGGGCCATTTACAAGTTTTAAAAGCTTTCAGTCTTTACCCACGAGTCTACAAAATGGGCTGTTGTGAATGGGTTTGGGTTTGTAGATTTATAATCGAGGTTGGTGTTGCTGGCAAGTTGACAATTGGCAACCGGCAGGTTGAGGTTGAGAGTGAAACGCAGGTACTAAAATAAACGAAAAGATTTGATATAATCCATCGGAATCGGATCGCGCATCGGAAGTGAAGGAAAATGAGCCAAACAGCAGCGGCAACGCACAACGTATTCGTATATGGAAGCCTATTAGCAGATGATGTAGTCCGTGTCCTCTTGAATCGAGTCCCCCCTTCCTCCGCTGCTCTTCTCAACAACTTGTAATTACATTCTCTCATCTCCTTCATCCGCCCTCAATTCGATATTTCTTTTAATATCTGTTTGTGCAGCCACAGATTTAGCATCAAAGGCCGCGTTTATCCGGCAATTCTCCCGGTCGAAAACCGTCACGTTACCGGCAGGGTGTCTCCTTCATCCCTATATTCATTCATTCATACATAATATTATACTCCTATATGAATAACTCTACCCTTTTGTCTTTCTAACTTTGTCGTGTTTCAGGTGTTGCTGGGATTAACGGATCCCGAGTTGATTGTTTTGGATGAATTTGAGGATGTTGAGTACCAAAGGACCAGCGTTGAGGTCTCTTTGCTGGTAAATTAAATCTTAATTCATCTTATTAGTATACTCTACTCTATAGTCTGAACTAAGGGTGATAATGAGACTGACCGGCTCGCGAGCTATTCGGGCTCAACTTGGTCAAAGCTCGTGTGAGTTCGACTCGGGCTCGGCTCGAATCCTTAACAAACCGAGCTGAGCCTACTTAGGTTCGGCTCGAAAAGCTCGTGAACAGGCTCGTAATCTATATATGCACTAAAATAAATTATGTGTTTGTATTTTCTTTCCTTAGTTGGTTGTTGTTTGATTTTGTATTTTCTTTAATTATATCTTTATTATAAGAATATTTATTGATTATTTAGATTAATCTAATTTTTGGCACTTTTTTACCTTTTCGGTCATTAAATTTCATTTTAGTGTTATAAAAGTGATTTTTAACTGAATCTTTTATAAAAAAAACTTTAGCAAAATTTTTCATTTCGAGCCGAGCCTGGCCGGGCTCAGCTCGTTATCACCCCTAGTCTGAACTCTGAAACCCAGTCCTAATTTCTGTGTTGTTCACCTGCCTTTTTGGTTTGGCTTGTATTGACAAATAATTCTTTGAGTTGATAAAACATATTCCGAAACCAGCGTTGCCGTTCTTCATCGAAAATGGTATATAGTCTGTTATTCCATTATGCAGGAAAGTTCTGAAAACTTACAAGCTTACGCCTATGTCTGGAGCAACACAAGTGATCCCAACTTGTATGGAGATTGGGATTTTGAGGTATTTTCAGAGCTTACTTGTATCTAGAATTGTTTAACTTCTTATTGCTTACTACTTTCTATGTGTATTAGGCACTGACTTCATAGTTTGTGATTGTAATTTGTATATTTCTGTGTTAAACAGGAATGGAAACAATTGCACAAGGAAAGCTTTACCAAGATGACCATGGGATTTATGGAAGAACTGGAGCTGCCTGAATCAAAGCCAAGAGTGGCCACATACGAATCTTTCTATCAGCAAGATTCAGGAAACAGTGTAATATAATTTCTTACCAATCTAGGAAACTCGATTGTCGTTGAACAATGTCGGATATTAGTTTGTTTTGCTATGCACCTGGACTGAATAAAATTGCAGAGACAATTTTTACTGTAATTGAATCACCAAGGTGTTGTTCATTTCGATTGCAAAGTTAACACAACCACAGAGACTATGCATTTCAATTCAATGGTCACAAGGCACCAACTTGGAGCCTTTCTTACAAAGGCCTTGCTCTCCAACAGAAGAAACCAGCTTACCATAACTGTATCTCAGGGGCATCTTTCCCCAAATCCTATGGAACTCCATTATGCATTCTCCTCTCCTCTTGCGGTGCTCCGCTCTCCTGCTGCTCAACCCGACGTCTCTTGCGCCATAGGCATCGCCGTCTTCGTTTCTTGGGTCTCCCCAGTCTCGGGCCCTTTCCGCCCCAACCATGAGAGGTCCCACATTGATCTCCTCCGCTACCACGAAGTTCATCAGAATATCCTCGCAATTGCGCATCTCATCGACTACCCTCCTCATCTCGCGCATCGGGGACCCGCCTTCACAACTGTACTTGAACAAATACTCCCTCTTCATCATCATGAACTTGGTGAGCACTATGGAGTACTTGTCCGGATGCACCGTATAGATCCACTCCTTCCTCGTCAAATCTATATCGTGCGATCTCACGAATACCCCAATCAGACGATCCGGATTGCCCCTCCACATCTTGAACGCGAATTCCAGCGTTTTGGGATCCACTTCCACGTCATCGTCGCACACCAGGACGGCACGTGTCTTGATCGACGACCTCGGCAGGAACCGGGCGTTGAGGCTGCTGGATAGTTGGGGGACGAGGGAGATGGGGGCGCCCCAGGAAGAGAGCGAGAGGTTATGGGCGAATTGGGAAAGAGTAAGGGGTGGGGAGGAGGGGTTACCCCAGAGGAGCAGGACGGAGGATACCAGTGGGGATGCGGAGAAGGAGACGGCGATGGAGCGGAGGAGAGGGAGGCGGGATTCAGAATAGCCGTTGATGAGAACGGTGAATTGATCGGATCTGAGAGTGCGAGGGTGGGGGTGGTTGCCGGGGTGGCATGGTGATGTTGTGTCTGAAGAGAGAGCATGTATGCGAAGACATAACGCAATTGAAAGGGAGAGGAAGAAGCTGATTGCAACTACATATGCTCCCATCTGTATTTCAACTCAAACTCCGGCCGTCGCAACACAAAAGAGGCTGCCTCAAATTAGTTCTACGGAAATTGCTATTCCATTCCGTCACAATTCAATGGGCTACAGACAGCCTACAGTAGTTCAATGTTGTGATTCGCTTATATTAATGTTACCAATAGTCGCATCTCGATTAAAATAGAGTAGAATAATTGGTGGTTGTGGATTTATGGTGGAGAGTTTGAAAGAAATTAAGTTGAAGGTTAATTAAACTCCATTTTTAAATAATTCGAGTTATTTGAGCTCAAACTTCACTTGTTATTAACTAAATGTCTTTTGCTCATCCGTTGTGTCTTGGTGGCAAAGATAGATGTTTATTATCTCTTGGGATTCGGGTTCAATCACCAGTAATATATTTGTGTGTGACGTCTTTGAAATCACTAAGACATTTGAACAGACGCTACCCTTGCATCGTGTATAGTTTAAAATTTAGAATTTGAAGTTAGATTTTAAAGTTTAAACTTTCGGGCCTAGGTTGAGGATTTAAATTATAACCCTAAACCTTAAATTGAAACAACTATCCCTAAATTTTAACCCCCTACACCTAAACCATATACCCTAAACTAACTCTCTATACCCTAAAACTAAGGCATATAGAATATTAATCCTTAAATATTTGCCTTAAATATTTTTTTTTATAAAAACCGACTGTAGTTTATTTATTATTAAATAATAATAAAATACAAAGGAGAAAAGAGTAAAGTTTCAGAAAACACTGAAGAAAGAAAAAGAAGCGAACAGTCGGTCGAGTCGACCCCATGCAAAAGGAAAAGAGGTGGAGGGCAGATGGAGTTTCGACTGAAAACATGGGGGAAAAGATGATGGATGTAACCCCGGTCTCATAAACGTCGTTCAATTCCTAATTTGGAGCGGCGGATTGTCTGTCTTCTTCGGCGATTTTCTTGACTTTTTCTGGAAAATCTTCAAACCAGACATCGTTTTGGGGAGCGACGAGGCCCAGCTTCGCTAAGGTATGTGCCACTTTGTTTGCATTTCTGGGTACAAAGTTGAAATCACACCGAGAAAAATTCCTCCCTATTTGTTTTCCGTTGCTGATTTGAGCACTAATTTCAGAATAATCTTGGTTAGGGTTTTGAAGCTTGTCGATGACGGAGCGGGCGTCTCCTTCTAATATGATTTGGGGAAATCTCATGTCCATTGCGAATTGGAGTCCTTGGTTCGCTGCCAGAGCTTCCGCCAGAAAAGGATTTGAAATCCCAACATTTTTCCGGTAACAAGCACCTAGAATTCTTCCTTGACTATCTCTTGCAATGATTCATGAGCATGACTTCTTCTCTGTACTTTTGTAGCTGGCATCGAAGTTGATTTTAACCAATGGTGCTGTGGGTGATCTCCAAGTTTCGTTTGACCCTGGCAAGGATTGGACAGGTCTTCTGGGAATAGCATTCAGCTCGTTTTCATAGCTCCAAATGAAAGTAAGCATTTCAGAAAGGGTTTGTTTTTTCCCTTCATGGTATAGCTTATTTCGAGAGTACCAAATAGACCAAATTGCGATTGCAATAATCCTGTGTTTAGATTTCGGTAGATTATTAAACAACCAGGCTAGTCATTCTTTGAAGTTGAGATGATTGTTTTGTTGTGGCCATGAGATTTGAAGTTCCTTTCAAATATTTTGAGCAAAATGTCAGTCTCTAACAATGTGTTCTCTGGATTCTGTGATATGATCATTTCTGATACATAGTGGGTCTTGACAAACTCTTCGAAAAAACAAATTCTGCTTGGTAGGGAGAAAATTGTTTACGAATTTCCAGATACATATCTTAACTTTAGCTGGACACTGGATTTGCCATAACTGTTTGTAGATAGGATCTGTGGAATTATTGTTTGTGTTTGACATCAGCTTTTTATAGCCACTTCGAACTGAGTATATTCCGGACAGTTCTTTCGACCAGGCCTAAAAATCGTCTTCTTTCCTTCTTGGGAGATCGATACTGAGAATCAGGCTTGCATCTCTTGTGTTGAAAATATTAGTCACTTTAACTTCATCCCATTCGTTGCAATCTGTCTTAAGTAAATCAAAAACCATACTAGCATCACCTCTTTTAGGAGAAGTGATCTTAGGGTTAGAAGAGTCCGGGAGCCAATTATCTTCCCAAATTGAAATCTTTGTGCCTGATCCCACTTTCCATTTAAGACCAGAATTGAGTAGTCCTTTTGCGCTCCATATACTCTTCCAAATTAGGGATGGACGAGTGTCAAGTCTTGAATCTAGAAAAGTGCAGTCTCTGAAATATTTGGCTTTTAGAATTCTTCCAACTAGGGAAGAAGGATTTATCACGAGCCGCCAGCCTTGCTTTGCGAGGAGGGCAATGTTGAACTTACTTAGGTCCCGAAAACCTATGCCACCTGATTCTTTCAAATTACAGAGAGCGGTCCAATCGCACCAGTGTATAGCTCTTTTTCCTTTGAATTTTTACCACCAAAACCTAGCTGCTATAACTTCTAGCTCTTTGCATAGAGACTTAGGCAAGAGAAAACATGACATAGCATACATTGGCAAGGATTGGAGAATAGACTTGATGAAAATTTCTTTACCTCCAGCAGATAGGAATTTAGTACTCCATCCATCAGTGCAATTGTTGAATTTGTCTTTAATATTGGAGAAATAAGCTTTCTTGTTCCTTCCAATGATGGCGGGAAGGCCTAAGTATTTCTCCAAGTCTTTTGAGGGAGGTACTCCTAGGATGTTCTGCACATCAAGCTTGTTAGAATCAATTACATTTAAGCTGAAAAACACACCTGACTTTTCGTAATTAACCAGTTGCCCCATGCCTGTTGCGTAGTCATGAAGGATAGTTTTTATGGCCATGGCTCCCGTTGCACTTGCATCTCCAAAAATGATGCAGTCATCTGCAAAAAGCAGATGAGATATTCTAGGTGCTTCTCTTGAGATTTTGATTCCAATAAGACTGTCATTTGTAGAACTAGTGCGCAGAAGAGAGGAAAGGCCTTCACTGCACAGGAGAAAGAGGTAAGGACTCAGCGGGTCCCCTTGCCTTAGACCTCTGCTGGGCTTAAATTGTTCACCAATAGATCCATTTAGAATAACCGAATAAGAGACTGAAGATAGACATTTCAGGATGCGGGTAATCCAGATTTGAGAGAAACCCATTTGATGCATTATGGCTTCAAGACTTCGCCATTCAATCTGGTCGTAAGCTTTGCTCATATCGAGCTTTAAAGCAAAGAAGCCTTTCCTTCCGGACCGTTTGTTCTGCATAGAATGAAGAGTTTCATATGCAGCAACAATGTTATCCGAGATAAGTCTCCCTGGAATGAAAGCACTCTGTGCTTCATCAATACAAAGATGTAATACTTCCTGCAGCCTGTTAGCTATAACCTTTGCAACGATTTTATAGAGAACGTTGCACAGGCTTATAGGCCGAAATCGATTCATGGAGGTAGGGTCCTTTACTTTTGGAATAAGAGCAATGTGTGTATGATTGATGCTCGAAAAATCTTCCTTACCATTGAGGAGATCGATGCAGAAAAGAGTAATCTCCTTCCCAATAATATGCCAAAATCTTTGGTAAAATATTGCACCCAGACCATCAGCCCCACAGGCTTTCAAAGGGCTCATCGATTTTATTGCTTTTAGAATTTCCCCTTCCTTAAAATTTCTGTCAATAGTAGAACTCATATCTGGAGTGATGCATTGATTAATACCTTCAAGAATGGTATCAAAAGCTGTAGGTCCTTGAGAGTGGAAGAGATCTCTGAAACAATCTGTGGCCACAATTTGCATTTCTATATCATTCTCAACAATTGTGCCAAGCCTGTCTTTGAGTTTAGAGACTCTGTTATTTTTTCGTCTTTGAGAAGCAGATTTGTGAAAAAAAGTGGTGTTTCGATCTCCGTTTGTCAGCCAGTTTATTCTTGCTCTTTGCTCCCAATAGATCTCCTCCTTTTTCATCTCCATGTTTAAGGATAGTTGTGTTTCAAGAATTTCATGAAGAGCGTCATCAGTAGGAGCAGTTTCAGCTAGATCAGAGAACCTTTTTTTAAGGTCATTGATCGAAAGTTTCTTTTCCTTTTTCAGTCTTCTAAACCAATTTTCAAGGCCATCCTTTATACGACTTAATTTCACTAGAACATGATCAGTGGAGTCTCCCCATAACTTCCTAACCTCACTTTCACAAGAATCTTCAAGAAGCCAAGAAGCTTCGAATCGAAATGGCGAGTGACGATGAGTGTGGTTAACAGAATTGGTGTCCAAAAGTAGAGGACAGTGATCGGAAAAAGAATGGACCAGATGAGAGAGTTTAAAATTTGGGAATAAATCAAACCAATCCGACGAGGCCACTCCCCTATCCAAACGCTCTCGGATATTGTTTGTAGCAAGTCTTCCTTTTTGCCAGGTGTACCATACTCCACAGTAACCCACATCCGATAATGAACAATCAGAAAGAGCCTCTCAAAAATTGTTCATCTGTCAAGAGCTTCGAATTCTGCCGCCTTGTTTCTCAGAAGCATAGAGAATTTCATTGAAATCTCCGATAGCTAACCAAGGTAACTCGGGGCAATTGTTAAGTTGCCTAAGAAGATTCCAAGATTCTATGCGGTTTGATTCCTCCGGTGCCCCATAAAAACCTGTGCAATGCCACGATTGTCCATTTGAGTCATTGTCCAGGATAAAATCAATATGACGAGAGGAAAATGAACGGAGAGAAATAGAACAATTATTTTTTTAACCCAGCACTAAACCGCCACTACGGCCAATAGAGCTGACTTCGATGCCATTCGGGTAGCCCAAAGAACGGCGTATACTCGCCATTTTATTATCATTTAATTTGGTTTCGATAAAGAAAATAACACTTGGGTTTATGTCTCGTAACATATGACGGAGACGGCGAATGGTCCGGGGTTTACCCAATCCCCGGACATTCCAACTAAGTAGTTTCATTTCTCTCGGCGGGCTTGGTTCATCAAGCCGGCCGATAAATTTGAAAAAGACCCGCCATAGGAGTCTTTTTGGTCAAAACCTGAATCCACCGAGGTAGAAACTTCATTTTGCAGGTTGATTTTCCTTGGTCTTTTATTCCCATCAGTTTACTCAATTGGGTTGTCTTCATTTTTAAAGCCCATTTGAACATCCATTATTGGAATGGGGGGGGGGAGATCCATCTGGCAGTGTAATGATGTTTTGCTGAAATTGGGCTCCAGCCATGTTGACCTCATCTGCTAATTTTGGAAATAAAGGATGACCAAAATTGATTTCTCCGAATTGAGCTAACATTCTGTCCCTTGAATTACTCAGATTGACCGCTTGAGGGGTGCCAGAAATAACGCCCCACGTGTTACCGTTGACTTCCGTTTCCTCTCGTAACCAGATGCTGCTTTGCACCGCTCAGCGCGGCGGGGCACGAAGGGAGATGCCCCAATTGAAGACAATTTTTTCCGGGGCCAGAATTAGACGGGCTGGGCACAGATTTTCAGCATGTCCTAATCGCCCACAGAGGAAGTAGAAAATTCGGATCTTTTCGTATTGAAATTTAGCATAGGCTTCAGATCCATTCTTCAAAGCAAGTTTTTTCTTTCTCTTCAACGGCAAGGATGTATCAAGCCACACCCTTAACCTCATGATCCTTTGAAAATTAAAAGGATTTGGATTTGATTCATATTCCAGGAATTTACCAATAAAATCTCCCAACTGCTTCGCCACCGGTAAAGACATGAATCCGATAGGTAAATCATGTATAAGAACCAATAATTTGATGTGACTGAGCGGAACGGTCATCGGATCCTCTCCAGGTTGAAGGCGGTGTAGAATTAACATATGGCCATTGAAGAACCATGGGCTTCCGTTGTCAATTCTCTCAACGTCCACAATGTGAAATAAACGGAACAAGAACCTCCGCTCACCTAAATCTGTGATAGAAATACCACCAAGAGGCCTCCAAACGTTTGCAAGAGTATTTTTCATAGATTCAAAATGAATCACGCTTGAGGTAAGAAAGAGTCCCACAAAACAGTTGAAAAAACTGGTAATTGAGGATTGGTGATCAGCCTCAATAGGAATAGCTTCATCTTCTTTTTCCTCGATGGGCATATTAGCAAGGCAGGATGAAACATCAGTCATGGTTGGGGAAGACTTTTAGGGTCGTGTCAAAAGACAGATACATCAAAACGTGTCATACGACAGACATATATAGCAGAACTAACCTGTGTAGAAGGCATCAGAAATAGATGGATCTGCTGTGATCGTCGGGATCCATAAACAAAGGAAACAGGAATCAAAACATATCTTTTCGTCAATCACTAAGATCTTTTGGATTCACTATCAACGAGGGGGATAACTTGATATTCCGGCGGCTGATAAGCGAACTCCGGCGAGAGATGAGTTGAATTATATTAAAAAATTTCTCTACTCTTCTCTTATGCTTTCTTTGCAAATATTTCTCGTGTTAAACTTGTTACTTTTGACACGAGTCTAATTAATTTTATTTTTGTGCGTAGGCACTTGTGTTAAAACATTTGCCTTAAATATTTGAACTTTAAGAAGGAGTGTATAGTTTTTTACATATCAAAATGTATGTAACGTGCAAAAATTACATATTATTGTCCATCCATCCATCCATCCATCCATCCATCCATACATATCCTCTTTATTTATAAATAAATCCGTATACAAATATTACAAGTTGATGCGTGTGGATATAAACTAATAAAAACGATCGTTATAAATTATAATAATAAAAACTAATTAATCAGAGGTCTGTTAGGATCACGAGAGCCTGATAATCCCTCCGGCAATGGCACATTCAGCTCGGAACAAACTAGCTCTACAATCTTGGAAGTCACACCCCCAAATGACATCTTGTTCACGGTCACAGCCATAGCAAACCGGTTCCTTACATCACAAAAACCTGTTGATCCTCCCATTCCTGAGTGGCCAAACCCAGTATATGAACCCTCCCCATCTCTGGATTTAAACCTCCTAAATCCCAGTCCAAATGCCCCATCGCCCAAACACAAACTCCCATATTCACCCACTCCCATGAACGCCTCATGAACCCCGGGGTTCGAAAATATCTTACTCTTCTTGTTTTCATGACCTTCCACTCTCTCATTTGTACCCCTGTTGCTTCTGCTACACTTCTCTACATCGTCCTCGTTCTCGTCCTCGATCTTGGTATAACTGCTTTGCCTACTATCATTACTTCCATCTACCTTACCCTTTTTCGTTTCATAGATCTTTTTTGAAGGAAATTTGGGGATGTGGGGATGGCTTCCAAGTGGTGGATTTGAAACAGAGGAATGTGGTGGTGGTACCACACCACCATCAGCTAAGGCTGCATAGTAGCGTGCAAGCGCACGGGCTGAGCAATGTCCGTTAGCAGCTGGTATGATAGCGCGGCGGATGTTAAGCATATTAAAGAAAGCAGGCAAGTATTCTGCAAATTCACCAATGCTGTTTAGTTGGAAAGTTGATGGCAGCTCAGGTCGATTTTGCATTTCTGAGAGCTTCTTCGAATCATCCATATCTAGTGTCAGTGTAGCAAGTCGAGATTCCACACCTGGATGGTAGCACATAAAGAAGTCATCAAATACTATTTTGAGAAAGATGAACAGGACCTGAATATGAAGGCATTTCTGCATAATGAGTCGAGAATACAAAGGCGTGTTTAAATTACCAGGAGGAATTCCAACATAGAGCTCGCCTTCGATTTTGAGAGGATGAATGAAAGCCTCTTCAAGAATCTCCTGGAATTTCTTCCCAGATGCATGCTGTTTCACCCCAAGCAAATAAATTAAAACCAGATTACACGAGGGAGTTAGCTATCCTACAATTTCAAATCAGTAGGAGAGAAAAAGAGATCAAGAAAAACAAACATCAAAAAACAAATTCAAGCAAGAGAGATATGAGAAAACATATATATCTCCTACAATTTTAAAATTTCCAAAAGAATTTAACATCTCCAAGCTAAGTCAAACTTCACAAGAATAATATTTATTAAGAGTTTTGAGCTTTCCTCCAAGGGAAGGAATAAGGATTTCCGGATAGCTTCATTTGAATTCAAACAATACTATGATTCCACTTGATTGAAAGCTTATGTGTGAATAGTGAACCCTCATGACTACCAACTCCAATAGTCCTCTAATCTCTTATATTACTCGGACTATGGTGTGAATGCCGAATACGGGTATGTTCAACTTTTTCTCGAGTTTATTTAGAGCAATGTTGAGCTAAGCAATGAAGATTGGAGATGAAAGAAAAGGGTACTACTTGTGTGGAGTGGTCTCGTCCTGAGGAGAAAGAACTTACAAATCACAGAACCAAGGGTTAGAGATGGTGGGTCTCCTGGTTTTGGCTTTGTGTTAGGGAATAGGGTATTTTGACGAATTGTGGGGTCCTTGGAGGGTCATATCTCCGGACAAATATCCAGATGTGTGCCAGACAACAATACTCTTTTTAAGTAAAATGAAGAGTCGGAGCAATATAGCTCCACTCATCCCCAACAATACTGATTACTGAAACATTTAAACCTTTTCATCTTCACAAATAGGTATCATGATCGAATAAAATAAAACACTTGTAGTAGGAATGTAGTAGGATTAAAAATCTTAATGCTCAATCAAGTATATGGGAAAGGGAAGGAAAATACCACTTCTGTCTCAAACTTTACTATCAGCACCGTTTTCTCCTTTTTGGTGCACCTCAAATAGATTGAGGTACAGTGACATAATTCAATGAGTAAGCATGGGAAAATACCTCGATTATTCCACCACATAGCCAGCCAAAAGAAAGATAATGATACAACTGTTGCTTCCCTGGTACAGTCTCAGGTACTGATGCTTCCATCCGTTTCAAACATTCATCCCACTCGGTCATTAGCAAAGGATTTTCTTCTCTAAGGTTAGCCAATGCATTATGCAAACCAGACGTATGGTTAAGTATATGATGAACCTGAAAGGGAAAACCCCAAGGAATTAATATGTTGAAATACTTATTCTAAATAGTGGTTATCCAAACTTCATAGGCTTTTATGCACAGAATTATAACCTTTATGTGCTCCTTTCCATTTCTTCTAAATTCTGGCCAAATATGTGCAACATTTTCTTCAAGTCTGAGTTTTCTGCAAGATAAGGTACCATTTGTTAGAGACTATAAAAGTATTCCTTAACTTTGATTTTTTTCCCCAAAGATGTCTTCTAAGGAAAAAGTTGCATGTTACTTGCAATTTAAACCACTTATTCCTGCATATGACATATTTTGCAGACATTCTAATTTCTAAACTTTACCCATTGTCTACCAGCCAGTGTAACATTCCTGCAGCTATACCCTTTGTTGCAGAAAAGACAGAAAATAGCGTATCAGGCTGAACTGGGCGAGGATCATATCTTCCAAGCACTCCAGCAGCAGTGTCAATAATAACCTCCCCATCTTTGTATGCGCATACCTTGTTATAAAAATTGAAAATATTATCAGAATCAGCAGAAGTTAGTATGCTTTTAAACTTAAGCCTAACCTATATGATTGTAGATTAGCAGTTAAAATACCAAAAGCACTCTTAATTTTATAATGAAATATTTAATCTTAACCAATATAAATACATTAAGAAAACAACTTAATCCCAAATGTTAGATTCCTCTCAAATATACTTATGAAGGTTTATATAGTCCTACTACACAGCATGAAATAGAAGTACTAGGGGGTTGCAAATGCCTATAAACAGTCTCAATTATTGAAGTAATTTCAAGACACAAAGGACTGGGTTGAAAAAAAAAGAAGCCATACAAAATATTAAAAAAACAAAAAACAGAGGATTGTCAGATCATCAGACCACAGTCTAATAACAGAATAGTGGTGCAGACCTGGATCCCAAGTATTTTATCATTATTTCCCAACTCAACTAAGAGCTGTCTTAGCTTGGCCTCTACGTCAGAATGTGCCGGTGTGTTGTAGGTCCACTGCACATTTACCGCTGGTCCTCTATTGATGTTTCTGATCATGTAATCACACTCAATAAGAGAATTGTTTTCATAAACTTGACCGTGTAAATTTTAAGATAGACTCACCCTTGAAGAACAGATTCAGCAAATGGTCTCATGATGTCTAGATATACTATGCGGACATTCATAGTGGATGAGAGTCCTGAATTTAAGTAACATATGCGATAAATTAGCAAAAAGCACAATCATTTAATACAAGGCGAAGGTAGGAATTTCTATTACAGACCTCTCAGAAGATTTAAAACCCGTCCAAAGATTACAATATCACCTGGAAACGCATCAACCTAAAAAATTATACTTAGTTAATGATGGTTTGAATAGTTAATGGAAATGTCAAAGGAATAATAGAAGTAGATGAAACGGACTTACAGGGTTAACACCAAAAGAAAACGAAGAAATAAACTTACCGGGTTGAAGCGTTTAACTTCTTTTGGGTTGAGCTGCATCTTTTCCTGTATAACCTTCATGTTCTTTTCTCTTTGCTCAGACAAAGATTTCAAATTTTGCTTCATACAAAAAGAATTAGCATTAGATGAACTTGGAGAAGTTGACAAACAATTTCAGAGGCAAGTAGTGGATACTTACCTGAGCTTCATTTGCTGGTGTAGAACTACGGAAGAATACATTTGTTATCTCCATAACCTGCTCAGGCATATCTAGGCGCAGTCTGAGGCCCATTTCTGACATGGCAGACAAAAGAGCAACATGGTCACCCTGCAGCAAAGAGTGAAGCATTATTTCATAATCAATTGCAGTCATTTCAAACACCGGGAACAATAAAAAAAAGTCTGTAAAATTGAAACTAGAATAATAGAAATGTCAAAACAGAACAGTACAATATCTGACATAAATAGTCACCTTGTGAAGATGAAGAATTTGGATACCTAAATTACATTTGAAGGTCTATAGTTATCGAGACCAGTAAAAATGATTTATATGAAATAGGGTGAGAACAGAATCTTCATATTTAAAGTCCTAAAAGAAACAAGGATAAGGTACAGTTTAAATGAATAGTGGTATAACAGGAATCTGATGAAAGTTTAATGGTAAAGCAATGGAATGTAAAATAAAGTAAAATTTCAGCTCAAGGAAAAATACTGAACCAGCAGTTATCTCCATAGTGATCTAAATTTCAGATAACAAAGAATTATAGGGAAAAAATTACAAAAATATACATATTACAGATAGACAAACCTCGGCAGAAGCCAAAAACATCTTCGCTAGTGCTTGCTTTAAAGAGTTTGATAGTTTTTTTGTAAGCCCGAAATCAAGTAAAATTGGACGATGAGGGGCTTCCTTGCTTACAAGGAAATTTCCTGCAAATAAGTTAACAAGAAATATTATTTTAAAAGAGGGAAAAATCACAAGTAGCATCATGAGGATCAGAAATAAACCTGGTGAATAATTTTAACAGAGAAATTAAACCACAGAAGATACGTGGATGGATAGACAAATATATAGATACATAGACACATGATAGATAAATAGATTATAAACAACAGATCATAAAACCAGGATGAGGATAGCCATTAAAAATCCATCAACATGGCAAGACGAGAGAGAGAAAGCGATACCAGGATGGGGATCACCATTAAAAAATCCATCAACATATATTTGGTGGGCATATGCACGAGTTATTTCCTCAACAATATTTTGTTTGTCAACACCAAAAGCTTCCAAAGATGCAGAGTCATTCAGACGAATCCCATCCATGTACTCCAAGATGAGAACACTTTTGGTTGACTGTCATTAAAGTCAACATGACCAGAGTGAGCTTTTATAAATTGAAATGGCATCATATACCCACAAATGAAGGAATAATCTTTGCATGCCAATCAGATAGATAATAAAACACGAGGAAAGTTCTTCCTGACATGGAGATTTCACAAGCAATAGCTAGAATTTTCCCACACCATTAATTTCTCTACCTCATTCCAAGAACAACCGGACATTATAAAGAGAGGCACATTCAAAGATAAGCGAATGTGCTAATAACATTTTTGTTTTAAAATAAGTCATCAAAATACATATTTGAAAGCCTCATGATTTGTTTTATATAAAAAGCCTATATATCTATATCTGACATTAGTTCATTTTGCTAATAACTTTTGAATATGAATAATGTATTGCTCTTACATGTTAGTTCCACATGGCCACAGAAACCTAAATTATTTCCACTGCAAGATCTTTCATACTCCAGAGCTACCTCTCTTTAATTTACAAGACAAATCTTGATACCAGAAGAGTAATGTTTTGGATTCTCAAATGATAGAAATCCTAAAGTTCAAAACCATCTCGGATCACAAGCACTCTGGAATATACGACAACAGTATTCATATTCAAAAGTTAGCTCAGAATATACCTGAATAACTTCTGGAATCAAAACGTTCACACGGTTGGAAGAGTAGCCCTCACCAGGTGCAATTTTGCAGCCAAGATTTCTAGACACGGTTCTAGTGTTCTCTACAAAGACGAATGCAATAACGATGAAAGGAAGAAAGAAGGCAATAAATTGAAATTTGTCTGAGAATATATTTGCATGACTTGACAGAAGAAGGAATTATGGGAAAGCAGACAATTCATAAAACCAGACTTTTCCATCTTTGTCATTTTGACCTCGGTACTTTTATGGCCTAAATCCAGTATTAGTATAAAACTTAGTGAGTTCCATTCCTATGATCCCAGTTGGTTGGAGGCCTGATCACATCATGGTCAAACAATACATTTAGATCTCCCCAATGCTAACCAGCCACCATTGAGAATGCATCATTAAACTGATGTCACCACACAACCACTATTATCATTACTATTATGCTCATGCCAAGAAACTCCCATTTGTCACTGGTTTTCAACCATGACCAGCATTATTGCCACAATTTCATGTTCCAGTTCATGCACCAATTCGCCACCTACTGAGCAATTCCCAATGTCATTTTAAAGTCGAACATCACTGTTCCCTTCTAGCCCTGAACACAATATCAAAGCAGCCATCACCAGTACAACCGCATTACCACTGATGCATCAACTACTAAGAAGCACCATTAACTTATTAATCCACTGGAAATCAAAGTAGATGAGGAACTATACAAAATTCAGAAAAGTTTTTTTTTCCGTAATATCAATTTTCTTCTTGAAAGCTTCACAAATTTCACATCCGTGGTTAAACTTTTCCCTTTCAGTGAATTACACAGCCAATAATCTACATAGAATAGAAAATCCTTCTTTTTCCCAACTAAATAAATCAGATATAGGATAAATCGTGTTAAATAGAGCATACCAGCTTCATGATTGAAATCAAGCTCTTTTGGGGCTTCTTTGCACCATTCATCTATCATTGGATTGAAGTCATACTGTGGTTCTGCCCAGGCTATCCACTCCACAATTGACTTTGCATTCTTTAAGTCCTGCAAGACAAAAGCATGTCCAACAACCATATAATGACAGCAACTCTTACTTTTCACACCATCATCTAAAATGCCAAAGCACAAAAACCTCCAATATGATTGCTCTGACACCCTCATGCTGAACTTTAACCACCACCTCTTGCCCATTGATTAATTTTGCTCGATGGACTTGCGCAATCTGCATAGAACAAAAGATGTCCTCATTTGTCAATAAGATTTGAAGGAAATTAATTTAATTTCCCTCAGAAGAACAAAAAAAAATGGTCCTCCTTACTGATGCTGTTGCCAAAGGTTCTTCCACAAAATCAGCAAAGAGATCATACATGGTCTTGCCAAACTCCTTCTGTATAGTCCTACAAACCTGTGCAAATAAAGATTTAAGAAATTATAAAAACGCATCCAGTCAATAAATGCATATGGAAGGACTGATAGGAAGACAAACAAAAACAATCATATATAATCTATCCATCGAACAATAGATATGTGTAGAATCAATTGAAAGTTACACATAAATTATTTTCAACTTCATTATTCTTCATGTTACTTCTCTGCGACTTTATCCACATCTCAGTAGGATTTCCTTACAATTCATTTATTGAAGCCTATGGAGATCATCTATTCACCAAGCTACCTCTTGTATGGGTTTTTATGGAATTCTAGATCAAAATCTTAGAATTAAATCAAAAAATTTCTCTTTGCCAGTATTGTGGTCAGCATGAAACTATGTCAGTCTTTATCCTTCTTATCCTTCTCGGAACCAAAGAGGCTAATGTCTTTTATGAATTGAAATACTCACAATTACATCTAAGTTAAATTTCAGAAATAAAATTTTACTAACAGTTGCAGAATGATTTCTTTAAATAATTTACAAACATGGCCTTTACTCAAACAAAATGGATGAATGTGGCAAAAACCAACTAGTTTGAGCATATTCTGATAATCCCCAAAGCCATATACACAAGACTTAATTCTTCCCAAGCTAATAATTTTCCAACTATAAGTTAATTTTTATAAGCAAAAACATTAGGAAACCTAGTTATATATCCAGTCATGGTGGCATATATGTACACTGAATTACTGAAAACACCTGGTCTCTACACTGCACACGGTGACTAAAATCCAATTAAGCAGATACTTTGTAATACTTAGATACATGAACTACAGAGTGAGATCATATGAAAATACCAACCTCAAAACCATATCAGTGTAGCAGATAGGCATTTGTGGGGAACTTCTAAATCACTAAATCCCATTTTCTTTGTTCATAGTCAGAGTGATAACACTAGGTAATAAAATGATCTCCGAGCATCAAAATATAGAGCTATTACCTCTTTTAAGGGGCGAGGTGGAAGAGAGTCCTGTAATTGTTTTAGAAGGGATATATATGCTTCAGGAAGCACATCAGCACGCGTGGATAAGTACTGCCCAAGTTTCACCCATAAGCCTTCCAACTTTATTATCAAACTGAGAACACGCTTAGCATTGCGCTCGTGAGCATTTTCCCATAAAGCAGCTCTTTTTGATCTGTTAGTCCATTTCTCTCTTTGCTGCACAACCTTCAGTAAAAGTAGAATGCAGGTGAATTAGATTGTCCAAGCATTAACTCAGACTAGAAGTGAGAATCAAGAGATTTTACCTTATAATCCAAGTAGATTATCAGAGCAACTGCGAATACTCTCACACGTCTTATAAAAATATTTCCCCACCCCATCAGACAAGGAGCAAAATGAAGCCAATATAATGAAGTTCAAGGATTTCTGGGGGAAAAAAGAGTGATCAGATTGTACTACAGCACACAATTGGAAGATAATACTAATATTATATCTTTATATTTTGTGCTCTTTCTGGCAGAATGAATTATTTGGAATATAATTAAATATAGGGGAAATAGCTTTTTAAAAGAAATCAATAATTAACTACAAAATTAATGGTTGAGATACAGTAGTGTTGAGACTCAGGCAACAAAGCAGATAACTACAATCATACTGGGAAATGATATAAAAAAACAATTTGGACAATTTTCTTAGCAAATTCACGCACAACGGCTAACTATTGGAATTCGCTTCATAAATTGTTTACAAATACTATTTTTTTTTGTGCAATACACATCAAAGGGTGAAAAGGAACACGCCCAGATTAAAATTACAACAAATTGAATAGATAAGCAATTCGCAACAATAAGAACCCAGGCAAATGCATTTATTACGTGCGTGTATAATTTATATTTATATATGCACTTACTGAAACTGAATTCAGAAACAGGAAAGTTGTGGAAAGAGAAACCCGGGCAGCGTACACAACAGCACTAATAGTAATACTTAAGAAGATAAGCCAAGCCAAGCAACACCAACAAAATTCCTGCAAATACGATCGATACAATCGTGATTGTGAGTTATGGCGGTGGTGGTTTTGGCATCAGAACCGCTATCCGCGTTCCCTTCTCGGCAGCCGTGGGCACCGACTTGTTATATATATATATATATATATATATATATATATATATATATAATTATTTAATAATAGCTACACAAGACCAAACCAAGCCGACGGAGATTGACCACGTCATCAGCTAATTTTTCAAAGACGACGACCACTCGTTTTTCGTTGCGTTCGAACTGAGCAGAGTGATTGAAGCATTTTCTTTCTTTCTTTCTTCTTTTATTGACAAAGAAATCCAACATAAAAAGGATGAGAACTTACGAAAGGGGACGTTGAACCAATTTAGGCAACATATGAGGGACGGAAGGAGTTTTGACACTAAAGGTCTAAAGTTTCTGAGGGAAGGCAATTTAGTATTTCACAATTATATGAAACAATGCCAAACAAACAGCAAATTGTAGTCTCAAGAGAGCAAGAAATATAACCTTAAAATTTTTTTTGACACCATCTAGAGCAGTATCAGAAGTTTCATCATCCTCCAAACCATGCAACAATGTTGGAACAATTTCATCAATTGCTTGCGTGTGGTATATATATATATATACTTTAGGTAATTATTTCCATGAAAAAAATATTTTAAAAATCATATTTTAGATTTTTTTAAACTAAAAAATACTTTAAATACCTAAATAAGAATATAATTTGAGCCAATAGTTGAATTTACTTTTTGAAATAAACGAAGTCTATTTCAAGCATTCAGAGTTGTCTCTGGTAGGGGTGTGCATTTCGGATACTTGATCCAAAATTTCGAATATACAAAATCTTTGGATAGGCAATTCGCGATTCGTATCCGATTTGAAAAAAATTGAATATCCGATTTTCCGAATCGGATATTCGAATACCCAACTATCCGAATTTATGACTTGGTTTAATTATTTTTTAATTTGGCGGTCTTATACATGAAAATTTTAGGCTTTGGAATATAACAATAAAAAATTTATTGAATATAACAAGATTTGTATCCATGAAAATTTCAATTTTTCATATATAACAATTAAAAATATCGAATATAACAGGATTTATATCTATAAAAAATTAAAATTTCGAATACTGAATAATCACATATACGATGCGAATGTGAAATAATTATCCGTATCTGATCCGAAATTTTTCCGATATCCGAAAAATAAAAAATAAATCGGATATTTGAAATTTCGGATATGATCAACAGAAAAACAAATCAGATCAATCAGGTCGATTTTTTTTACACACCCCTAGCCCCTGGGCATGGGCGCGAGGGGCGCTCACCCAGGGCGTATTTTTTTATATGATATTAGTGTTATGGTCCAATTTTTTTAAATATTTATCGAGTTTGCTCTTAAATTTTAATTTTTCAATACTAGTTATTAGAGCCCAATTTTTTCAATAATTGTTATTAAGGCCCCAATTTTTTAACACTTGTTATTAGGGCTCAAATTTTGTCAATATTTGTTATTAGGGTTTTACTCTTAAATTTTAGTTTTTTCTAATACTTGTTATTAGATGTCTAATTTTTTCTCAATACTTGTTATTAAGGGTCTAATTTCTTAACATTGTTATTTTGGGCTCAACTTTTATCAATATTTGTCATTATGGCCTTCTCTTAATTTTTTTTTCAAATATTTATTATTAGGGTCCAATTTTTCCCCAATACTTATATTATATGTTTAATTTTTCTAATACTTATTATTAAGAGTCTACTCTTAAAATTCAATTTTCCAATATTTGTTATTAAGGGTTCAAATTTTCCCCAAACATTGTTATTAGGGGCGTAATTTTTTCTAATATTTGTTATTAGGCATATACTCTTATTTTTTTATAATACTTGTT
The DNA here is from genome assembly GCA_958450335.1 of Hibiscus tridactylites. Taxonomy (NCBI): domain Eukaryota; kingdom Viridiplantae; phylum Streptophyta; class Magnoliopsida; order Malvales; family Malvaceae; genus Hibiscus; species Hibiscus tridactylites. The sequence continues at coordinate 2,685,867 of OY288277.1, read as the reverse complement.
ATTAGAGCTAATTTTTTAATACTTGATATTATAAGTCTGATTTTCTCTCTCTCAATATTTGTTATTAAGGATATACTCATAAAATTTATTTTTTTATATTTGTTATTAGGAGTCGGGTGTTTTCTCAATACTTGTTATTAGAGATATATTTTTTTTTCAAAAAAATATTTGTTATTAGAGATTTATTTTTCTAATAATAATACTCGTCTTAGGGGAGGCTTTATTTAATTGTCTCACCAACCCTACCTCACCTCGTTTAGTACGCCATTCAAACTCGATGGGAACAGTTAGAACAAATCTCAACCCTCCATTCCTCTCAGTCTCACACGCCATCACGTGTTTCGCTTCGGAGACTTATAATACACAACCGCAAGGGTTTAGCCAGCCAAGCGCCCAAGCCTAAACCAAGACAGTCAGCCTCTGCCCAATCCTCCCAATCAATTTCGCTATCAAAAGATTTCATTTTTCCTTTCCTTTTTCCAGAATTAATAATTTAGATCCCCTCGTCCATATCAACAACCAACAAGAATAAGAAATAAAAGGAAAGAAACACACCCCATTTAATACCGAAGAAGGGAGTTGAAGCCCCTTGGACTGTGTGGCTGTATCTTTAGGGTTTCTTTTTCGCGACGGTTTTCGGTGGCGAATGGCAGCCGTTAGGCTCTTGATTTTCTCCCTCGTCTTGGCCCTAATTTTCACCCAGATTAGAGCCGATGTCTCAACCGAACCACTTCTTGAATCGGATGCCTCCGATTTTTCTGATTTGAAGGCGGAGTTGGATCAATTGAAGTCCAAGATCCGTCTTCTTGGTTAGCTTTATTGTTCCCGATTCTTTATCTACATGATTACCTGTTTGGCTTACTGTTATCGGTGTCTTCTCTACTCGATCCTATCTCAGATTCAAAGCCTTTTTTTACTTTATGCTCAGTAATACAGATTAGTTCATTTTGCTTATACTTCTAGTACTAACTCTTGTGCCGAATTTGAATCTTCAGTTTGGGTTATCTACTTATTCGTATCCATTAGAGCGGCTTAAACTTCTATTTTATTATTATTTATCGGTGAAAGTTCAATCGCTTTCAAATGCGGATTTTAGGTTCATCTTATTTGACTAATGACAATTTGTTTTTTTATAAAGAATCAAATGTCGAGGAGAAAATTCGAGAACTGAAAACCAAGGACGAGAAAATAAAGGAGAAAGATAAAATTATTCAAGGCAAATCTGACAGCATTGCATCGTTGCAAACTGAATTATCATCTCTTCAGGTCTGCAAAATTTTTACTTTTTTTCTTAATAATAAAGTAATAGTATGATGATGAAAAAGAGATTTACAGAAGGCACATGGCTTACCCCCATTCATTGGCTTCTAAAATATATACTTCGTTCTTTCTTAGAAAAAGGGAACCTCGGATGCTGAGGAGCGGGTGGGAAAAGCTCATGCGCAGGCACTTGACTTGCAGAAACAGGTGGTTGCTCATCAATGACATTTCTAGTTTTACAGATGAATATAGCTCTTTTCAACATTCTGATATTTCTTCTGGTTGTCCAGGTTGATAAACTTAAAACTGAATTAGAAGCAACATTAAAGGAAAAAGATTCTTTGGAAGCCCGTGCAACTAAAGCTGAGAACAAGTTGGATGAATTAAATTTGAAGCTAGAGAATGTAAGTTTCTTTTTCATTGGATTGCTAGAAGTGTGAGGAATTCCAATTGTCTAGTTGTTTTGTTCTGCTATATTTTTTTTTCTAGTGGCACATATATGATCGCATTTCTTATGCTGCATATGGTAATTGGTAAGTCGTGATCCATTTAGAATTATCTTCATTTTACAGCTTCAAAAGATCAATAAGGAGCAGGTGAACAAAATAGCCAAAACTGAGCGAGCTCTAAAAATTGCAGAGGTATGTTATGGCTAACAAGCTGGAATGTCATACTTTGCGCTAGACAATGGTCCTGGAGCTAACTTTATGACTATATTATTATTTCAATAGGAAGAATTGATTAAGGCAAAGTTTGAGGCTACTTCAAAGGCAAATGAATTGATGGAGGTATTTTGCTTAGTTCGGCATGCAAGCTATCTGTTTGAAATTCTTTTGATGTTTCTTTGCACAAAAATATTATGAGTGAACTTAGTAAACCGTGCATACTATGTGCTGGTGCAGATATTTAAGCAACAAAGACAAAAAGTTTTTAAAGCACTTAGTAAATTCTACAAGCACATATTAAATACTAAATAGTCTAATTAGTAATGATTGCAATCAGGTTCACAGCGCATGGCTCCCAACTTGGCTTGCTATGCGGTTAAACCGTGGTCAGGTAAATTAAGATTAATATTTTATGTTTTGTATATTACAGATGTTTCTCTTGTGTTTCTAAAATACTTTCTTGCTGTAGGAATTCATTCAGACACATTGGACCAAGCGTGGAAAACCGACCATGGATTTGGTGATGCAGAAGGTATTGGTTTTATTATCCTTTACTGCCTTTTAGATCTTACTAGTTAAAACCTTTATTTAAGTAAGTTGTTTTATGTGTCAAATATCAGATCTAGGTGCAACATTAAATTATTAAGTACATCATAATATTACAACTAAATACTGTTCATATTATATGCAGGCTCTCGAGAAAAAGGCCTTAGCTGAAAAGTGGGCTGAACCTCACATGCAAACAGTTAAAACTGTAAGATTCATAAAGCTGCTATTTCCAAACCAAATCGGGAGCTTATGTATGAGTTTCTTTCTAATCATGTGTGTTCTTATGATCCTAATCTTTTCACTTGAAGAAATGGGTTCCAGCTATTAAGGATCAATGGGTGGTGGTAACTACACATGCCGAACCACATGTGCAATCACTAAAAGCAAAATCTATTGAAGTTTACGAGGCATCAAAGACTGCAGTAAATCCTCATATTGTCAAAGTTCAAGAAATAGTTGATCCTTACTTCCAGGTATGTGTACTCCATCATTTCTTTTGTACCATGTTTACATCCGCATCCTAATGCTCAGATTTCTTGATCACAGGAAGCAAAGAAGTTCAGTAAGCCATATATTGATCAGGTTGCTACTTTAGCAAAGCCTCATGTTGATAAAATTTGTGTGGTGATGAAGCCATATACAAAGGAGGTAGTCAATGCTTATGGGAAATTTTTGGAATCGGCAACAACATACCATCAACAGGTATCAATAACTTCTTTTAGTTATTGTTTGGTGTCTCTTTATGAACTATTGTGGGAAACACGGCATAATCTGGCAAAGGAGTTAAAACTTAAAACTCTAAGCACGATGTATCTATTTTTAATATTCATTTGTTTGGTTGAGGTTGCCTCAGTGAAGTTCTGAAGGAATGGTAATTATGGAAATTGAAATATGGGATAGAATGCCAAATATTTATGTTGCTTTCATTCTTTATTTTGGTCTGTGCAAGTAACCAATGTGCTGTCATTTGTTATTCTTTTAAAGTTGTCTTGATATATTCATGTGAGGAGACATACACATTATTTTATTTTCCTTTTCACATTTTAAAGGATTAAGAATTGCACTATACCGTTTTTGCACTACTAGATAAAACGTTTTGAGTGTTCTTTACTGGTAAATGAAGTTTGAACAATTTGCTTGGCTTTGGTGTTATGGTCTCCCAACTTTGGGGGCATGTTACGTTTTGCTGCACTTCATAAAATGTGGTTCAACTTAAGTTTCTTGTCAGAGGGTAAAACATATAAATTACTTGTACTGTCGTACATGTCTCAGAAGTTTATTAATTTTGTTGGAATCTGGTATCTGAATATAGTATTTTTCAGATTGTTGTTGCCTTATCTTTAAAACAGTTCTATATTACAAATATATCATAGACTATCGAACTATTGCTTCCTGTAATGTTAGGTTCGAGCTTCTGTGCAAGAGACTCTGAAGAAGCATGAGCTGACCAGATCTCTTGCAACCAAAGAACTTGAGTGGTTTGCGGTAGGTATTGTGTAGCATACCTTTTCCAATTACTGTCAATTGAAATCAAGTTATCTAACCCGTCCTTACTTGGCACAAACAAAATATCTTGTTTATTTATATCAGGCATCTGCTCTATTGGCTCTACCTATTATTATTTTGTTCAGAATATTTTCAGTCACTTTCTGGTCAGTTTCTTAATTACCTATGTAGTTTCATGGTGCATTTTCCGTTGTTCTTATAAGACTGCTGCAAATATCATCGTATTCACCATGTCATAAACTTTAATTTCTGCAGCAAGAAGGAAAAGAAGCGTGCTCGACATGCTCATACAACCCATGGTCGTCGTAAGGGCAAAAGGGTGCACACAGACAAGTAGACTGCATGTGTTTAGGCTTTGGTCTCTTAATGTTGGAAATATCAGAGGTATGCTTCTTCAATTGCATTAACGAAAGATTATGGTAAACGTATCATGTTTGTATTGGAGCCGTAAAATTTAAAAATTCGATTTGATGGAGGCTGCTGTGTGTACCTTGAGGAGCATTTCTACTCGTTCTATATAGATTTGCAACTTGGTATGCTAACTAATTTGTTCGTATTGTTTGCAGGTTAGCTGGACGTGTTTTAGAGGGCTCTAGGTTATCATGTTGGGTAGGGAGCTGTGGTGTTGTCATTGAAAGTGACAAATCTTCTCTTACCCCTCAAGGTCGCTTGTTTAATTATTATTTTGGGGTGGGGAAAATTTGAAGAAAAAAGAGAGTTTTAAGGGACCCTATTCACGCTACAAAGTTGAAATCTTGAGATTCATAGTTGTAGTAGTTGTGTGTATTTTATTTTAGTGTAATTTTGTTTCATCTTTTTGTCCTTATGGATTCACAAATGAAATAACTCATCTCTGATTCAGAACTTTTCATGCTAAAGTTGAGATATCCATGGAGATGTAGTTTGCGTCAAAAGGATTTATGTTTGTTTCTTGCTGATTTCTTGTCACTAGAAGTTGTTAAAAAAACGAAAGGCTTTCGTTAAATAAAGAGGGAAATGATTCCAGCAAAACGGGCCAGAAGCCCGAGAACAAATGGCCAACAAAACCTACAAAACAAGGCTCAAAGAACACGAGAAATCCTATCCCATAATAGACAACAGAATGGAAGTTGGGGCAACCACTCAGATCATCGCGGCACTCGCAGTGTCGGGAATTAAAACAGAAAAAGAACGTCATTGTCGAAAGAGAATGAAGAGAGCACCATTGATCAAACAGTGATGAAAGTCGTTGTCAAAAGAGATTGAAATCGTTGTTGAGAGAACTCTGGTGGAGAATGTTTCTGTGTACGATAAGTATTAGATCATGGTCATCAGTTGATCACCTTTGAAGGCTAAGACGTCGCTGTCAGTTTATCATCGGCGATGGAAAGGGCCAGAAAGGCCGTTCAACCGTAACACTTCCTTTCTCGAAAGAAGGACCATATCCATCGTGGAGCACCATGGTGCTGGTAGATGGAATGGAGATAGAGCGTGAGAGAGAAGATCAAAGCGGAGATCCAAAAACAAAACAAAGAAGGCGTACAACGGGGAGAAAGAAATCGAACAAGAAACCGCGCGAAACCTAGAAGTCGTTGGGGAATTCTTCGTCACCGCGAGTGGAAGGGAGTCGAGGTTGGCCAAGTGACGCCGGGGCTGTCAGAAGATTGTGACATCGGGACTCGGGAGTGCAAAATTAGAGGAAAAAACTAGAGGTAAAAAAAACTTTCTTTTCCCCCCACTCTCAATACACTATGCGTAACAAATTTAAGGTTGGGTAGTAGCATTCTGAACTATCACGAATTAATTATAATATCTAAATGTTAAGGAAATATCGATATTGGATAATATGATCGATATTTCAGTAGTGTATCACATAAAAAAAAGTATTTATGTTTTGTTTTGAATCACACATGTTGTCACACACGATATGATCAAATATAAAAATTCAAGCTTTAAATTTACTTATTTACTGTACATAATTTTACATAAAACAATTTTTTATTGTTATAATTATTATGCAGTAGTGAAAGAGGAAGACATACCAAAACGTTCAAATTTTCTACTTTTAGGGTAGTCCACATATAATCGTATAATGAAATCAGAAACACGTGACATTTATATCTCTAGAGAGAGATATATCTTATATATTCATACCTAAATCCCTGTCAAAAAAAAAATATTACATCTCATCATTATATTGCTACGTGGAAGAGAACACAGAGTGAAACGTAAAGGGTAAAACTGGGAGATGGAAAATGGGAAATCTCCAAGGTTTGAATGATTCTCAAAGAGAAGTGGAAGCTAGAGTTTCGGGTAGAACATGGCAAAAGGGGGCATTACCTTAATTAATAGAGAAAATATAAAGGAAATGAGAATTAGAGAACAAGCAATCTAAATGTAAACAACGTGCATATTTACAAATTCATATTTCATACACATGCGTACATGCACAGCTCACGTTATACTTGCCTCTTTGCACTAAATATTATTAAGAACACAGCTATTTGGACATTGGCGTTTGCTAGCTGTTGCTGGATCTCTCCGTTCACTCGCTGATCTGATCCGATCCGGTCTTTCTGCATTTTCAAATTCCAAATTACAATTTCCAGGTCGAGCCAGAGCCAGAGCCAAGCAGGTACTCTTTCTTCTTCCTTGCTTTCATTCTTTATCGATATTTGCTATTGCCAATCCGAGTTTTATTCTTTTCCATTATAATTTCTCTTTTTGTTTTATATAATTATACAAAATCTCCATCGGAGTATTGATTTAACTCGCTTGTCAATCGTAAGTGCAAATCTGGATTTTTCTCTTCGGTCCAATTCTTTCCAAAAATCTGCTGATAAACAAACAGTGCTTGTAGGATCCAATCTATCACATGTATGCTCATAAAGAAAGCCTAACATTGATATTGCAATTCTCAGTTATAATGTGTATACCTTTGGTTCTGTGTCTCTTCATATAGATGTATTGTATATTATTGGAAGTATGTTTCGCCAGCTGAAATTCTATTAGTACTTTTTTTTCAACAATGTTTTCGATATTTCTGATGGTTACCGAATTTTAAGTATCATTATCTGCTTTGTAAGGCTTGTTACAATGCCTGTACCTTTCGCTTTGATGCTGATTTTCAGATTATGGTCCGAGTCCAATAACCTGATCAGGATATAGAAGTGGTCTTTCACTCAACAGTGAACCTGTAAGATGGTGAGATAAGGTAACCGAGTGGTACTTTCAGATACTGACATGTTGCGTGCATGGCAACAAAGTGTAAAAGATATGCCTGTCATGTCTGGTTTAAGAAAACAACCGCATCTGAAGAGGCCACTTTGGATTATTATATTGGTAACTTTTGTGATCATATTCTTGATTACTGCCTATGTCTTCCCTCTATCAAGTTCAACAGCCTGCTATATCTTTTCATCTGGAGATTGTTCTTTGTACCACCAGCCATCATTTCGTTCTAGGGAATTAAGTGATGAAGAGACGGTATCTCATGTTGTAATTAGGGAGATCCTCAACGCACCTCCTATCCAATCAAAGAATTCAAAAATTGCTTTCCTGTATTTGACTCCGGGGACACTACCTTTTGAGCCACTGTGGGATATGTTCTTTCGTGTAAGACTTTGTTCCTTGGTCATCAATGCCTTTTACTTGACTTTGCATTAGTTATGTAACTTTTGTTTTGCTTTTGCAAGTATTTGCCATTACTTCAGTTAAATTCTATGTGGTTGCTTAGATGTTTTTTTGTGATAATTGATTCATTGACTGGTATCTGTTTTAAAGAGAGCTATAGATGCTGGTTGAACAGTGGTTTAGGCTTTTTAAATATGCAAGCTGACCCACAATTTCTTTCTTTCCTTTTAAAACTTTCCAAAAATGTAAACAAATTAAATGGTATTTTGACCCCCAAAGTTATAGTTCGTTGTCACTTTGGTACTTGGAGAAGTTTATGATTTAGTTTAGTTCTTGAACGTTGCAACTGTGATGCATGTTACGCCTATCCATTTTTTCGTTTACAAAAAAAAAGTTCCATCTGAAACTCTAGTAAAGTGAATTGTTTTTACAGAATGATGAGTTAGAGTAACGTGCAGCAGTGTTGAAAAGTTTAGGGGTCAAACTGAACAAATAAATCTTCAGATACCAGTGATAGATACACACATTACTAGATCGTTCCGTTGAAAATGTGAAGGTGTTGATAAATACCTTTTCTTGGGACTGATACAGATACACACTTTACTAGTTTGTTTCAGATTAATTAGTTGAGAAACAGTTTGAAATTACGAATTCTTGAAAGTTTTGATCTATGTGACCTTCAAAAAAAAAAGTTTGTGGCTGTGTTACAATTGCAACTTCTTCTAATCTTTCTCAAAAGTTGGTATAATTCCTTTCTCTTAGAAATTTCAAATTTTATCACAAATCACATAGTTTAATCTTTTGCTACAGGGCCATGATGGCAGGTTCTCTGTTTATGTACATGCTTCCAGAGAAAAACCAGTACACAGTAGTGACTATTTTATTGGTCGAGACATTCGCAGTGAAAGTGTAGGTGGACTTGAGCCTTGAAAAGGTTCTCAAGAGCAAAGAGGGAAAAAAGAAACTTTAATGGATGGTCGTGCACATGCAATTTTGATTTTGATGATGACCCCTTTTGTTCCCCAAGTTTTGATGAATTATATCTTCTTGTTTTCCACCATTGATATCACATGTCTGCATGTAGCGCCTCCTGAGACGTGGCTATTAAACGCAGGTGGCTTGGGGGAAAATTTCCATGGTTGATGCTGAGAGGAGATTGTTGGCACATGCACTTTTAGACCCTGATAACCAGCAGTTTGTGTTGCTGTCAGATAGGTAATGGAGGCATCAGATTTCATGCATAATATTCTTACTATAGGTATTTATCTAAAAGTCTCTTTTTTAAATCTTCTCCTATAGTTGCGTACCACTGCACAACTTTGACTATGTCTACAACTATCTGATCCACACTAATGTGAGCTTTCTTGACTGGTAAGCAACATGAAACTCTTCTTTATCATATAATGTAGCTTCGTGTGAGTGCCTTTATTACTTGTTTTCTGTAAATATTAATACTTAAGAGTACTTAAAAACTAATTTTCCCAGTTTCGATCTCTCACTTATCAGTTTTGTTGATCTGGGTCCACATGGAACTGGGAGGTATTCAGAGCGTATGATGCCTGAAATTGAAAGGGCTGCTTTCAAGAAAGGTTCACAGGTTAATCCTTTCACTGTAGTAACATGGCTTCGAGCTTATTTACCAATTCCAGAATGATGAGATTGATATTTCATTTCTAAAATGGAATGTTGTTCATAATTTCCTTGTTACAAGTTGTGCGATGATTTTCTTGAAGTAGTCCTAGATGTGTGGCTATTGCCGCAGTCTCTCTAGTTGGCATCGGTTAGTCCTGTTGGTTGATGTTGAGATATTGCTATTCCTGCTCTGCTTGCTATGCAATTTAGAAATATTTTCTTGTTTCAAGTTGGAGTCTTTCTGTGAATATAGATTTGGCTATATGTTATAGTTAATTCAAGCATTAAATATCTGATTCTAGCCACCCTAAGTGTTTCTGAGATAACCTATGGTCTGTAGGATAAAAATGTAATTAATAGCGGCAGATTTCTGAGATAACCCTAAGAGTTTTACAAAGTCTGCAATTCTAATGTCATGTTTCCTTTATCAAATATCAATATATATAGTGGTTTGCTGCATTTTCTTAGTCTGTCTATTATGCTGAATAGATAAATGGTTCAAAGTGTAAGATTTGTGTATTTTTGCAACAATAAAAAAAAATCATGACACTGCTGGCGTTTCTCATACATTTAGTTGGTTTTGGTTCATATTTGATTCCAGTGGTTCTCCATGAAGCGGCAGCATGCTATAATAGTTACGGCCGACAACCTGTATTACACGAAATTTAGGCTTTACTGCAAGGTATTCTGCCCCATTGTAGTTATTCTGTTGTTATAATCAGTAGTATTATAATATTATCTCAGAATTTTGTTTTTCTATCAGCCTCTGTTCTATTGCAAACTCATGATAATGAACTAATTTTCCCATTCTTGTTGTCAGCCAAATTTTGAAGGGCGCAATTGCTATGCAGACGAGCATTACCTGCCAACCTTTTTAAATGTTGGTACACCAGACTTGTTTCTTCTGCTTGCATGAATTCTCCAATTGTTTTTATTATTATTATTATTGCAAGACAAGAATACCAATGTACTTATTAACTCAATTATCTTGTATATGCTTCAGATGATTGATCCCGGTGGAATTGCCAATCGGTCTGTAACATATGTGGATTGGTCTGAAGGGAAGTGGCATCCCAGATCATTTAGAGCCCAAGATATAACATTCGAGTTTCTCAAGAACCTTGCGGTACGACATATATATATACATTCATTCCGTCCCGAATGTGGTGGATTAAGTTTGTTTATTATTAGTACTTAAAGATTCGTTTTGCGCAGTCCATTGACGACAGCATACATTTCACAAGTGATCCGAAGGTAAAGCAGGTGGTCTGATTGTATGTAAAATGGGTTAAATAATAGAGTAACAGAGAAGTGTTTGTGTTTCATGGTTTGGTGGTTGCAGAGGAGAGTGGTTATTGGGGCATGCTTGTGGAATAATGTGAAGAGACCCTGTTATTTGTTCGCCAGAAAGTTCTATCCCGAAACCCTGAACAGAATGTTGATCAATTTCTCTAATTATACAGCGCTGTAGGTGGGGATGGCAAACGGGTCAATCGGTTCAGGTTATTTCAGTTTCGATTATTTTAGTTCTGATGTCATTCGGTTCAGATTCGGTTCGGTTCGGTTCAGTTCGGTTTTATTGTGCTTCAGGTCATTTCGGGTCGGTTGATTTTTAGTTCGGTTCGATTTAATTTCGAGTCAACGAGAGATCAGTCTGTTTTAATCAAGTTTTTAGGTTGGCCAGTTTTTTACACCCTTTATATGGCTTTATAAAGTCAATATATTTGACATTTTTGTGAGTTGTGTGGTTCATATCTCATCTTTCTTTATTTCTATTAATATTTTTTATTTATTTTGGGTTGTCTTCGGTTCGGGTCTATTCAGTTTGGGTCTATCGGTCCGAGTGTATTCGGTTCGGTCCATTGGTTTGAGTCTATCGGTTCAGGTTTATTTAGGTTCAATTAAAAATTAGTTCATTTTTTGTTCGGTTTCGGGTTTTAGGTCATCATATTCGGTTCGGTTTTGAGTTTAGTTCGAATAAATTAGTTCGAGTCTCGGATCAAATTTGGCAGGTCTAACTGTAGGCTTCTGCTTTGCTGCCCTCATTTCCTTTCCTTTCCTTTCCATCGGTAACAGTAACACTGATGGATAGGGGTGTTATTATCTTTCGCTCGGTTGGTGGGATGAGCTGAAATTTATCCGAGACAAAAAAAACCCTCCCAAGCTTCCTATTGTTAATTAATTACCCCCCCCCCCCCCAATAGTTTTTCTGTTTCCAATGGCAAATTTTGATTATAGATTTTCTATATAAATTGTCCAACTATACCAATGAAACTATGTAATATGGAAGTAATTGTTTAGATGCAAAATATTGATAGTTATGTGAGAAGAGAGAATCAACTTTAAGGAGATTAGATTAAAAAGTGTTTATCTTTACTTTTATTTATTTTAAATTTCTGAATTGGTCAGTTAAAAAAATTGAATTTGTCACGAGTTACTGATAATGAAAAATAAAAATTAACTTTAAATGATTATTATTATATTTATTTTTATATAACCTTTAAATAAAAATAAATATCATGATTTGGTTACGATGGGGAATATCACTACTAAAATTTGAATCTTGTACTTAAGGTGTTAATATATAATTTTTAACCATTAAGTAATTTTTTTGTAAATATGCATTTTCACACAAAATATTCTTATTCTAATTACTACGTGACATGTTGTAATATATGTAATAAATATTTAAAAAATTAAAATTATATTTATGTTAAAAAATTAAAATGACAGTGTTCTGGTGACTAAGGGACCTGTTAAACGCCTCCTGTCCTGTCAACCCGCACCCCTTGAAAAGTAAAACTTAATGAGTACGTTATTGGACTCTTTGGGTAAAAGTACTTTTGAATAAAAACATTATTTTTTTATTAAATAGAGATAACTATATTATATAAAAAATTTAGTTTCTCACGGTTAGTTTGATCAAGAGATGAATATATAGCTTATTTGAATAGATGTTATTTTTTAATTCATTTTCTCTGATTTTTTGTATAATTTTGGATTCAAATTTATATTAATTATTATTTATGTTTTAACAAACTATTTTAAAATTTATCAAAAAAATTCTTGTATTAATTCTTACAAAATCCAAAAAAAACAATAAATTTTAAATTACACCTTCAAAAATAATATTTTAAAAAATAAAAATAAAATAACCTTTAATATGATACAGTGGTAATAAATTAAAGTGTAGCGCACAATAATTTATGATTTTAAATTTTAAGATTATAGCTATAAATTTTAAGTTTTAAAACTCGAATAAATACGAGGAAAAAAACTACACCGTACTAGTTTCCTTTGGGTAAAAACCAGAAGTGTAGAGCAGGTAGCACGTGTCATATTCCCGTCCTTCCATCCTTGTACAGGCACTCATGTTTGTTCGTACATACAGTGTGTTAAGCACGAAGGGTCAGGATCATTTGAGTAAAGAAACGATCGAGTTGATCCCAGTCGTCCGTTCAAATTCCCGACCTAAGTAGAGCGCGGGAACAAAAGAATATGTCTGCTGCTATAACTATTCATTGACAAAACACAACGCCCCAAGCCACAGCAAAAGAAGAGAGCGAAAGGGAGAACTGGAAATGGCGCCCAGGGCCACGAAGCGAAAGGCGATGGAGGGGGACGAGGAACAACCCAAGCCTCAAGTTGAATCGACGGTGAAAAGAGTAACTCGGAGCATGACGAAGCAGCCGGACGGCAAGTCTCAGCCCAGCAAGGAGAAGCCAAAAGCAAAGTCCAAGTCCAAGGCGAAACCGAGTCCCAAGGGGCAGAAAGAATCTGTGGAGGAGGATGCTGCCAAAGCCGAAGCTTCGCCTGAGGAGTTGACCGCTGCTGACGGTGGGGCCCACAACAAGACTGTAATAGTCGAACACTGGTCAGTTTCTCTTTCCTTTTTGGTTTTTTGTCCCTTTTAATCCAAACTACGGACTAGCCGTGGTAAATAGTCTTTTAATTTTGCTAAACAATACCGACAGGGTTAGAATTTCAGGGGTTTCTGTTTTTTCGAGATGAGAAATGAACACGACGAGAGGAGTTGAGGTTGTAATGTTGCAAACAATTCTATTGTTCCGATGCCCATCTTCTCTAGGTTTAGGGTTTTAATGTTAAACCATGGTTAGCCATACTTTAGTGCAGCAACCCTTTTCCCCTTTTGTCTCGGGTATTTTGTCGAATTCTTCCTTTGAATGAAAATTGGTTTGAACTTTGAAATATTTCCTTTGTTTATGATTCTTTTTCTCTGTAGCAAGCAATGCAATTCATTCAAGACAAGGGCCTTTCAAGTCAGAGATGGTTTGCAGAAAGGTGCCCCTGGCGTTAATGTGTTGCTCAACCCTGGAAAGGTTAAATATTTATATTCTCATCATTTACTCTTTTCAGTCTACTCACTTATCTGGTTTTCAGTGAACACATAATTATTTTTCCTGAAAAATATCTTTTAATTATCTGTTGTGTTGTTTCAAACTATTCAACGATGCAATCAGGGACGATGCAATCAGGGACGGACCCATGATTTTATATTAGGGGCGAACTTTTATATAAACTATGGTGACATAAGTCAATGTAAAATAACAATCATAATTATAATTCTTCTACTCGGCTTACCTCAAATGAAATTTAAGGAGTGCAAAATTATAATTTTTTAGGGGTGCAAAATTAGATATTGACAATAAAATACAGAAAAATGGTTATATTATAAGGTAATTTAAAATTTTTAGGGGTGCGACGACCCCAGCACCCTCTCGGACCATCCCTGGATGCAATAGGACATGAAACTGTTGATGCTTTTGCTGTCTGACGATTGGTTTTCATAAAAAAATGAACTTAATCAAATTGGTTTTTTTCCAAATAGATAGGGAGATGCATTGGTCATGATATGTCTTCTTGAGTTTCATGTCTTTCTTATACGGGATGGAAATCCTCTACTCTTTCCGTAAATGTTTTTTTTTTCTTCTGTTGTTTTCAACAGCCAAGAAGAGGTTGCTTTGAAATACGAGAGGAAGGTGGCGAGACATTCATAAGTCTGCTGGTAAAACTTTTTCTTGCAATATTTATGAGCAGCAGCTAATTTGATACTCTCCGGCTGATAGTATGAAGTTCCGAAATTGTTTTTGCAGGACATGAAGAGACCATTTAAGCCGATGAAGGAGCTAGACATGGAGAAGGTGGTCTCAGATATCATCGAGAAGATTAAATGAAGAGACAATTCGGTGTATGAAGTGGGAGCCTGTTGTAATTGTTTTGCCTGATTAACCTGTGTCGGTGAAAACAAAACTTCATTCTGTGTATTTTCATCTTATTTTTGTTGACTATTCAGGCAAGCCTGATCTCAGACAACATAGTTACATTGGCAGGCTGTGCTTGTACTTGTAGGCCGAGCTTCTTCAAGTCTTGCTTTTGTTAAATGTGTTCTATCTAAGAATTTCAAATTGTGCTCTTTGTAGGGGTGTCCAAAAACTTTAGATATCCGAAATTTCGGATCGAATATTCGGATATATTTGAATATTTGAAATTATGAGTTAATTTAATTATTTTTTGAATTTGATGGTCTTATCTATGAACATTTTAAGTTTTCGAATACAAAATCAATAAATTATTGAGTATAACAAGATTTGTATCTATAAAAAATTCAATTTTTCATATATAACAAGTAAAAGTTTCAAATATAACAAGATATATCTATAAAAATGAAATTTTCAAATATCGGATAAGTGGATATTCGATTTGAATGTCGAAATTTTGGATATCTAAAATTTTTGGATAGTTATTTTAGTGATCGGTATTTGATCTGAAAAATTGCATATCTGATTTTTGAATATCTGAAATTTCGGATCGGATATTCGGATATATTGAAATACCCGAAATTATGAGTTAATTTAATTATTTTTTGAATTTAACGGTCTTATCTATGAACATTTTAAGTTTTCGAATACAAAATCAACAAATTATTGAGTATAACAAGATTTGTATCTATAAAAAAATTTAATTTTTTATATATAACAAGTAAAAGTTTTAAATATAACAAGATTTATTTATAAAAAATAAATTTTTGAATATCGGATAATTAGATATTCAATCCGAATATAAAATTATAGTTCGTATTTGATCAGAAATTTTTGAGTACTTAATCTGAATTATATGAAAAATAAAAAACAGATCGAATATTCAAAATTTCGAATCAAATCAATAAATAAGCAGATCGAATCAATCATATGGTATTTTTTTGCACACTCCTAGCTCTGAGTTCTGAAGATCTTTATCTTTTCTTTTGTATGCAGAAGCAAGGTATAGATTAGTGTTTGCTATGCTTCTTGCCTATTATTTTTTTAGTTTAACAACGAATATTTAATACATTGATTGACTAATTCGAATAGATTTTTATAGAAAAGGCGATTATTCTACCTAATTTTCTCTATTTATAATGCGAACATTCGAACCTTTAGACCCGCAAGACCAATTCATTGTTGGTTGCCTATTACCTTTTTGCTATTCACTATTATATATGCCATTTCAACGCGTGTTTGTGTTTCAACAGCTAAAACATGTTTTCATTTTTTTTTGTTAAAATGCTTTTTTAAATCCAAACCCGTAAAACAGGGTAGATCAAAATAAACAAATCTTGCCTTTTTTTGTTTGAAAAAAGAACTAACAAAGCAAACTAACTACTAGCCACATTAATCCGCATCTCCTTGCAAATAATTTCTTACAATGGTTTTGGAAAGTCAGTAAAAATTATCTCTTATATCCAGGAATGGATCGAGGGGTGCTGGTGGGGCAACCGCCCCTTTAAATTTTGAAAATCATATATGATTTAAAAAAAAATTAAAATTTTTTTATTAAAAATCTATTTTCGCACCCTAAACTTTTATAAGTTTGTCCCCCTAAAAATTTATAGCTTAGTCCCCTCTAACCTAAAGTCCTAGGTCCGTCCATGCTTATATCGTTGTCCACGAGACCAAGACAAACTATGTAAAAGATATGTTATAAAATAATTAAAATAATAATTTTATCCTAACAAAGTCAGGTATGAGTTAATTTTCTAAGTTTTGCTGTATGCAGGGTTATTCCTTCTCGAAATAGGAAGTGTTAAGCTACATTTCTATGTTATTTTGTTAGTTCTTGGAACTTTTGTAATTCTCTATTAAATAAATAAAATTTGGATAATCTTTTCTTCTTATTTAGGTTTAGAGGGGTTTTTTAACGAGACCCACTTTACCTTTCAAAAAATAATTTTATCCATGAAAAGAGACTAATTTAATAGAACATTATGAGTATATGGTACAATCTCATGATAGTATTTTTTGTAATCATTTAATTTTGCACACACTTTACAAAAAGGGACGGAGCTCAAATTTGAAGTTGGGGGCAAAACATAAATTTTAAAAGGGGGAGGCAAATTCACAATTATCTCAATTTTTTCAGGAAAAATATAAGGAATCAAAGGGTTAAAAAAATTTCTCCCTACCGGGGCACAACCCCTCCTATTGAAGTTGTAGCTTCGTCCCTGTTTACAAACAAACTGCTCGAATCTGGATATCCTAAATATTATATTATATACATACAATATTTAATAATAATATTCCCTTTGGTTTTGCAAACTGTATGCAACTATTTCGTTACCTAATGAGGTTCGTGAGGGGAATTATAAATATAAATGGATTATGGAATCACCAAATAAATTTACTTATCCCAAGCCTATGGTCATCTATTTCTTTACCTTTAGCTTTTGCATCATTCCTATGATAATTTAATTTTATATTTCTAGGTTACTAATACAGCTAATTATACCCTTAACTTTTGTGATTATATAAATATATAGATGACCTAATCTTGCTTTATATATTTATATACTTAAGTTATTAGCGAGTATATATGCCCTAATACTTGTATGTTACGCGAGTTCGGTAGGATTTGATGGATTCCCATTTCCCATGCTCAATTATATACCTTTTACTACAATTATACTATTATCATATCAATAAATTATTAATAAATATCGAATGGAGTTGTAAAACACAAATTTTTAAGAGAATATTTAAATTTTACTAAGAAGAATAACTACGAATCTAATATAGATATAAATTTTTCATTTTCATTATCATCATACAATATGATGACCATAACATCGAATTACTATTGATCATATGAAATGTTGTCAGTGAGGAAATTCAATTTTATTTATAGAATAGTCATTTGGGGTAACAATGAATTATATATTTTAAGGGGCTAAATAATAGTTTTACTATTATATTAACTTATACAGCGTCTGTCCCATTCATTGAGTCTATTATTAATTTTTCACGCAGTTTTATAAAAAAGTTGTATAAAAAATGTGATGTAAATTAATTAAAATGACAACTTTACCAGTGACGAAATTCAATTTTATTTATAGAGGAGTCATTTGGGGAAAACAATGAATTATATATTTTAAATGGGCTAAATAATAATTTTACCATTATATCAACTTATACCCCGTCTGTCCCACTCAATGTGTCTATTGTTAAATTTTCACGCAGTTTTAAGAAGAAAAAATTTGTGTAAGAAATGTGATGTAAATTAATTAAAATGACAATTTTATCTTTGAAAAGTTGTATTTTGTTTTGTTGGAAAACTAAAGGGTAGCAAGGGAAATGCATCTTGTAAAAGTTGTTGATTTTTTCAATGAGACAATTTAAGTGAGACAATTTCAAAACACAAAAGGGACATCTTAAGTGGGACAAAAGGAGTATATTTTTTAATTTTTAAAATTTGGGGGCGTGACCCCCACCGGTCCCTCCCACCTTCCGCCACTCAATGTTCCTGAACTTTTTAATATTCGCACATTTAATTTTAATTTTTTAAAATTTTTATGAATTAGTATTTATTTGAAAAAAAATATGACTTGTGTCCACTCTAAAATATTTAAAAAAAAATTATAATTTGTGCCCACCCTCAAAAATATTTTGACTTATACCCACCGTCGTAAACTTTTCTAAATCCGCCACTGCTTATCGACGTTTGATCCAGTTCGTCTCTGCACGCACACTTTCACTTTCCCTGAGGTAGGCCAAACAGAGTGGTGTCTTAGTTTGCATGAAAAGAATAGTGGTATTGTATATAGGATACACATACACATGCATCAAGTCTGTTTCGTTTAGGACATGGAGCCATATTTGGTAAGCTTAAAGAGGAACACACATAAACAAAGGTTTGGGAAGAAAGGAATTAAGGACCACCGTCGAGCAACATGTATACCCAACTGAATGGATATATTCTACAAATAAATTAACCATTATGGACCGATAGGTATTTGGGGTAGTCGCACCTTTTAAAAATTTTAAATTTTTAAGTACTTTTTAAAATTCTTTGCATTTTATGTTGATGGTCTAATTTCACACTCCTGAAATTTTTGAACACAGAATAATTTTACTAGGTATATTAGTTCGCACTCCTTAAAAGTTCGAATTCCTATATAATTTTACTAGCTATATAAATGTGACGAAGAAAACGAGTGGAAAATTGAAAAATAAAATTCGTTTGTTTCTTTTTCGTACCTTTTATATACTCCACCAATAATTTTATAATATGTGTATTTTTAATAAAAAAAATATTAATGCACGTGATATACAATGGTAGAATATATAAAAAGACGAAGAAAAGTGTAGAAAAATTCTATTAGAAAGTATAGTTCATTTTGTAGCCAAGAGTGACAAAGACAGAAGCTGCGTTCAAAGTCGATGGTAATTAATGAAAATGAAAGATTTCGACCACACGGATTATACGAGCTCTCTTTAGTCCTTGCCGAGTTGGCTTGCCTCACACTGAGCGACTCAGTGAGGACCATCCATGTGATGCCATGTGGGTTTTCTTGCATTTTTACCAACTAAATATTAAATATACACCCACAACAATTAGGTCTAAATATTTACACTCTTTTAAAATGTAATCCCTATATTATATAGCTGTAAAAAAGTGAAAATAAGTTTTTAGTCCCACATGTTTATATTTTTCTTATCAATTTAACTCTTAATTTTTAAAAATAAATTTATCATTAATTAAACAATACAATTTGTTAATCATTTACGCTACAATTTTTTAATGTTAGATTAATTTTAAACATAGATAACTAAAAAATTATTGTACCTTTTTTTTATAATTGTAAGATCAATAATTAAAGGTAAATTAAACAAAAGTTAGGACCAGGAGTTTTAAATAAAAAGCAGTACAATTACTCAGTTTTATTAAATGTGGTACACATTTTTTATAATTATCGATATCTAATTTATTGGCTGACTAATACAAATAAATTACTACATAGGTATATGGATGACCGTTTCAATCTAAGTGTCATGTTTACAGCATCATATAAAATTTCGATATTGATTAAAGAATATGATGACTTATTTAACTAAATCAACTAATTGATTGTACATAAAACTTTAAAGTGATAGTGCATTAAAACACGGTGGCAGATACTACTAGGGTAGGGGGTAGTTGCCCCTTATTTTTTTTCCTACTAAATTGTATAATAAAAAATTTACATAATTAAACCCCTAATTTTCAATTATTTTTAAATTTGTCACTCTCATGTATTGATCAATTATATTTTACCCTTGATTTTGATTATTTACGCTCTCACTGTATAAGAATAAATAATAAAGGAATAAACAATATAAGAAGAAAATGCAACAGTAAGGAAAAAGACTGAAACTGACTTTAAGGTTTCAAACAATTGATAGCCAATGATGAGAAAACAAACAAAGAATAAAAATTCATTGGCAAAACTGTCTCTCTTCACGTGAACATCTCGTGATGCATGTAAATTGGCTGCACCCAACTTTGCGGCCGCAGAAACATGCTTGTTTTTTTTTTTTTTTTGATAATCACATGTTTTTTAATTTATTAGCAAATTAATTTAGATCAGATATTATAAAGACAGGTTATAATAATAATTTTTTTAACTTAATTGTTTCATTCACAACGTCAAATTTAAACTCATAACCTTATTTAAAGGATCTAATATCTTATCTCATTAGATCATTTAGGGATAACAATCTTCTGCCCCTTTTCGGTGCCCTTAATTATGTCTCAACACTAACAAACACTATAAAATTAAATTTCAAGCCCTAACCCTAAATTCTAAATCTTAAACCCTACATTGTATACCTAAAAATACAGTCTACCCTAAATTTTCTAAATTTTAATCATAAACCCTAATTTAAAATCTTAAACTATAAACTTAATTTTAAGCGTGAGAACATAAGTAGGACACCAAAAATGACAGAGGATTTTCATCCATCATTTAGTTGTTGGTATGCTTGTGCTTTTTTAACTCTCTTTTTATAATTTATATTTCAAATAAATTTATACATTATTAATAATTACTACAAAATATTTTAAAAATGTAATAACTACATTTATTTAAGTAAAATTATATTGTTTATTAAATTATTAATGACATATCCGTATATGAATTTAAGCGTTGATACTACAAATCAAATAAGTTACAATTATCATCATTTGTGCTGCAAGTAATTTGATAAAAACAGTGTCACCAAAATCTTGATTTAGTCCATAGAACTAAACTCAACAAACATTTCTTATATGTGTAAATAAAAAATTTTAGGGTTACACTTTAATGGATAGAAATCCTCTACTCTTTTTCGGTGCCTCTATTTATGCTCATACACTCAAAATTAGGTTTAGGGTTTAGGGTTTAGGGTTAGGAATTATGGTTAGGCTTTATGGATTTTAGGGTAGGGTGTATTTTTTAGGGTATAGGGTGTAGGGTTTAGGATTTAGAATTTAGGGTTAGGCTTGGAATTTAATTTTTGTTGTGATTTTAGTGTTGGGGCATAACATAAGTAGGGGCACCGAAAAGGGGCAAAGAGTTTTATCCCATTTTAATACGAAGTTGTGTAAAAAATATTATATTTCTTTTTAAATATTCAAATCTAAATTCTTAAATCTATAAAATCTTAAAAATAAACTATAAACCCCAAATTTTAAAATTTAAATAGTACAACATAAACACTTAAACCCTAAATTTAAAATCTTAAATTTAAAAAACGTGTTTAAACTAAAGTTTATACGAACGTGTATATCAAATTTTGTTTTTTCATGAATTTACTACTCAATAAAAAGGAGATTCTTTCTGCAAACACAATACATGCCCCACGGATGGATGAATGGATGGTGTATGTACCCTAAATTACATCCTAAAGGCATCTATGCACCCTCATTCATATTTAAACCCATGGGGACGGGGTCCCACACCATCTAGATTCTCTACCAAACCCAAACACTAATCTATCAATATTATCCTTATTCATTTTACTTTAGGTTCCTCCTGTTTTTATGTGTCCCGTCAGCGCACGTGTGTATATATATAACCCCCAATCCTTCCCTTCCCTCACCACCAACATAACATACTCTCAAAAACACCTTTTTGCCTTTGGTTTTTCCAACATCAACATATACATTGAAAGCCAAAAAAAAGAAAAGAAAATGTCTGGGGTTTGGGTGTTCAACAATGGTGTATATCGGCTCGAAAGTAGTCCCCGGAGACGGGTTCTCGAGCACTTGCCGTCGGGTGAAATCGTGTCGTCGTACTCGTCGTTGGACCGCATATTGAAAGGTTTAGGGTGGGAGAGGTACTACGGGGGTGACCCTGACCTCTACCAGTTCCACAAGCACTCCTCCATTGATCTCATCTCGCTCCCTAAAGATTTCTCCAAGTTCGGCTCCGTTCACATGTATGACATCGTCGTTAAGAATCCCAACGTCTTCCACGTTCGTGACATGTGATTGTGTCTGTCGCGCTATTATATACTCGATCATCGTCACAGCTCTTTATGTGTATATATGTTTCATGCATTACCAGCCAGGTGCTTTCAATCTCGTCTTTTATAGGTCATTTCTATGGTTAGTATAATACTGTGTGTTTAGGGTTTTAGTAACTTGATTGCCACGGTGGTTACATGATGAAGCTGCCAAGGCAAATTGAAAAAGAATAAAGCGGACTAGTGTTTGTTTCATGTTTTTTTATATATATAATAACGATCAAGGCTGTAGTTGTGGAGATTTTACCATTACTTTTGTGCCATGTCAGCACAGCCAACCTAAGAGAACTGTGGAGCAACTGATCACCGATGAATGATCAGAAAAATGCCCACAACAACACAGGGCCCGGTGATGCCGGCCGGGGAAGAATGGAGGAGACATATAAGTTGAGAACTTATTCAAAAAAAATTGTCACCAAATATTAATATGCGTTTGATTACGTATTAGTTTTTTTTTTTTAATAGAGAGGACTCGGATACAAAACACCTTATGAGATTAATTGAGAATTGAGATATTTGGAGCCTAATACTTTGCACTGATGATCATCCAGCATTCGAGTTGTTTCAGCATGAAATGAAATGACGACAAATATAACTTTAAAAACCTTTTATAATATAATTCGCACTCAAACTATAAGATGTAGTGTAGTGGTTGTTGGATGAAAATCTTATGCCCTTTTCGATGCCCCTATATATGCCCTCATGCTCAAAATTAAGTTTAGGGTTTAAGGGTTATGGTTGTGGTTAGGGGTTAAAAAATTTAGGGTAGGGTGCATTTTTAGGGCATAGTGTATAGGATTTAAAATTTAGGGTTTGAACTTAGAATTTAATTTTGTAGTGATTTTTAGTATTGGGGCGAGCACTAAAAATAGAGAGACGAATTTTATCCAGTGTTTTTTCACCTCATCTCTTAAATATGAGGTCAAGAGTTGGATATAACTCTATCCATCCCGAGGTTTACAGAATCATAGAGAAATATTGGGGGTGGGGCCGGATGGCCCAAGCCAAGGTTCTGGGAGAGGGAGGCCATATGGGGAATCACGTGATGCAGATCGGGACCCATGGTCCAAAGCCACCCAGTGCTGCTACTGCTCCAATAGGACGTGTCCTTTCACCCAAGTGTCTGTAGTCTCAGGTGTGACTGCACATGGGCGGGACGTATTTCTTTCTCTTTATTTCAATTCAAAGGACAATGCAAATTGTTACAGGATATTGTAGGCATGCTTATATCTAGTCAATTTTAATACTTATTCCTCTTCCATGGCTTTCGAATCCCAATTATTAGGTGACCACATTACTTTTTTTAATGAAATCTTCGCATATTCAATACCTATTATGGATTTAGATTAAATTTAAAATATAGTTGGATTGAATTCCTATATAAAAGGTTATTTTTATATTCACTAATGATTCTGAAATGGATATTGTAAAAACTTATTAAGAAAAATCCTCTTAATCTAACGAAAAGACAAAAACTCTTATAATGTTAATTTTTTACCCATTGAATTGAACAAACGCGCGCATATATATATATAGGGATAGGATCCAATTACACAGTGTAAAACTTATTTTTGAATCGTTAAACGAGTGAAACGGATGGATGAGATTAAAAGTAAAATATGTGAAGATTATCACTTGAGAAAAAAAGAGTAAAGAGTTAATCTCAGTCATCCATTTCTCCCATCCAACGATCCAAAAAACATGTAAAACTTAAAGAGTTTTACATTGTGTAAGTTAATCTTAACCCTATATATATATATATATATATATATCACAAACATGACAAACTCCATCTCTAACATCATAAAAAGGTGACAATATTAAGTCAACGTGCGACATGTCAAATTTCAACAGTATCACATTCCAAACCTAGATTGAAGGAAGCATCCCATCCACTCCTAGCCAATATAAATTTACATAAATGTTCTATCAAAAAGATATAGGGACCAGGGACATACATCTTCATTCAGTCCAAAAACCCAATTCCATGCTAAAACCAGGCTCACAAACTTAGCAACCTTCTACTGCCTTGTAGTGATAATCGTCAATGGAGGAGTACACCAAACCTTCCCTTTCGAGAAACTCGATAGCATCCCTATCATATATAGAAGATATAAGGAACACAAGTAAATTGAATCGTATAAATAAATAACACAGCTATAAGTAAATCCCCCAAAAATGCAAAGGTACTTGATCTTCTCTATGGGAGCTTTCAACTGTTGTGAAAGTTCATTTAGATGCACCCCCATTTCTCTATCACTGCAAATAACAACCACTCAAATCAATTTAGAAAAGAAAAAAGTCGACATCAAGAATAAAGCATGTGGATGGATTTGATGAATGTCTTTCGGATACTTTGAAGCCCATTTTCCTCCCTAGGGGAAAACACAATTT
Organism: Hibiscus tridactylites; assembly: GCA_958450335.1. Taxonomy (NCBI): domain Eukaryota; kingdom Viridiplantae; phylum Streptophyta; class Magnoliopsida; order Malvales; family Malvaceae; genus Hibiscus; species Hibiscus tridactylites. The sequence goes on along the minus strand of OY288277.1, from coordinate 2,661,431 downwards.
TAGTTCACTCACATATTTGCCGGTTGCTGCAGATAGTTCAGGACCAATTTATCAAAACCCTTGAATCCATCAGTTGTATATTGGACAGACGCCTGGGAAAAAAAGTTTATGGAAAACATAAAACAATGAAGATCTCAAAATATAACAATAAGCTATAGTATTTTAGTTTCATACATTATTCATCGATGCTGGCTGGTTTCTGTTTGACGCACCCCACACAGGAGTGCTCAATGATGACTCCGTCATCTGTGGCTGGGCTACAGCACCACCCTCTAACTACAATTAGTACGAGGAAAACACCAATCAAAAGCAATACTCATCTCAAGAGAATGAATAAGCGATTATTTACACGCAACTTTATCAGTTTAGACATAAAGTACCTGTCCTTTGGAATTCTGCAGATGGCAATATATGCACTCAATAAAGTGGCAAGTAACTTCATCAAAATTTGTCACAGGCCTGAGAATTACAATAAACCCAAAGCAACTATGACACTAATGCTTACAAAGATGCACGTTAGTGTATTGAATAGAAGTCAAATAGTTGTCAATACTGCATATCCAAGAAATATAACAATTAAAGGTTAAACAATTAGATGGAAAATGGAAGAAGTGAAGCCGTTAAATAAATTAACAAATAAATGGTGTCTAATGGTACCATAAGTACACGCTAAAATGCGACTAAGGTGAACACTGATAGGTTCTCAGGCAGTAGGCCCTTTTGGCATCAATTTCTCCTTGCAATGCCAAACCAGAGCAGGCAAATAATTAAACACCAACTACAAAGAAATAAAATGTTCTAAGAAGCATAAAACAACAACTTCCACCTTGTTTTGACTCTCCTGCTTGCTTCATTGAGAATTTAGAGAAAGCTAACTTAACAAACACATATACACGAACCCATAGAAACAATGCCACGCGATATGGATCATATGGCATCAGAATCATTAATATGGTCAGATTATGGACAGTGGTAATACTATCAGCAAATTGGAGAAACAAGAAATCTTAAACTGCACCTCGCAGAGAAGACATTTAATTGCGTTTTGCCTTGAAAGCTTTGCAAGTGTCCAATGACACGAACATAAATTCCTTCCCTACTGTACAATGGAAGTAAAGAGTGTAATAAGATAATATTTGATGTAAAAACATCTAATCACATTTCAAAAGACAAAATAAATCACGGCCACTCAAATTAAATAATGCAGTAGAGAACTTACTCTAACGCATCCATTTCTCTTGTGTCAACACTTTCAGTTACCCTGATTGAAACAAAGGTTCATTTAAAGGAAATGAATTAAGATTTCATGTCAAAATTGCTTCTCTAATTTCAACATTGATTTTAACTGTATTAAGTAACCCAAAGCAGGAACTAGGGTGCTATTATTAATGGAAACTCTAAATAATTGGTGACATTCATAATTTGATTTGATTCAGATGGAAATTGGTGCATTACCATCTTCTACATTCAACTCGGCCAGTTCCATCATCAAGGTCGAAACGAACATCTGAGGACCTTACATTTTTGTTAAACAGCATCCCAATCACCTTAACCTGAAACAGCGAAGCGTCCCCCCAAAATGAAATCTATTATGAAATTGGAATCTATTCAAATCTAAGCTACACGAAATCGGAACTATAGGAGCACGGCTTGGAAATTAGGGTTCATTTCATACAAAACAAACAAATAAAATGGAATTGTCAAAGGATCCGGAAAATAGTACATACATTGTTAACATGAACACCGTCGATTATGAAATTGGGCTTCTCATCACCAGATCGAGAAGCTTCACTTATCTGCTTCACCGTTACTGGTAACAACCCCTGTGTGTCACGGCTCTGCTAATCCCAGACAAAATTAAGAGAACGGAAATTAGATCGACTATATAATTTGCAAATTCTGGAAACCGACTTTAGTTATTTCCCGAGTATACAGAGGAAAGGGAGATGACCGACTCTTAACTTGAGATGGAGTTGAGTTAGCGAACTGAGAAGACTGAGAAGGCATAAATCCACCGCCGGAGAAGGCGGAGGCTGCGTCGAACTGGCTGCTTGAGAACATTTGGAACTCTAGAGGTAGAGAGGGTTGAAAATTGAAAACGAAATTAAAATTAAAAGTACACAAAAGATTGCAAAGTAAACGATTAAACGAGAGAGATCTACCTGCTTCTAATTTCCCACCAGTCAGTTTGCTTTTCCCGCCTGCTTCTTGGCCGCGAAAAATGCAACAAATGGAAAATGCGATCTCCGCACGTTATCGTCTCTTTGTTTTCAATAAATTTAACTTTTTAAAATTCCTTATCATTTTGTTTTCAATTTTTTTCTTTTTTTAATGAATTTATTTTTATAATTTCTATTTTTATTACTCAAAGAAGAAATCTGCTGCAGCCTGCAGTACAACTGTACAACTCCTAATTAAATTGAACCAATTACTGTACAAAAATTTCAGTAAGCCTCTATACAAATATATCTCAAGCTAAGCAAAGTTAGAAGTTAATGGAATCAATTGAATTTAAACTCCTACCAGTAGAGACGAGCATTTTACTCGACCCGGTTGGGTTCCGACCCGACCCGATCGGGTCAAATTTTTTCATAGAAAATTCAGTGTCGGTCGGGTCGGGTTTTGTTTTAAGGGTAAAGTCGAGTCGGGTTGGGTTCGAATTTAGGCTGGAAAAAATTCAACTCGACTTGGGACTAATAGTGTAATTTTCCCTTAAATATTTTTACAATGAGGTCATTAAAATTACTTTTTTTACAATTAGGTCTCTAAAATTTAATTTTTTTACAATTAGGTCTCTAATTTTTTACAATTAAGTCCCTAAAATTTATTATTTTTTAATAGTTCGGGTTAGATCCGAATTTAAAGTATATATTTTCGGATCGGATTCGGATGAGCCAAAAACCCGACCCGACCCGTGACCATCTCTACCTACCCGTGACTTTAATTTGCACAACATCCTCAATAGCATAAAAAATATCCTCCAAAGATGATTATGAATCTATGGTTGCGCTCCTCATAATAGAACACGCCCAACCAATTTCATGTTCCCATGGCCATGGCAATATCATTCTGCGAATACCACAAAGGTCACCCACAGCCTATAAGAAAATGGGCATTCAAAGAAGAGATGCCCATGTGTCTCAACCCAGCACCACGCAACACACAAATTGTAAGCCCAATTTGCAACAATCTATCCTTTGTTTCCACATCTATCATACTTAGGAACATGCGAGGGAAACCATAATACTCAATAGTCAATACCAAGGAACCTTAGGGTAGGACTTTCTTATCTCAAATCAAATTTTACTTACACTAACTGTACTCAGATCTCTTAACCCCCGGCTCATATCACCATTGCAATCAAGGAGTCAAAAATCAGTTTAAAAATGAAAGCTTTTTCTAATACATAATTTAAAATTTGACGGTTTTTAGATAACATATATATATATATATATATATATATATATATTTTAACATTATAGAATTTTCAAAAGTTGCTTAGGATATTTACATTTTTAATATTTTAGATTATAAATATATATATTAAAATGTTTATTATTTTTAAGACAATGGGGTCGTGGTTTATATGTAATATGTTAATGTCTCAAAGTGTTAACGTGTATGTGATTTAATTACGTCAGTCATGGCTACTAAAACAACTGACTAGATGAAGTGTGTGTTTAGTTTTTCGGTGGTAGAATTAATTTTGGATTATCGTGATTTTATAAAATTGATTTTGTGTATAATTAATTTTAAAATAACGCGATTTATGTTTTGAAGTTTTTTTTAAAAAAAATATGATTTTGTAAAAATATAGAGTAAAATCACGGCGAGAATTGCCAAATTGAGGGAAATGGATAAATTCAGTGGTCAAATATAGAATTAAGCCCAAAAGATATAGCTGCTTCGATTGTCACGTAAGACGCAACGCATATGCACCAAGCAAAAACGTGGACTCATCGCAAACCAAACAGAAACAAATTTCCCTCTCACATTATATTGCTCCTATTTTATTTGATCAGTTTAAAAAATTATCTGGAAAATGTTCTGTGGTCGACCATTTTAACTAATTTTTTAAGACTCTTCACTTCCCACAGCTGAACGGCTTCTCTCCAACGCTAAAGTTCCCTTCTCCCTCAAGGGTTTCACAATGAACCTGATTCACTTAAATTGCATGAACAAATCTCAAGTCTCATCTTCACCAGTCTCTATCCATGGCGTCCCACTGCCACGAAGAATCAAGAAGAAGATCCCAGCTGTCGGAGTTTCTAATTTCGCCGCCTCGACGACTGAAGTTGCCGCAGTCAATGGAACACTCAGGCGGAGTTTAACGACTTCACAGAATAAGGCGTTACCTTCGGGGATGTCTAGCAGTGCTATGGAACAACTTGATATCGAACGCGGTGTTTGCATTCCCTTTCGCAAGTACACTCCTGAGACGGTACGATACTATTATATGCTATTAATCAGATCATTTTTTGATTCAATTTGATTTGATTTTCCTTTTTATCCTGCTTGGTTTTACTGTTCCTAGGAAATTACGTTAATGCAAACGTTTAATTCTTATAAAGCAAGAAGGCAGGATCGAAGTTTCTAATTGAAATCGCTGTGTTTAATTTGATATGTTTTGCGGTTTTGGTATATAGGTGAGGAATAAGGTACTTGAATCTCGAGGGGCGGTTGCATCACTAATTTTACGTGGTGTGGAGATTGTGTGGAATTTGGGTCTGTATTGGTCTTCTTTAACGTACGATTGTTTGGTCGGGAGGGATAAAGAGGTTGTTCCATTTCGAGCTCGCCAACTCAGGAATCTCCTATGTGATCTCGGACCATCTTTTATTAAAGCTGGCCAGGTTTCACTGTTGCACTTTCTTCCTGTTTGAACTCATCGGGTCCTATATTCTAAAAGATGAATTTTGCGAAATTCATACCAAAAATTGTTGAAAGGAGATTATGATAAGCTAATGGCTTTAATTTTAATCTTAGGTTGATCTGTTGATGGTTATTTTATTTTGTTCTGATAGGTTCTTGCCAACAGACCTGATATTATCAGAGAAGATTATATGAATGAACTTTGCATTCTTCAAGATGATGTCCCTCCTTTTCCCAATCAGGTAAGAATGCACTCTATTATCCCCATGTTCACAAGTGGCCAGATTTTGCAGTAGCTGGGATCACACCCTTTTAATGAGAATGGTGTTGACAGGTTGCTTTTAAAATCATCGAGGAAGAATTGGGCCAACCCCTTGAAGCTGTATTTAGCAAAATTTCACCGCAAACAATAGCAGCTGCAAGCTTGGGTCAAGTTTACCGTGCAACACTTCGTTCTTCAGGAGAGGACGTTGCAATTAAGGTATTAGAGTTATTAATTTATTATCAACTGTTATTTCGTTGTTCCATAATTCTGTAGCTATTGCTCAAGTGTAAGTTGCTATTTGCTTGTTGATTTTTCTTTGGAATTTGGTAGGCTAAACTACTTACTCTGATCTTATTTTCGACAGTAAAATTATCTGTGTTTGAGCACCTGTTTGCATTTCAAATTGTAGATTTGTAGCGCATGAATTGTTATATGATGACTGCACTTTGGGATACACGATATAATCACGTGCTTAAGTACTGTTGCACCTTAAGTTCTACAAGCATGCATAGTGTTCTACCTGTAACTCTGTAATTGTGCGTTGGGTTACTTGCTTACTTTAATTGCCTTGCTGTGGGTGGTTCAAAAGTAGTGTTTTTGGTTTCCTTAGCATCTACTGCAGGTTATTATTGTTATTTTTGTTATCTTATGTAGCTTCTGAACATTATCATGGAAATGTTTTATACTCATGCTACTCCACATGCCTTTAATTATGTCATCAACCTAAGTTTTAAACTACTAATTACTATTTGCAGTTTTTCATTTAAGGGTCTTTATTTTTCATGATTTGACATATCTGTACTTGAATTTCTCTTATGTGTTATTTACTTACAGGTCCAGAGGCCTCAGATAGAACCTATAATCTATAGTGATCTTTTTCTATTCCGAACACTTGCCTCCTTCTTAAATGGAATCAGCATACAAAAATTGGGCTGCAATGCTGAACTAATAGTTGATGAATTTGGTGAAAAACTTTTGGAGGAGCTTGATTATACCTTGGTACGTTCATTTATTCAAAGCTTCCCGGTGCCTTGCCTATGCTCCTTTTACAAAAGTAACATTGGAGTTTGGCTTGATTGCCAGAGTGCCAGTTATGTTATTGCCTTTTTACATATTCATCTGAGTGGCAAACGAAAACTGCTAAAATGGAGGTGTTTGTATTTGTATCTTATATTCTTCTTTTTCTTTATTATTTAGGAAGCCAGGAACATTGAAGATTTTCTTGAGAACTTCAAAGATGATCCTACTGTTAAAATTCCTCGGGTTTACAAACAGCTTTCTGGGTCACGTGTTTTGGTAATGGAATGGATAGATGGCATTCGATGCACCGACCCACAGGTTTGGATATATAGACTGTACACAGGCACAGCATGTTGTTATTTGGAAGCAGTTTCATGTCGTTGTTGTATCACTTTGTGTAACATTGTCTCAATGCATCTCAGGCTATCAAGGATGCTGGAATTGATGTAAATGGATTTCTAACGATTGGAGTAAGTGCTGCTCTACGACAGTTGCTTGAATTTGGGTTATTTCATGGAGATCCCCACCCTGGAAATATATTTGCCATGCGAGATGGACGTATTGCTTATGTGGACTTTGGGAATGTGGCTGAGCTTAGTCAGGTAAGATATACCAGAAGTCAATGCTCAAGTTAGTAATGATTTATGCTCTTGGCTTCGGCATGTAATTACAATGAATTGATTGTTGATAAGTGCTCTTATACCAATTAATAGTAGATAAGTGCTTTTTCATACTCTGCATGTTTTTACTAGTTGATGTCAAATCTCCTGCTATTCTGCTTTCCTTATCTCAAGAACAGTCTAATCTCCTGCTATATAGTAACTGGGTTTTAACTACTATGAATGTCAGACGGCAATTGATAGCAATAGTAGTTTCTTACCATTCTTCACTATGTTTGGTACATCTTACCCTACACATGTTGTGCATTTGGTTTTTCAGCAAAATAAGCAGATACTAATTGATGCTGTTGTTCATGCTGTTAATGAGGACTATGCTGAGATGGCAAATGATTTTACCAGACTTGGTTTCTTGGCTAGTGGAACTGATGTCTCTCCTATTATTCCAGCTTTAGAAGCCATCTGGCAGAATTCTGCTGGAAAAGGGCTTGTTGATTTTAATTTCCGAAGTGTTACTGGTAATATATATATATATATATATATAATTTTTGGTTTTTAGTTGATAAATCATTGCTCTTAGTTTATGTTTGATTTATGAATACCGCAAGCCTCATATATCTGCTATTTTATCTGCAGGGCAATTCAACAAACTGGTTTATAACTATCCCATTAGGATTCCAGAGAGGTTTTCTCTTGTTATTCGTTCTTTGTTGACTCAGGAGGGTATCTGTTTTAAATTCAAGCCAGATTTCAAATTTCTTGAGGTGAGGTTACATTTGTTCTTTTACTTGCCTGTTGCCCCTCCCTCACCCTTTTTATACTTTCAATTATTTAGAAGAGTTACCGTTTCATTAGAACCTTAGTGGATAGTTTTTTTTTGTCTTTGGAACATGTGTATGAGAAAAGAGGGAAGCAAAATATTAGAAGCTGGGATTCTTTTGAATTTATGAAGGTCCATAGGAAAGGCCTGCCCCATGGTGCCCTTAAAATTAAAACACCTCTTGTCTAAGCTCGTGATTTGGTGCTGCACTAGTTTACTGCTTTGTGATATGTCTGTGGTTAGGATTTTTATAACTGTTATGTGAATATACCCATGCTGTGATTAAGAGCTTGTTATGTTTCTATTATGCACAAAATGGGGTAAATATTTTCTTTTAGATTGTGTTGGCACACAGTCTGACTCATATCATACCGATCACTATACTGATTCTAAGTATTTCACTAGGTTGCCTACCCATATGTGGCAAAGCGCCTGTTAACAGATCCTAATCCAGCTCTTCGTGAACGCCTCATACAGGTACTTGTATCTGTTACTTGATTTAGAAATCCTATCGCTCTTATATTCCGTTTGATAAAGAGAAAAAGCACTTTCTCTGCATGTGCCATTTAAATTAAAAGAAGTAGCTGGTACTTATTACCAATTAGATTCAGTGCAACAGCACTGTGTCAAAATGATGATGTTGTGCTATACTACCACAACTTGGTTCAAAACTGTTTTTAGTGCATTTACTACGTATAAAAGTAATTGGTACTTATTATTACCGGTCTCTATCGATGCAACAACTCAGATAACAGGTCATGCTTCTTCAGTAGAGTTTATGTTTTTTATGGTAAATCAATGACTGTTGTTATCTGAGTTGTTGCATCGAAAGGCTTCTGAGATTGTAATCAATAGTGAGGGTCCTTTTCTGTCAGGTTCTTTTTAAAGATGGTGTTTTCCAGTGGAAACGGCTTGAAAATCTTATTGTTCTTGCAAAGGAAAATGTGGCCAAAATGAGTAGTAACCCTGCCTTGCAAGTGAAGAATGTGTAAGAATCTCATCTTTAATCACTTGTTCATCTTGTTTTAGATTCCATCAAAGAAAGAGCAGTTACATTCAGTTTTTTAACTTTTTTTTAGGCCAAGTTCAAGAAGCTGGCAAACAGTAAGCAAATTGGACTTGACAGACACCATTAAAGATGGAGCTCGCCTTTTCCTCTTTGATGAAGGTATCCGTAGAAAGCTTCTTCTTGCTCTGACCGAAGACTCTAAGCTCCATGTTGAAGAGGTTTGTATTAATTTCAGTAGTTGCAACTTAACGGTTAGAATACGATGTATACGAGGCTCCTAAATGCTATGTTTTGTCTATCAGCTGGTGGATGTCTATAGACTGGTTGAAGATGAGATTGACGTACCAGCGGTGGCTAGGGAAATTGTACGAGGTAAAAATTCTCAAGCTTTTCAAGTTTGGTCAGAATATTAATACAAACAGTTGTAATGAGACAATAAGTTACTTGGTTAACTGTGTTTCTGGTTGTTTTATCTTGTCTTTGTGCAGATTTTCCAAATGTGGTACGCGATTTCTTGCTTTCATGGAGCAACTCGGTTTTATCTGATAGATGAAACAAAATTTTGGCACAAACATTTATTTTGTATAGATGTGTTCCGGTACACGTTGTGGAAGAAGAGGGCAGCAGGTTTATTGAAACTTTGAAAAGTGAATATGAATGTTGTACCTTATAGGAGAAACAGGTGTATATAATATAAATATTTATTATTGGTGTAAAATATTTTTTCCTAAAATATTTATTTTATTAAAATAATTTGCTTATAGAATGAGAAAATGCATTATTGGTGTAAAATATTTTTTGAGCCATGTTTGACAATTAACGGATAGTTGATAGCGAATTATATTAGCTAGTTGATTGCATTAATTAATTTGACTAGCAGATTGTATTAGTCGATTGTATAAAAGTGTTTGATAAAATTAACTAATAGCAGTTAGATTATATTTAAGAACATAATTATATTCAATACTTAATATAGGATAAAATAATATTTTTAATTTAAGTTATTTTGAAATTTTTGATAACTGATAAGAGTTAAAAAATCTTTACAACTCTAATATCAGACCTCTAATCTCAAACAACTCATGTTATGAGCTTTTTCAAAATTAGCAATTTCACCTCAATCCGCTTTCAATCCGCTATTTACCAAACAATAATATTAACGAGTTTGACTGGTCAAACCTCTAATCATGCCCAAAACTCTAATTACCAAAGATGCGAATATATATTTCAATTTTCTTTAAATTGCCAAAAGATTTATTATATGCGGGGCATCGGTAAAATAGCAACATGCAAGCAAAATCAACCAGTTAACAAGAACATTTACCAAACTAAACATCATCCACCACTTTTCAGCAAACCGAAAAGCTGTATTTGTAATGTGAGTCCTTCCAACTGATTTCATTTTCATCTCAAACAGCTTTTACATAAATAACCTTTTAGATTCACTGGGATCGGTGCAAGCAAAATTAGTAACTAATATGGGACATTCTTGGGCAAGTTCCGAATGACATTATTCTTCAAGCCAATTTTTGTACGCATTGCCTCCGCACCCTTTCTATTCATTGCTTTCATCACCTTCATTCTCACTATTTGCTCTCTTGACTGCACGGTTGCAATACCCATACTCCTGTACCTGAAAATCAATGCAGAATTCCCCCTTTAATATATACATACATACATACGATTATAGTAGTTTGATGGTTGTTGCATTTGCAGTTCCCATCATAGATGGATAATCTAGACTAATGATTTGGTAAGAGTGAAAACAGACCTAGAAGCCAGGGCAGCTGTAATGGCCATGTTATTTGCAGGTGATGGACGAGGCTTCTGGCGATAGTAGCGCAAGTATTCTCGGGAACCAAGTGTTTTACTTGTTATTCCCTCGCCAGATCTTTTGGTTATAACAAGCTCCGAGCCACCAACAAGTTCTACAGAATCCCCCGTGTCACCAGCTGCAACCAACTGCTTCCCACTCTCATCCACATAGCTGTTTCCAAAGAAAAAAAATAGTAAGTAACAACATATTTATATATAAATATATATTAAAAAAAGATAAAATGAGATGCATACCTGCTGCTATAATCATAGAATTCTTCCAACTCTGCTTCCTCATCTTCATCACCATCACCATAATGCACCTTGCAATGACCTTTGGCTGCCATATGTTTCCTAACAGCTTCTAAGCTAGCGAAAGGATGGCACCTTTCATTACAATACAGACACATGAAATCCCTCATAACCTAAATCACAGCCATGAACAGACCAAAATTCAACATATAAATATAACACATTCAGTCAAAACCAGAAATCACATACAATTTGATACCTTAAGGCCAAGGTAGGTGAGCAAGCCTTCAGGGTCCTTCAAATACTCAACATCAGGAATGAAGAAACCATGTAACTTATGCATGTGAACCATGCAACTCTCTATCGTATCGTGCTCAAGGTCACACATAAAACAACAACACGGATCTAGCTCCTCCTCGTCTTCCTCCTCTTCTTCATCTTCTTCCATCTGATCACCAGCTCCTTCCTCAGTTACATTCAAATGGTTTAAAGAATTTGCAGCCTGACCAACCAGTTCTTCTTCTGGATCAACTTCCTCCCACTCGTCTCCGCTTTCCTCATCATCTTTATCCCTCGGTTGGGGAGGTTTGTTCACAGCCCGACGAGTAAGTGGCTTGATAATTGCCTTCTCCTCTTGAGGTTGATTAGTTCCTTGAGAAGCTTGCATGATATGGGCTCGTGACTTGAGATGCTGGGAATAAGCCTTGGAACTTCGGTAGTCCTTGCCACAAACACCACAACTGTAAAGCATTGGGGTTTCATTCTGCTTTTGTTTCTCTTGAGCAAGTGCCGATTGTCTTGCCAGAAACAGAGCTTCTGTCACTCCAGGAACCCCAGCCACCTGATTTAATTAAATTTTACCATTAAAACTCACATAAGAGAGAATTTTCAAGCTTTAATATAGTTATTACTTATTAGAGAATATTAGTTAGGAGTTAGTTAACAAGAAGTTGTTTGTTAGCTTTTATTCAGGAGGATAAAGAAGTAATTTCCTTCCTTGTATAAATCAGCACATGTGGATATTATTTTGTAATTCAGATTTTTACATTCGATAATAATAAAGAAAAATCCTTTTCCCTCTCTCTCGGTTATACCAGAATCGAAATCCCCAATTCCCCTTCTAGGGTTTCTAAACCTTCATCTTCTTCGATCTTCTAAACTCCCTAACCAAATTTACTATAATCTATCTTCTAAAACAATGCAACCGATAACATCAAACCATGTATATGATTAAGAAACAGGGAATATTTGTTCACTCACGCTCAAATAAATAACAAAGAGAAAATTAATAAGGGGAAACTTCATAAAATCGAAGATTTTCATAAATATCACAACAAATTAAAAGGAAACGTAATCGGGAATAGCTTAAAAAAGACCTTGCGCTTGAGATTGTAGCGATGCCATTCAGACTTGTAATGGAGCTTCTGATCTGCATCGTCGAGGAACTCTTTGTTACACGCGTTGCAGGTTAGACCCGGCATTTCCTCTCTGATTTTGTTCAACAGTAATTACCCAGATATTTTGATTTTAGGGTTTTGAGAGGCGAAGGAAGGGTATTAGGGTATTTATACCTCCTCTCCTAGCCGATGACGTTGAAGATGACGGTGAGGTTGAGGCGGCTCAGCTAATGACGAATGAAATGAGATAAAATGCTGTGACTTGAGTCCAACGTAATGGGCTGGGCTTCTGCAGTTACGTTTTCCCATTTGAGTTGGGTTTAGTTCCAATGGTTGAATGGGCTTAAGCCTTAACTTTGCATTAATTATGATTAGGGAAGAGCATTTGTCGATTTAAACCGATCGAAATTGATCCCTCGATTAATTTGGGTTCCTTTTTGGATGGTTTAACCAACTATTTAGTAATGGAATAAGTTTTTCTAATTATCTCTATCTATTTCTCGATTTTAAAATCTTTTAATCGATTTAATTAAAAAATTAACTTATGTATAAAAATTTAGGAGAAAATTTTGATATACAAGTTGAATAAATTTTAGTTTACATAAAGTTATTAATTTTGGTTTTAAGGTGTTAGTTTAGAGGTTTAGGTTGTAATTTGTATAGTTTAGGGTTAGGATTTAGAGTTTTAGGTTTAAGAATTTGGATTTAAAGAAAAATGGTATATTTTTAAACACAAATTTAGGGATTAAAATATAACTTTAAAGTTAAATATTATTTTAAATTTACGATAAGTAAACTATATTTGCAAATTATATATTTAAATTAACTCGTTTTATGTTAAACAAATTAAATAATATAAATCGATTCAATTATTTCCGATTTAAAGTGTAAAAAACATTTATAATTTATGATTAATTTAGTCGAAAAACTGATTCATTTTCTTCGTACACAATTTGTTTCTTATTTTTACATTAAAAATCAAATATTAGTTGGTTTAATGGGTTAAAATGTCCCATGCCTCCATGAAATTATATCATGGGCCCTTTCTACCACGTCATTCATGAGACAAACTAATAAAATTTATCTATTTTATTAATTTTTTCATGTCATTTTTTTAGCAAGTGAATCTTTACTCATATTTACTATAACTCAAATTTAAAAATATTTTTTATTGAGTAAAAATCACTCGATAAAAAGATGACATGTAAAGAATAAATGAAATTAATAAATTTTATTGATTTGTCTAATAGATGACATGATTGAAAAGGATGATATCATTTTCATATGCCCACGATTTTAAATTTACTCAAATTTTTTAAACATTTATGTTATATATATCTTCAACTTCCAACTCTAATTCTGTCTTTATAAAGCCTTAAGTTTCTTAATATCTAAGTCATGAGTTATATTCTGATACAAAGTTGTGTGAAAAAAAATATAACCTATCTATAAAAAATAAAAATTTAAATCCCAAATCCTAGTACCTTAAAACTTAAAACTTAAATTCTAAACTCTAAATTCTACACCTTACACACTAAACCGCTAAACCCTAAACTATGACCTAAAACCCTAAACTTTAAAATTAAAACTATTGTGTAAATTAACAACATTTTTCCTAAAAATTTACACAAACTTGTGTATAAAAATATTTTCTCCAAATCATTCTATATATCGAATGCTAATATTTATTAAACAAATAAAAGCAAAAAAAAATGTGTTTATTCCTTGACATCTAAACCGTCCAGTTGCATTTCCTGTCCCGCCGAAAATGGCCGAAAATATAATAATACTTGAAAATTTAGGCCAATTGAATTTGGAAGTAATGGTTATTAACCACTCTAGAAAAAAAAATATTCAAAAAAGAAAACGGATGAAATCAAAGAAATCAGCATGACCTGAGCCTGACGAACCCCTTTCTAACTAACCAGCTTCTCTTTCATCCTCCAATATGGCCACCATTTCTGGAGCTTCCCCACGCCGAGAACCCGAATCGGGTGCCATGTCACCGGAGACGCCTTGCGACCGCCCCGGATTTCTTAATTCAGCTCTGCATAACCCTAATTGGATCTCCAGGAACATTTTCCCTCCCACTCGCGCCATTGTTACTGGTGCAGGCCGGATTCTCGCCTCTGTTCTTGGCTTTGAGTCCTCCTCTTCTTCTTCATCTTCGGAATGCAGTTCCTGTCCAGGTTTCATCTACCTTTTTTACATATATATTTTCGGAATGCGGCTGTTCAATTTAGACATGAAGCAGCTTTTATTCTAGTTTTTTTTTCTTCATCTATGCAATCAAATTATGTGCAACTTTTGTCAGCTGTTCGATTCCACACAAAATAGGAGCATAGCATAGCATGTCTGCAGGCAGTAACGTTAGTTTTAATTTTGATTGCGTTATGCTTTCCTGTTTGCAAGCCAACCGCTTCATGGCTGCGTGTTTTCTGGGATGATACGTACTGTAATTTTATTCTTGCAGCTGTCTTCATCTTTCTCGTCCTTTTTCAAAACCTTTCAAATGATAATTATGCGTATTTTTTTTGCATAAAAATAGAGACTGATGGATTAACATTGGAGGAGATAAACAATCCATGTTGCTACAGCTTCTATGCTTTTGAAAAGGCTCTGTTCCTTCATGTAGCGCATTATGTTTGTTCATTTATATATTTTTTTGGTGCAGATGACAGTCATGACAACAATGATGAGCAGGAAGTTTCATCTCAAGGAGTTCATGCAATCGAAGATGTAAGCGTGCCACCCTTTATCCTTTATGCCATGCTTCAAAAGGAACTTTGATTTCTCTCTTAAAATTTTATGTGGTGATACTGATAAATTTGGTGCTAATTTCATAATATTAGTTTTCCTTATTTTGCTTACTTGCCATGGTAGCATGTACACATTCTTGACACAATTGATGATAATAGTTATCTTAGAGGATGCCTTAGTTGTTCCTTTGTGGGGCATCAGAGAGAGCCCCGATATTTTGCAGGAAAGCACAAAGCCAAGCATCTAATAGAGCATCTTCTCAAGAATGAGTCTTTCTCAAGGTAAGAACTTGGTTTTCTTATTTGGACTTTTTGCTTGCTTTAATTATTTTGTTCTTCCTCCATAAGGTGTTCTGCACTTCTGCTCGTAAACTATGTGATTGACACCTAGTAATGCATGTACATTATGATATGTTTGGTGTTTAAATTCTTTGGCAAACTTCACATGACATATTTTTAATTTATTTAACTGATTATATCTCATTTTTAAGTCCTGTAAGCATAGTTTAAGTCATAAATGGATGCTATTTTGACCAGGCAAGAGTGTGATAAACTAACAGATATAATCAAGTCCAGAGTTGTGGATTCTCCCTCAATCTGTGGCGTGGGGCTTAGGACACTAGATGAAACACCTGAGAGAACAGGTGAAAATAGTACCGCTTTCATAAACTTGCGAGACATCTGATTTCAAGAAAGAATTTCTCAGCACTCATAATTAACTGATTACATTGCTTGTTTTTCAGATGTTGAAGTTCATGATTTTTGCAACAAAGCTGTTTTGGAGGCGGCAACAAAGTTGTTGGGGGAGAAGAAGTCAGGACCAGATTATATGTCAGAAGTGCCCCATGGGACCTCTGCACTGAATTCTGTCACGCTGAAACATGTTTGTAACCTTTTTTTATTGTATTATCTCCATGATACTTCTTGTTTCATCAATGATGCTAGGGATTGCTAGCTTCTTTAAGTAAGGCTGTTGGTATTGATTAACCCCTTTTGCCTTATTTAACTTAATAACTTACGCCGAATGTTCTTTTTCTTTCCCTACTCTCATTGATTATGTGCCATCTCCTTTCTGCTTTGAAGAGTTTCCTCTACCTCTCACTACATACAACTTTTAATCTGATATGTTTAACGTGTTTCTTGCCTCAGATAATTTTCCATTGAATTTTCTTTATATTCTTCTACTCCTCACCCAGATTCTGTGCCATCTCTTTCTACTTTGAAGATTGAAATTATGCTCTACCTCTGTTTTCATACAACTTTTAAGCTGATGTCTTTTCATGTGTTCTTAGCTTCCCTTTCTGCATGCATGCATGTCCACGTCTATGATGTTTGTGGTTCTTGTACCATCAATTTATCTGGTTTCATTTGCTATAAAATACCACTACATACCTATAGATATATATCACATGTCATGCTTCTTGTGCTTGAATGGTTGTTGGAAGATTTTATGAAGAAAAAGACGATCTAAAGTGATGTCATCTGTTATAAAACGCCGCACCTTTAGAACTTTTTCCTTATACATGTCAATTTCTTATAACGGGTATTTGTACCAGTTATTTGGTTTCATAGTTTACTCATATTTGTGAAGGCAACAATTTAAAGTGATGTCAATTCCTTTTTGCATGTATTTTTAGTGGAGTACTGATTTAAACTCCACTGTTGTTGAAGAAAACTAGAAGTGAAAACTGTTGATATCTGATTATTGTATTAGTACAGAAATATGCCCATTTCTATCTCAGTAAGTTCTATTGCAGCAGGATTTTGAGGGTGAAGTGGGATCACCTGTGGACTTGGCCAAGTCATACATGCAAACCTGTCCTCCATGGGCATCACCTTCTAAAAACAATACTGATTTTAGATTTCCATCATCAGTTGCAATGCCACTTTTCAAGGAAGAGCCACCATATTCAATTGGGGGCAATTTCCTGTACTCATCCAAGGTATATGCTTATTCTTGTGCATCAATTTATGTCATAATTCAAAATGTATCTTATTCAAATACAAGAAAGAAGAGAATATTGATGGCTACTTTGGCATATAACATGTGGTTTGATCATAGATGGATATGATATGATTTTCCAACTGACCTTTTGTGTTACTTTTGCAATTGCTTTTGGGTTTCAGCCCGTGTTTCTTTTTTTCATAGCAGAAAAGAAATTAAATTATAGGTTTCTCTAACCTGAAGCTGTTGAAACTTGGTTAACTGGGTTGGAAAAGATGCATGCTAGTAATGTGCATGTGGTATGGGTATAAGTATGATTACTGGCTGCAATTCTTTTTCTTCCCTTGGTTGTGATTTAATTTGTTGTTTATTGTTTTAACACGAATGCAGCGGAAAAGAAATTCTCTTGTCACCGGCTCATGGAACATCCAAGATGAAATACGAAGAGTGAGATATAAAGCATCAGAAGAAATGCTGAGGAATCTATCGTCCTCAAAAAATGGTTGGTCTTCATTTCCATTAGAACATAAAAAGGTTCCTGATTCTATAGCTGCCAATAACTTAGGACCTACTAAGGAATACAAGTCACAGGGCTCTAAAAGGCCAGTAGACCTGGCTGCAAAATCAGGTGCTGTTTTTACTATCAGATAGTGTTTTTTGATTTTCAAATTTCAGCTAGTCTGTTCAGTTTCTAGGTCATAATGGTCAAAGACATTACCTCTCCTCCTTTGTCCTTTCAGCTTCACAGCTTACAAAAGATGTATCTCATGTTGGTGCTTTACCAAGATCAGTTTCACAGCTTACAAAAGATGTATTTCGTGTTGATGCTTTACCAAGATCAGCTTCACTTGGCCGCGAACAAAACCTGGTATGTTAATGGTGGAACATGAAGCTCCAATGGTGCTCGTTAAAATGTCTTTTAACTGTACATTTATGCCAATATTTATTCCCTTAGTTTATAACCAAAATCTTTTACATTGTTTTTATAGAGTAAATTTATGTTAATTTATTTTACTAATCAAGGTGTATGGTGTTTGATAAATCTATTCTTCTTGTTGCAAAGGTTATGCAAACCACTCCAAGCATTAAGGTGGAAAAAGGTATTCTTGCATCCTGACTTTCATTTATTATCTCATATCAGTATATGCTGCATAATGAACATTATTTCATCAACTCAAGGAAAGGCAGGTGCAACCGTAATTGTTACATGGTTGCATGCCTGCATGTTACAAGGTTGACGAGTATCAGCAGACTCAAAACTGTACTCTATCCTGGCATTGCAAGTTTCCAACTCCAACCTAAACATAACCTACCTCACTAAATGTACTTTTTGTCATGAAAAAGTTCTGGATTTGAGTAGTAGGTGTATGCAAGTGTCCTCACTTGGTTATTTTCCAGTTAACCACTGTTTTGCATTCATGCTTTTGGAATTGGTCATGAAAGAAAGTAGGAAAACTTGGGGTAGTCCTCCAGTGCAATTCTGTTATTCCCGAATCTATGATCGTCTTTGTCGCTAATAAATCTTTTCCTCCATAAAATATTTCTAAGTGAGATTTTTGTGATCAGATGAGACATTAGACGTGGGACAAAGATTTCAACCAACAGTATATATAAAGACTGAAGCACATAGGTTGGTCTATATTTCTCATTAAATCTCACCCCCCCCCCCCCCCGGTCCCCGCCCCAAAGAAGAAAAAAAACATCAGCACAGACATTGAATGATTCCCTTGGAAAAAAAATTCTTTGGTAACAAGTTCAACGGTCATTTTGTAACTTTTAATCTATTCATGTCATAGTGATGTTGATGATCCCGATGCCAATCATTTAAAGGAATCCAATGGGTCTATCCAACCGTTTAGCCGAACTAATGAAGGAATTGCTCAGGGTAAGAAACTACTTATTTGAGTTTTTTTCACTTGATGCTTACAAATCCATGTCACTATCCTATTCAACTCTTCTTAGCTCATGAAAATACCAGCTCACCAGTATCATTCACAACTGTAAAATATAACAGTGTGCATGATTCAAATAGAGTGATTGAAATATAAAATAACTTGGAGAATTCTCAACTGTAGATTCTATTTATATTGTTTGGGTGTGTTTATATGCAACATTTTTGGTAGACGAGAGTTGGAAATGGTCTGTCATTTATCGCTTAGTTTCTAACGACCCTGCTTCACCGCTAAACATAATTTGCAGATTCACAAGTAGAAGATAAAAACCTTTGGGCATTAAACGAAGTTGCTGGCACAGGCAGCCTTAACGGGTTCCCTTCAGGATCCAAGTAATACAGCTACAGCTAGCTTTTAACCTGCATAGTTTAATTTTGTATAGTCTTGATTAATTTTTGTTTGATCAGTTGACCCTCTTTTCAGTATGTCTTCTGAAGCAGTTAAAGAGCAAAATCATAGACCAGTTATTAGCAAGGAAGACAATGCAGGTGCACGCGGAGATAACAATGCATCTGGAGTTGCGGCAGCTAAGGCGGAACTGCCAACAGTAAATGAAACTGATGCTGCTGCCTCTGGTTCCCAACACAGTTGGAGCATGCAGCATGAAGGTTCACCGGAAGACCAGAATACACCAACATCAAAAGCCAGCTCGGCAGGCAAAAGGCACTTTAGTGTAGACAAAGCGAGCAGATACAACATGAGAGACAGAGGGCGGCGGTCGCGGCGCAGATGACGCTATATCCTGCACGAACTAATTGTAAAATGACCCGTCCGACGCGAAAGATAACAGCATGACAGACAAGGTTTATAAGCTGTAGGAAAATTGACAAAAGCGGTGTCAAAGCTACCCAATTTTTTAGCTGCGTAGGGTGGTTTCATCATTTAACTTCCAATACAATGATCAGGATTCAAATGTATAAATGTAAAAAAAAAAACAACTTATAAATGATGATTGAAGATAATAATAGATGTAAAAATAACAGACGGAAATCAAACCCATCGTATTCAATTAAGTTGAACTCATTGAGTGGTCTAAGTGATAAAACGTAGTCTGCAAATGTGCGTGAGTTTATCCATATATGAAACTAAGTTAAGATACTACTTTAAATATTCAAAAGTATGCAATTAAGTTACAAGTGTTCTTCTTTTTGTTCAGTATGATCTATGCCAAGTAGTATAAGATCAACAAACATAAGTTTACAAAAAAAAAAACACAAATATTAAACCTTTATAGACATTACTAAATGAAATTATATGTATTATGATAAAGATATAGATTACACTCGATCGTTGCATTACTTTTATGCATCATCAATGAATAATAAAGGTATAACCTCATTTACTGAACAAGATAAAATATATTAAGAGAATAATAAATAAATATTGAAAGTTTTCATAAGCGTCTTAGTTTTAGGGTATAGAGACTTAGTTTAGGGCATAGGGTTTAGGGGTTTAGAATTTAGGGATAGTTGTTTAAATTTAAAGTTTATGGTTATAATTTAGGGTTTATAGGTTAGGGTTTAATTTTTAAGGTAATGTGGTGAGGATTTAGGTTTTAACATATAAACCCTAAATTATAACCCTAAACCTTAAATTTAAACAATTATCCCTAAATTCTAAACCTTTACACCTAAACGCCTAAACTCTATACCCTATTCTAAATCACTATACCCTAAAACTAAGGCGCTTGTGGAAACTAGATTCCACCGCACGTGTATAAAATATTTATCCATTTAAACATGATATAAATAAAATCGGTGAGCCATGAAACGGTCCAAACCAGTAATTTTGGAGCAAGCGAGAATTATAGGCCAAGCCCAATAACTACCGAACAGTGTCGAGTAAAGCGGCAGACATGGGCCTGAATCTTTGGGAGGGAGGCGGGTGTTTCCTTTATACATATCTCACATGGCCGATCGTCTCCGGTGATTGATAATTGATGTATAAAATTAAAACCTAGGCTTCGGGTGAAAAATAGTTGGAAACACAACAATGGATTCCTCAATAGCCCAGAAAACATGGGAATTAGAGAACAATATCCTCACAGTCGAAACACCAGACCCTTCATCGGATTCTATTTTCTACTACGACGAGGCGGCTCAAGCCAAGTTCCAGCAAGAGAAGCCTTGGGCCAATGATCATCATTACTTCAAGCGCGTCAAGATCTCTGCCCTCGCTCTCCTCAAGATGGTTGTCCACGCCCGATCTGGTGGTACCATAGAGGTAATGGGGCTGATGCAAGGGAAGACTGACGGCGACGCCATCATTGTAATGGACGCCTTTGCTTTGCCTGTTGAAGGGACTGAGACTAGGGTTAACGCTCAGGCTGATGCCTACGAATATATGGTCGACTATTCCCAGACCAACAAGCAGGTTTCTTTTCAATCCCCTCTTTTGTATGAAACCCTAAATCAGCTCAGTCTCAGTAATTTAAGTAGTTTATATCCTTCCCTTTCACTGCGAGGGGCTAATTTCTCATCTTTTTTCCATCTAGATTATAGAAAGAAAAATGAAGTTAATTGAATTGGATGGTTTTCACTTGCATCTATGCAATTATATATATATATATATATATATATATATATATATAGAGGGATAAGATCCGTTTTTGGATGAGTGGAACTAATGGATGAGATTAATTGTAAATATGTGAAGGTTATTACTTGGGAAAAAAAGAGTAAGAATTTAATCTGAGCTAATCCAGAAAACATGTAAAACTTAAAAGAGTTTTACATTGTGTAAGTTGATCCTAACTCCACACACACACACATATATATATATAGGTAATTTTTGTGTGTTGCTAGATAGTCTCATGTGTCTGGAAATATGGTAATGTTTTTTTGTCTATGAAAACCATTGCTCTAAAGAAGAAGAATAAATAAGATGGTATGTTTCCTAGGCTGGTCGATTGGAAAATGTTGTTGGATGGTACCATTCCCATCCTGGGTATGGATGCTGGTTATCCGGCATCGACGTTTCAACCCAAATGCTGAACCAGCAGTTTCAGGAGCCCTTCCTGGCAGTTGTAATCGATCCAACAAGGACTGTTTCGGCTGGAAAAGTTGAGATTGGAGCTTTCAGGACATACCCTGAAGGATATAAGCCTACCGATGACCCTATCTCTGAATATCAGACCATTCCTCTCAATAAGATTGAAGACTTTGGTGTGCACTGCAAACAGGTTATTGTGAAATCCAATTAGCCTTATTTTCGAGAATGCTTGTCCTCTTGCTGTTTATTAATTTGTTGTATGCTTTTCTGCAGTACTATCCATTGGATATCACTTATTTCAAGTCCTCTCTTGATTGTCACCTCCTGGATCTGTTGTGGAATAAGTACTGGGTTAACACCCTTTCTTCTTCACCTCTCTTGGGTAATGGAGATTATGTTGCAGGACAAATTTCAGATTTAGGTAACTCTACTTTTATTGTTTAATGTTGTTGTATAGATAGTACATTTTCGTTTTTCACGAGAAATATTATTTGTGACCAGTTCTTGGTTGTTTATTTTGTTGAAACCATTCCATCCTGCAGCTGAAAAACTGGAGCAAGCAGAAAACCAATTGGCTCACTCTCGCATCGGCCCACTAGGACCCCCTCGAAAGAAGGTCTGTATGATTTTTCTTTTGTATGCTCAAGATAATTTCTCTCTTTCTCTCAATGAATGCAATGTGGCTACCCGCTTATTAGTTGCAGGAAGAATCTCAGTTGGCTAAGATTACTAGAGATAGTGCAAAGATAACTGTGGAGCAAGTCCATGGTTTAATGTCACAGGTGAGTTAACTGTTCCAGATTCTTGGAAATTCTTACTATATCCTCGAATCGATTTATAGCATTCAGTTTTAACCATCTTATACCTTTAGGTCATCAAGGATATTCTTTTCAACTCTGTACGGCAGTCAAATAGGTCCCATAGTGAGCAATCTGGTCCTGAGCCTATGGTTGAAGCTTGATCCTAACATCCTGCCAGATGAAATGGTTACCTTGAACTTGAGATCAGTTTTTACAAGAAGAAAATGCATATATACGGGATTCCAGGTTGAATCCTTTGGGGCGGGGGTCATCATTGATCTGTTTCGAACTTGAGCTTTTTGCCAAATTCCGTGTTAATTTATGCATGCTTGTTGAAGAGATCTTAGTTCAGAATTGCATCCTAGTAGTAGCTTAAATTATCGGTTTCCTTTGTAAACTGGTTATGGGAAGCGTGTGATAAAATTTGATGAATTTGATTCCTGGCTGGTTTACAAAACACAAGGGATTTGAGTTGAAAGTATTTGCATTGAAAATGAAATATCCGTTGGAATTATTGAAGTATCTCTTATTTCACAAGAACGTGAAGACATGACATGAACACGAAGTTTTTGACCCTAGACTTGGAGAAATTATATTATAGGTCTGTCTCGTCATGTTATTCATGGTCTTAATCAATAAATTTTTTTTACCAAGTGAGTCTTCGCTCGATAAAAAGTGTTCTTTTAATTAGATTTACAGTAAATATGGGTGGAGAATTATTTGGTAAAAATGACATGAAAAAATTAATGAAATTAATAGTTTTTATTGGTTAAGACCATAGATAACGTGGCGGGATGTACTTGAAAGATGAATCGGGCCTTTTTATAATCCACAATTAAATTCTACAAACAATATTAAAACTAGTGCTGTTAGGTTGTGGGCCCAGCACAAGGTTTGCATATAATATCTGCCTTTAGTGAATCCTGTGGAAATTTTTGCAATTTTCCCACGCCATTAACCCTTTTATGCCTCGGTCATCATCGTTGGTTCAATAGCCTAATGATTTGCACCTTGATTAAAAACGATATACGATGTAAACGTTAGTAGTCTAGTCATGTCAACGGGTTGTAGGCTTTGCAAAACTCAAAAGGCCAAGGAAAAAGGACCCGTTTTTCTTTTGCTCAATCAAATAAGAACAGACAGAGAAACAATACGATTTTCAGAGGCCAGCAGAAATCTGAATTGAAGTTGTTAGGAACGATCAAGGATGCTGTTAGAATTCGTTTATCTGATACAAGCAATATAAGTGATCATGTATAGCTTGGGGCATAAGATGGGCTATAGTTGCTGGATGATACAAGGTTGGTATTATTTGATCCGAACCACAACGGCGAGTGAAGCAGGACACAATAAGAAATTGGGGTATGTTCCTCTATACTAACTAAAAGATGGAAAACCAACAATACCTAATGATTCACAAGAATATATGCATGTATGCCATCCTATACAACCCATACTACTTTTTTACACCACACATACTGAAAGGAAGTTAAGTGCTAACTAGGGCTCCCAACCTGAAATATTTGCTGCAGGGCTTGTGGTAGATTCAGCACAATCTCCGCATATGCTGATGATACGAAGAAGCAAGAGGTAAACCAAGTGTCAGTGGAAAAACTCAGATGAAAATCAAATCACATAAGATAATTGCAAGGCATCTTCCGCATAAGCAAAGCAGAAAAGTAAATGTAAAATTAATACCTTCTGGTAAGCTCATGGTTCTCAAGGCATCTTCCGCATAAGATAATCGAGCTGGAATGGGTTGAGAGCCCATTGCATTAGCTGAGCTTGTATGATTCTTCTTAAATTGATGCATTGGCCACGCTAGCACTTTTACTCGAGTTGGAAGAACAGAAACAAGATCTGGATATCTTAGACCGATTGTCACCTTGCTGCAACAAATGCAAACATAACAGTCCCGTCAACGACCAAGCAAAACTAATTACTTAACATGTATTGCCTGTTTAAGATAATTACTGAACCTTATATTGAAGACTATTCTAAAAGAAAAAGTCGTTCCATATTCTCTTTTTTTTATTAAAAAAATAATAATTGAAAATTAAGAAAGACTGTAAGTACCCATCTACAGGCAAACACAAAATGAATTTCAGAAACCAAAATATCCCAAAGATACCAATAAACTATGTAAATATACAGAAAGTACAAAGTAGACCGACCAATCAGAATCATCAAGTGCAAACTCAATCATGTGGTACGGAAGACTATGATACAGCTCTCCTATTTGATTTCCATACAGCTCCTTAACAAGCCGAACCTGTCATGGTGGACCATGTAAGTGTTTAAAGAAACAAAATATCACCTAAACATGAGAACTACCGATTTGGGATACTAAAAAATAACAATTTCATATAAGCAACATGACAGGATTACCTGTTCACGTCTGTCCACATAAGCCTGCAATAATTCTCCAATATGATCTATAAATCTCTGAAAGTAGATAAATTAAAAAAAATATTAAGAGCTGATCTAATATCATTATCTTAAAATAAAAACCAGATATGCAACCAAGTTACCATGGCATTAGAAGAAAGAAGATCATTTTCTACTTCTCGTAGTGGCAGAAAGAAAGGAATTGTATGTTCAATGACAGTCATCTTTTCAAGAAAAGACTTGCTCTCTAGTACACAATGGTACAGCTCACAAGGTTCCCCTACCAAAATTACAGAAACAAGAACTGTAAGAGAAACCCTTGTTACATATACAAAGGACTGAATTCATTTTCTTATCCAACTTCTCTAGAAAAAATTACATTTTTAAATCAAAACACGCCATTCAGTATATGCCTTAGCTTGAGGCAATAACTTTTTTACATGCAATAAGCCAATTAAATAGTTAACTGCAAATACTGATAATCAACTTATAAAAACTTTTGCAGTGGTACCTGCAAAAGATGTCTCATATAATATGCCGATTCTTGTCCCTTCCAAACAACAAATCACCTGTTCACTTATAATTTATAAAGTTTGAGCTCCCAACAAATGACTTCACAGATACAACAATAACAAAGCATTTACATAAAAGAGTTGCTGCAATATTGATCACTTGAAACAAAACCTATTGATAGTTACACATCTTTCTGAAACTGACTTGCCTAACTATAACTAATGAAAAACTCATAGTTTTCAACTCCAATATCTTACAGTTTTATGAAAATCAAAAGCACTTCCCCTTAAAAATTAAATCCTATCACAGAAACTGTTGGAAAGCTGCCCCAGCTTCCCTCATCTTTGATTTGAGTAAACTTTGATGGTATTAATTTCAATCACATTCTTCCAAATCAAGTTTTTAAGAGGAAGATTTTAGTATCAATTATAGTCTGGATTATAGATAATGAAAATATCAAAAAGTATTATCGACATATTTTGTTACCTTATTTCTGACTCTGTAAGTAACCTTTTCCTGGAAATGGGATGTTGGAATGTTGTTTGTGTCCCCAGATGTGGCCTTTCTATCGGCCTCCATATGAACCTAATAAAAAACTAGGCAAGTTAGCATCTAGACAACTCTTATCAAACGTAGAGTAGAGAAGTTATCATTAACAGAATGGGTAATTAAAGCAAGAAAATCATTTCAATGTCAAGACAACTCAACAATCAAAAAATTCTGAATTGAACATTAAAATAGAACCACAAACAGAAGGGGAGAAACACAATTACTTTAAAGCATTCAGGGAAAACAAAGATACCTGCTCTCTTATTGTAGCTAATAGCCCATCATTCCACTGGTCACCATCTAAGTTAATCTCTGAAGATCAAGAGGGGGGAAATTAAATTTCTGTTAGGGTTAAAAATACATAAATTATGCAACTTCTGTTTTCAAATTAGATATAGGACCAAATGAGATTATAAACATATATTTACCATGACTTTGAGAAGCTCTGGCAGCTTCAAATTCTTTTTGCAAACGCTCATATATCATCTTATCAGAATCCCTACCAAATCACGACCACTTGGAGCATTAATACAAGTAGGTATAAGCCATCAGCGATATCATTTTTGTGTAATCTATCCGTACCGGTATAACAAAGAAGACGCCTTAAGAATTAGGATAGAGATTATATATATATATACCTGGAGAGACGCTCTGTAAGTTGGGCGTGCCTTTTGACAACATTTGCAACTGAAAAGAAGTAAAATCAAATTCAATTCCTTCAAAAACATAAATCTAATGTATAAATACATTATTACTATAGGGAAAAAAGGAAAGAGATGTTAGTTGCAACTTACATCTTGCTCGTGTAGTTTCCAATCGAATATCTTCCTCTTGCATGAAATTCTGCACCAATTATACAGTGAAATATTGCCCCAAATCAACAATTTATAACTACAGTATATATGGCTGAAATAAACTAAAACAAATGTAGGAAATTAATAATTACTACTTCTCCCATGAGATAAGCTTTTAGGTTGGTGAACCTGCACAAAACTTCAAACATTTCATTTCAGGCTTGCGTTTTAGCAACAGTTCGATAAATTAAAAACACAGAACATAACGAGCTTACCTTGCCCAAGAATCTGTAACTATTCGGTTGACGGATTCCAGGAGTGACTGCTTTGCTTTCCAGATTTCTTTCTAAATTGAAACCGAACCCTAAATACCACAACAAATTGGGAGGAGCGGGAGGAAAAAGAAAGGCTCCAATGGAGAATGTGTACGTTTATGGCTCAAATGTTTGAGCTATTGGGCCATTGCTTTTCCCATTTTTTTGCAGATCATTGCAATACGGCTTAAAAGAAACACGCTGGGCTTCTTTAAGCATTTCTTTAACCCTAGCCTGCCATACTTTTTTTATACGCGTGTTAAAAAAATCAATAAACTGTATATTTTTTCTTTAAAAATCTAAATTTAAAATTTTAGTCATGAGCACTAAATTAAGTCCCTAAACTTTGCATAAAAGATTATATAGTTCAACATATGTATTGACTAATTATTTTTCTTGTTATTGTATAATTTGTATTATCATTAATGGGTAATTTAAGTATTGACTCAACCCCTTTTGTCCCAGTAGTAAAGGATGATGTTCATTATCTTGGTGATCCGGGTTCGAGCACCAGTATTATCATGTTGTGTGTACCTTCTTAAAAAAAATAAACAGATGCTACCATTGCATCACACCAATATATAAAAAAATATTGTATTAAAAATCAAGATTCATACATAAATAATAACCATAAACAAGTAAAATTTTATGCTTTTATCTATCCATTTTTTATTTAGGATATTTTGGTACATAAATTTGATTTTAATATTTAATTTGATATTTTTTGTTTAGTTAGGTACTTATGAGTTTCATATAGGAAAAGTAAACCGAACGAAGACTTAGTCCATATTTATGTGCATGTAATTAATTGAGGTATACTTACATTAATAAATATTAAAACAATAAATCAAAATACACTTTTACAAGTCGATTGAGTATAGTTCGATTAATATTATCGTTGATACAATATTTATGAGGATGTGAGATTGAATATATTTAAGCGCTTAGAGTAGTATATATATTGTACACTAAACGTTAAAAAATACACTTTTTTTTAACAAAACTAATACATCCACCAAAATCATATTAACTATTGAAAAAATATTTCATGCACAACACAGGCGGTGGAAATAGAAAATTTTCATAAATGTCTTAGTTTTAGAGTTTATGAAACTTTAAATTCTAATTTTGAATGCCTAATAGTTAAAAACATGTCTAATTTATACCCTTTTTTTTCCAGTTTGGTGTCTAACGTTTTTTGGGGTCACTTTGGTGCCTAACGTTTCATTCCGTAACTCAGATTGAGTTTTTCCGTCAATGATCGTTAAAAATTTTTCGTTATCCAATAAAAATATGTTGCGTTACCTATTTTATCTATTTATTTAATTTTTAAATTTCTTTAAAAAAATTTCTTAAAAATCTAAAAGTTTTAATTTCTTTCAATCAAAACCTCAAATCACATCTCCTTCACTGTCTGGCCTCCCCACACGTCAGCAGTTCACCGTTCATCGTTTAACATCTCTCACCCTCTAGCCGCTTGTAACACCCGAGTTTAGGGGTCAGGTGAAAATAATATTTTAATATTATTTCAAGTTCGGTTTTACAATTTAAATAATAAAATATTTTTATAGGCCTCGGGATTTCAAAATGTTTAAGGCTATGTTGGGCCTATCTCTTGAGTCCAAATTTATGGGCTTTAAGAGATGTGGGTTGGCCATTCATTAATGGCATTTTAGTAAATAGTTGGTCTTCCAACTAAAACCCATTTTAATTTTAATTCTCTACTATTCAAATAAACAAAAATCCCATCTTCTTCCCCAAACTTCAAAGTTCAACGACAACTTCTCCTTTTCCATGGCTTTCACTATTCCATCTCCTCCCTCCTTCATTTTGGCTCGGTTTGAAAGGTAATTACGTTTTCATTTTGCTCTTAACTTCCTCTCTTCAAAAGTACCATTTATTTTCATTTTCATCCATGTTTTAGGAATTTGGGTTTTCATGGAAAAAGATTAAAGGTAGTGACTTTATGATTCTTTATCAAAGCTTTCGATTTATTATGGTTAGATATGTTATCTAGGAACCATAAGGTCCAACATATATGATTTTTAAAGTGTTTTATTGATATTCCCGAATTTGGGTATAAATGGGGTTTTTGGAGGGTTTTGGGTGAGTTTTGAGGGTTGTTTTAGGTGGGAAGTGATAGTCCAATGGTGGTACTATGGTTAGGGGTTGATTTGGGATTATTTGTGGGTGTAAAAGGTGTTGGAAACATGGTTTTTGGATGAGGTTTAGGGGCTGCCCGAGTTTGTTAAATGTGGGGTTTGTTCATGGCTTGAAACATTGTAATTTGTGTTCGAATTGTGTTCCGAGTTAGTATTTTGATGTTTGGGCTGATTTGAGGTTATTTGAATTGTATTGAGGTTGTTTAGAAGCAAGAACTTGGGCCGGTGAAGCATCGGGAGAAAATCCGGAAACTTGAAGGTGATGCTTGCTTGGTAGTTGAGCTTGGAGGTAGAGGTGAGTGGTTAAATATTTTTAAAATAGTTTTGAGTATTTGGTTCAAGCATGTGAACCTAGGATGGGCTTGGTAAACCCACCTAGAGCTGGGATTAGAGTGGTAGCCTAATCCCAAGCTTTGATTAGAGACTTTGGTTGCACTCTCTAATGATTGTTTATGCCTCGTGTTAAATTGTAATGGTGTTAGTTACGTATATGTTGTATATATGTATGTTGAGGCATGTTTGATGCATTGTTATATGCATGTTGATGATAAACATGATGGAGTTATACAAATGCATGAAATATGATGTGATATTGTGTTAGTGATATACTTGTGGTGTTGACATGTGAAATGATATTATGAGGTGATTGTATGATCCGAGGATCATGGTGAGTACATGTTAGGCATGAAAATGTGGTTTATGCATGACAGTAAGTCATGGTGAGTACGTGCTAAGCACGGAAGTTGTTATGAAATGATATTGTGAAAGATTAATGAAATGTGTAGTATTGGCACTAGTATGCTTGGGTACAAATGATCGATCATTAGGATGTCTAGTGTGCACACGTGAGTCAAAATGCGCGCGTGGTCTTGATGATGGTAGTCATCAAGATGGAGTACGGGTTCGCCCGGAAATCTTCTTATATTATATATGTGTCGGTGATGAGTGGAATCCCATCGACGGGCGTGAGGATGAGTGGAATCCCCTCCGCGTGAAATGAGGCGTGAGGATGAGTAGAATCCCCTCCGCGTGAACGGTGATGAGTGTAATCCCACCGTCAGGTAATGGTTGTGTTGTTGGATGTGAGTTCCAACGGTTATCCGCGTATTCGAGTCATAGCTAGGTGCCATACGAATTGTGGAGTATGTTGCTCATGTGTTGGTTATAGGTGTTTCCATATGTTGAGGTTATGGACTTGTTGAGCATGACATGATTTTGGTAATATGTTCATGCATCATGATTATTTTGGCTCTTGCAGATCGGAGGTAAGATCATGCATTTTATCTTGGTTGTTGAACCTTGAACGTGCTTGGACCCTGCATTGTCGAAGGTTTGTATTATGAGCTTACCCTCACTAAGCTTTTATGCTTACGCTCCCTTTTTGTTCGACAATGCAGATCAGTAGCTTGTGGGTGGCAAGGGCAAGGGAGGGTCTCCAAGTGTTGCTTATGGTTAGCTCAAGTATGAATTTTAAATTGTAGATTGTAATAGTCAAGCAATGGGATAGATGTTGCGATTTAAATTTTGAAGTATGTTGATGTTGGTTTCATTTAAGAACATGTTAGACTCTTCTTTATCATGTTGTTGGTTCGGCTCTTGGATGCCATGTTATGATTTGCAAGGCATGCCTTATTGCTTACCTCGAATGCTTATGTGTATGTTGGTCTTGTGCCTTTTGTGGATGCTCTTATGTATGTTTGCCTAAGCATGTTAATCTTGATTGCTATGATTGGTTCGTATGTGGATTGTTGATCCTTTGTAAGTTTGGTTTTTAGATGTTCGATGTGTGTTAAGCATGTTCGTATAGGATGTCTTGCATCTAGAGTTAATGCTGGTGTGTTGTGAGAGGCTTTAGTGGGGTTTTGGGACATCCTTGTGCCATAAACCAGCTAAAACCAGTCTGCAGACAGAGGGTGTTTCGAAACGGGCTACCCTGTTTCGATACAGTCCCTTTGCTTTTGGCCAGGTGTTTCGAAACGCGTAGAGGTCATTTCAGTACACTTTCGCCACTGGAATTCTGAGAAAATGACGAGATGAAAGTGTTCCGAAATGGGTCTATGGGGTTTCAAAACGGTCAAATCTCGTTGACCACGAGAAGTTGACCGTTGGGGTCGTTTCGATACGGGTCACCCTGTTTCAAAACGGTCTCATTAGGTTGACCTTGGCCTGTTGACTAAGTCAAGGCGTATCGAAACCCCCTAAGGGCGTTTCGATACGGCCTGCTGTAAATGACTAAAATGAGTTGTTTTAAAGTGTTGTTTAGGATGGTCGTTGTTATTGTTTGTGTTTCCGCTGTCGTGTTTCACATAAGGAGTTAATGGTGCCTATAGACAAGATAAAGTTAAAAGAAATTTTCTAGGGTTGCTAACCGAGGTGGGACCTTAACGGGTTTCACATCGGTTTTCCCCGTGTAGCCCATTCGGACCGGTCAAGCGTCCGGACCGGAACGAGGGGGTTACACCGCCGATTAGAAGCCCAATCGATCTTTTTTCTTCATATTTAGATGTTCGTCGACAAAACAATCGTCGATTTATTTGTGGATTTTTGATGACGGTATGATAGGGATTTTAGTAATGTGGGGCTGACAAAGGTAAGGGTGGCCGGTGGTGGTTGAATCGGTGGTGAAAGCGAAAGAATTTAGGGATCTAGAGTTTGAGTTTGACGGTTTTAGAGAAAGAATTTTAGTTTTTTTTATAAAATTAAATATTTTATATTTTTTAGAAAATAAAAATATAGAAAATACTAGAATATGCCACGTGTAGTATTTTTATTAGATAAAGGAAAAAATTTAACGTCCGCCACAGAAAAATTCAATCTGAATTACTAAATAAAACGTTAGGCACCAAACTAAAAAAATGAGTATAAGTTGGACACCTTTTTAACTATTAAGCCAATTTTAAATCTTTAAACTTAAACCCTTAAATCACAAACCCTAAAATAAATCATTAAATTTAAAATTAAAATATTTATGAAAACTTGTTATTTTTACCACTATCGGTACATAAAATAATTTCCTAAACTATTTTGACAGTCTATATGTAATAATAAATAAGTAAATAAGAAATTAAAACATTAACAGCGAGCGAGAGATGGAGCTAACACAAAACAAAGCCGAGCTGAAAATATAACGAGCAATATAGCATTATCAAAACAAGAAGAGGAAGGGGGAAAGAAAGGGAAAAAGAAAGAGAAAGAGAAGGGGAAAAAAACTCTGAAAAAGAAGATGGACTCTGAATAAAACACACATAAAGATAATTATATATTAGTATTTAAAAAAGAAAGAAAGAAGGAAAGAAAGAAAAAGAAATCGATAAACGCTGCGAACAATCCAACCCCAAACCCCGACGCCAACTAACAACTGTTGTGGCGCTGGATTTCTCTGCAATTGGTGATGCAACTTGCCCCAGGTTAGCTTTTTTTCAATCTTTTTTAAGCTTCTCTTTCATTACTCCTTGCTTATCTTTCTCTGCAATTCCTGCTCTCCTCCTCAACTCTTATCCTGCCAAACCCCACTGATCTCTTTTCCGCAACTTCAATTCCCCAATTCCCAACTTTTTCCCGTTTTCAATTGCCTTTAAAAGTGACACCTTTGTGGTTTCAATTGCTGCACTATTTCCCTTTTTTATTCGCGGTTCGTGCTGTTCCAACTTTAGGGTTTTGATTTGTGCTTTGCGTTTATTCAATTCGGCTCTGTTTTTGTGGGGTTTCTGTTTATTACTTAACTGGAGTTTGATCCCTAGGGTTTCAATTCTGCAAAGATGAAATTTGGGTTTGCATTGTATGAATGGTTCCTCTGTGGGTCGTAGGGATGTGTGAAAACTGGACTTTTCAGTTTTTTTCCCATTTATTTGTCTTGGATTTCATGCTGGACCCTTTTTTCTCAATATGCAGAGATTAAGAGTTTGATTTGCATTATATAGCATGTAAATCGGTGGATTCGGACTCCTTTGGTATCGAAACAACTGTAAATTGGGGTGGAAACAAGTTTCAGTGGTTTTATAGTTCTGTGAATGGTGTAGAAATCTGCTTATTGAGCAATGCAACCGCAGCAGGGCTCCAGAATCAATTTAAGTGAATTAAAAGCTCAGATAGTGAAGAAGATTGGGGCTGATAAGTCAAAAAGGTATTTTTATAATTTGAGTAGGTTTTTGAGTCAGAAATTCAGTAAAAGTGAGTTCGATAAGTCATGTTACCGCATTCTTGGAAGGGAGAATCTGCCACTGCATAATCAGTTGATACGTTCAATATTGAAAAATGCATGTCAGGCTAAGACTCCACCACCAGTTCATGAAGCGGGTCCTGCTAAATCTTTGATACAAAATGCGAAAAGACACGTCGGTAGAGATGATGGACATGAGCCAACTGGATCCCTTGTACCCAACCAGAATCCAAACATGGCCATTTCTTCTAATGGGGTTTTGCCAATGTCATCCCTGCGAAAGGGTAGATCTGGAATACCGGATAGAAAGCTCAGGGATCGGCCCAGCCCACTGGGTCCAAATGGAAAGGTGGATAGTTTTTCACATCAATCCATGGGTACTGAAGACAATGGCAATAGATTGGGTCTGGAAAATGGGGATTTGACACCGTATGATTATCAGCGACCATTGCAGCATCCTCAAGCAGTTGCCGAGCAGCCTGAAATTGAAAGAGAAGGTTTGGGACATTCTACAGGAAAACCAAGGGTGCTTAGTAAAGGTCTGACTGAAGGAGCTATTGTTGAAGACAGGGAGGAGGCGGAGCAAGCCAACCACATTGATTTCTCTAGAAATCCTTTGCTTGCACCTCTTGGAATTCCATTTTGTTCGGCTAGTGTTGGTGGGGCCCACAAAGCTCTGCCTGTGGCAAGCATTGGCGACTTCATTAGCTACTATGACAGTGCCAGTTTGTATGATACTGAGACATTGAAGAAACGTATGGAGCAGATAGCAGCAGCTCAGGGCCTTGGAGGGGTTTCTTTGGAATGTGCTAGTATGTTGAACAACATGTTGGATGTATACTTGAAGAGACTGATCAGATCATGTGTCAATCTGGTGGGATCAAGATCTACATGTGAATTGAGAAAGCACTCTGCCCACACGCAGCAGCCTCAAGGAAAGCTTGTTAATGGTTTGTGGCCAAGTAATCACTTGCATATGCAGAGTAGCTCTGGCCCTACAGAAGTTTTGCAGGAACAGGGGCAGAGGTGTTCAATTTCTTTGCTTGATTTCAAAGTTGCGATGGAGCTAAATCCCCAGCAGCTGGGTGAAGATTGGTCATTGCTGCTGGAAAAAATCTGTATGCATTCTTTTGAAGAATGAATGCTCAACGAAAATTTGTTTATCACGAAGCTGTTAGAAAGATATGTTCATTCTGGTTCAATGTGCTTGACAAATGTTGAAGCTCCCAGTTTGTTTACATTTACTGACATGAACCAGATTGCTCCCTGTCAGATGACTCTGACCCTTGCAAGATTAAATTATGGGTTTGAGTGCCGGGGTGCCTGTACCCTTGCTGCAGAGCTGGGACGGATCAGATTATTATTTTTGAGCAACTGAGCTTATGTGCTCGAAAAGGAAGTACTTACAACTCGTTGCTCTGTTGTACAATTAGCATTGTTGTTGGCTGTCTTCTACAGATGTCAATCATTTGATGTAATTTACAACAGCCATTGAGGAGGGAATCTGATAAAGTTTTGCAGAGACACTGCCTTGTAGCTTGGTGAAAGGTAAAATTATTTGTGTAAGAGCTGCAGCATTGCTCTATATGTAATTTAAAATATGAGAATTGATTGAGTTTCAATATTAATAACAAATCGACATCCATTAATTTGTCCATGCAGTTTATATTATGATTCTCTGCCAAATGACCACTAAGAAACCTATCTGCGAGGCTTCGATTCTATGTTCTTGTGTATTTATGATATGCTAATTGTATTTAATTCTCTGCCAAATCGACATCCAGTGTTCAAGATACTGTTCTTATTTCGTTGATTGGATACGTAGTTTGGTATCCACTTTACTTGCATGTACCATAGTGTAGATGGTTCACTGTACTTTGTGTTTTGCTTACAGCATTAGCTTTGTTAGCCATTCCCGCTATCCGGACCATGCGGCAGGTATGTTGAGGTTCAGTTGTTGAATCAGTGAATTGAATGATGTTTTTCAATATCGTGAAGCAGCCGAAAAGTATGTACTTTGCGCTTGCTGGTGTTGGACATGATGATATACCAATTCTCCCCAGCTTTGAAGGTGAATTGCAGCAGACAATGCTTGTGAAGATGGATGTTATTTGTTATGTTGTATATATGAGAAACATGGAGCAATGGCATGGTGAACCAAGAAATCTTGCGCATTTTTGCTATAACTGTTGTTCAGTCCCTCCAAAGAACTGCAAAACTGTGCATTTTATTCTCTGATATTAATATGATCCTTCAGGTTTGTTAATTAACTTGGAGTCTTGAGTCTCGAACCCAGCTTGATAACACCCCCAGAATTAGCATCATCTTACATTTGTCTTCAGGTTTGTGAGCTGTAAATATTTTGCATTATCATTACAATAGAAAATCCAAGTTAATATATAATAGGAGAAATACTTTGATACACAAAGTTTACACAAGCCTTTTATTTTTAGGGTTTAAAGGTTTAGGGTTTAGAGGTTTAGGGTGTTAGGACTAGGGATTTAGGTTTTATAGATTAAATATGAAGGATTATGTAATTTTTTTACACAACTTGTGTATCAAAATATAACCCTATATAATATATAATTTAATATATCAAAGAATTTTATAAAATATATCAATAATGTTTAGAAATACTATCTGATTTTATGTTGGAGTTGGAATAAATAAAAGTGAATATTTTATAAAATTGTTTGAAGTTTAAGTTTTTTATATATGATTTTAAAATTTTTAAACTTTCTTTCAATAAAATTTTAATTTAATTTAAAATATAATCCTTAACACTTGAGATCTTTTTAAATTTATAAATAAAAAAACGTGATCATTATTTTAAATTGTACAAAATAGTCATGGATCAAATTCCATACTAGAATTAACGTCGGGTGTTAAATTGCACGTGAAAGAAGTCTAGGACAAGAATTAAAGTAAATACATATGTGGTGGGTGGATTCAACAAATGTTCCTAAAATGTGGGGATCCAATATGGGTAAGACCAAAGAAATTTGGTCGAAAAGGTAAAAATAATTCCCGATTTCAGGGGATGTCTTTAACACCCGATGTGTATATATAGACCATTGAGTTGTGCGATATTGTCGCTCCTTTGTCCTTTGATTTCCCTTTACCGAACTAGCAAAACAAATCAATTTGTCTTTAACCATCTCCCCGTTTTTCTTCCTTCTCTTCTCCATATACAAACAACTCTCCTCTTTGCATCAAATCATTTGTTTCTATCCCTACAATTTGGTTTCATTCTCAAGGTGGTATGCCGTCATTTTCTCCCTTCATTTCATTTCATATATATATATATATATATATGGATAGAATCCAATTACATAGCGTAAAACTCTCGAAGTTTTACACGTTTTTTGAATCGTTGGATGGGTGAAACGGATGAATGAGATTAACGGTAGAATATATGAAGATTATCACTTGGGAAAAAAAAGTAATGAATTAATCTCAGTCATCCATTTTCCCTATCCAACGATCCAAAAAACGTTTTACACTGTGAAATTGATTCTAACCCTCTCTCTTTATATGTATGTTCATTTATTTGTCTTAATATAATTGATAATGATATGATTTTTTTATTTATTTTATGTTTGTATAGTTCTATGTGTGATTTAGCTCGTATTAGAGTATACATGCATGCACAAATAATTAATAAAAAATAAAAAATTAATGGTATACGACAATAAAAAGAATATAATATCATTTTTTTCTTCAAAATTTTGACATCTCTGTATAAAATTTAAAATTTCTTACATTTCAATTTAATTTTTATCTCCGTCGCTAAATACAGTGTTGTATTACAATTTTGGCACTCAGAGAAAGGAAACCAAAAATTTATGGCTACTAGAAAAAAAGAAGCTACCACATCGGTGAAAGAGAAGAAGGGCACCTCTCCTTCAAATTCGAAGCCTTCTCCAAAAAAGCCTTCCTCTTCCTCTACAGCTTCCAGTTCCACCGCAAAACAATTACCAAACTATCTCAAACCCACAAGAAGCACACGCACTGATGTAGCTCCCAAGACATTAAAGAAAGCCGCGACCGAAGACTCCTCCCAAGATCCCAATGTTCTCCGAAGAAGATCCTTTGATAAGCCTCCATCAACTGCTCGAGCTCACAAGGAACTTGCCTCTCCCGTTCGTCCTAAAACGGCAACACCAACAACATCTTCATCTCGTTCTTTGACTTCAAAACCTGCTGCTGCTGCACCCAAGGCACCCTTGGAAAGAGTTGCCAAAAAGTCCAATGCTCCAGTGAAACCACAGACACCGACTTTATCTTCGTCCCGGAGCTCGCACAAGTCCCCCACGGTTACTAGTACTAAGACCCGGAGGGGGACTTCAACTCCTTCGACTTCAAGGAAACCGCCAAGCAGTTCAGATAGAAAGGAAGCTTTGTCTGTTGAAACAAAGCATGGAAATAAAGAAAATTTGGGTCATCAAGTTAAGCCTGAAACTAAGGAGGTTGTGAAAGATGATCAAGGTGAAACGGGTGATACCGAAACACCGAAAACTGATAAGGTTGTCGTGGATGATACGGAAACACCAAGAGTCGATCAACGTGAAGCGGATGATACCGAAACACCAAAAGCTGATCAACGTGAAGCGGATGATATCGAAACACCAAAAGCTGATCAGGGTGAAGTGGATGATATCAATCTACCAATAGCTGAAGAGAGTGGCAACATCGAAGCCGAGGCGGAGGCTTTAGCGGAAGACAAAGATACTACTCAAGTTGCTAGTGTTGTTGATAAAGGAGGACAAGATATTGTTGATGTTTCTAGTACAATTTCGGAACAACAAAATGAACCTGATATTTCTAGTGCAGTTTCAGAACGGAGAAATGAACTTGATATTTCTAGTGCAGTTTCGGAACAACAAAATGAACTTGATATTTCTAGTGCAGTTTCGGAACAACATAATGAACCTGACAATGAATCTGCTGAGCCTGAGCCTCAGACTGAAAATGTGGAAGATCAAGTTGAGGAAGTAGAATCTGTTCATATGACTCAACATGATGATGGAGATAAAGAGAATCAAATCCAAGAGGAGATCATTGTTGGTGATGATCCCCGACAGGAAAAGACTCCTTGTAAGGATCAGGAGGCAACAAGCGAAACCGACCATGGAGGAGAAGAACATACAACCGAAGAGGTGGGTGCTACTAAAGAAATCGACGAAGAAAAGCAACTTGAAAGTAGGCAGGAGGAAGATGATAAAGGAAGTCAGCAGCAGGGGATTGGATCCAGCATAGAAGGAACGGTTCAAGAATTAGACGCAGAGAAAAAAACAAAGACAGAGACAGACGTAAATGCTGAGGCGGAGACGGAGACAAAGACAGAGGTAAAGGCAGAGCCAAAGACAATCGATATCGTAGGCAAGAGCCAAGTACAAGGAAAGAAGGGGCCTGCAACACCGTACAATAATGTAATCGAGCAGACAGCCTCTAAGCTCGTACGAGAGAGGAGGAACAAGGTGAGAGCACTGGTCGGGGCATTTGAGACTGTCATAGATCAAGAAACTTCTAACGCCAAATGACATGGTTTTCGTCTAAAACTGGTAGTGATATAAATGATCAAACCGTAGCTTATGGATTTCTCATCGTCATGTTCTACATCCCATGGAGAAATGGTGTTTATTTTCTTTTAAATTTCCTTGTAACTTTCCCCTGATTCTTGTATACAACTCAATATAGCAAGAGTTTGAAAGAATTTAATGTAACATATTATCCAAAGGGCTAGGCTTAATTATTCAATGTTGTAAATAGTAATAACAACCCCAAATTTGCTAAAGCTTAGCAACAATGGGCAACAAATCAGCAATTAATAAACACGAAACATGCTTATTTACAGGCATTGCGGCTATCTCAGCTACTGATATTTGCTAAAAGCTTTATTTACAGTTCAAAAAAGCAAAAATGGAAGACAAGAAAGGCATCAAAAGTCAAAACATAGTTAAACCAATGCGTGGTGACATTCAAGTTGCTATGTTTTACAACAAGAACCATTTAATACTACTTCATTTTCGAAACTAGATCGACTACATGACCAATAGTTGTTGTGGACTGGTTGCAACACAAGTAGGTGGACTTCACATCATTGTTGAAAGTGGGGCATTCATCTGCAAGTTTAAGATGAATTATAGCAGTGACGGATCCATAAATATTTTTTAGGTTGGGCACAAGCTAAAATTTTTTTGAGGGTGAACACAATAATAAAATTTTAAAATTTTAGGGTGGCCACAAGTCATAAAAATTAAAGACTAATTTATAAAATTTTAAAAAATTAAAGTCAAATGTATGAACTTTGAAAAATTCATGTTGGGCACATGTCCACCCAAGCTAACCTTTGCATCCGCCACTGAATTATAGCCAACACAAGTACAAGACAGAAATATGTTTCATAGTACTCGTTTTATCATGCATACCAATGCAACAAGATGAACAAAATCAAGAAAGTCGTGAAATGGGGTTATAAACCTAAAACCAATTACGTTTTTATTAGATGGGTTGAAACGTGCAAATTAGATGAGAGAACTGTATGTCAGTCTATCAGGCTCCAGCCCAAGATGTAGTATTTTCTCATGCAGGTTTATTGCAGCCTGTGATTTTAATTGTTAAATTATTAATTTAAAACTGAAAATAAAGGGGTTAGGAATGAATTTGTTTAATTTTAAAATTGATAGCGACTTAAAAATATTTAAACGAAAAAGGAGACAAGTATTTAGTTTCAAAATTAAAAGATGTTTAAAAAAACATTTGCACCTCAAAGGACAAAATCACAGTAAGCAGGATCAACCCTCTACAACCAATCTACTTAACAAATATCCCACTAAACAGTTATATAGTTTTCAGAAGAAAAAAAATAAACTAATTACAATAAAAAAGTCTCAATCTAATATCATATTTTATAAGAATAAAAATACCAATAACCAATCTAGGGCTTCTGCCATGCAATCTCTCATTTCTTTAAAAACTAAAAAAAACTATAAATAATTATAAATTCAAAAAAAATCAAAACTTAATAACTTCAAAACTTAAATAAAATAAAAATAATTTAAAATTTAGAAAGTCATTTTTTAAAATTTTAAAATGATGCTAAATTTTATTAAAATAAAAAATATAACTTTAACAATACAATTATTTTTAATCATCACCAACCTACAAAAATAATTTAAAATTTAGAAAGTCGTTTTCCTGTTACACATAGCTCCATCCCTAGATAATCTAAAATTGGTAACACGTATTGTCATACATACTCATAGATCCTATATTTAAGCTTACTTTATAAATAAATCAACCAGTCTCACTCTTCACCCACCCACTAAACTTATTATAGCAACTTGATTTCACTAATAAAATCATTTTTATACTAATTAAATGGATCGTTTCTGCCTATATTTGGAGATTTCTTTTTATCTATATCTGATCTGATTTTTTTTTTAATTATGAAATGTTGTTTGTTTCATAGAAAAGAACAAGGTCATTGGCTTCCAATACAACATTCAAATCCATAGAGATTTGATTTGACAATGCATACACATTGTACACAAAGCAATTTAAAATCGAATTTTTTAAAATGAACATCATCCTCTTTTCTACTAGGGCCACTTATTGGGTTGAATAATCATCATTTTTTTTTCATATGGGAAATCATCGTATTATTGAATTTATAATCAATTAGTGTGTATTATGTTATATAAAAGTTTAAAACTAATAAATATTAACTTTTCACACTCGTGGTGTGGGTGAAAAAAATACAATATACAGTATATTTATAAAAAAATATTCAAAGATTATCATAAATAATAAAAATATGAGAAAATATTATATGCACTGATAACATTTTTTTTTTCAAGTGCTTAAACAATTTTAAGGTGTGAAATTAAATTTTATAGTTTAACTTTTAAAATTTAATTTAGAGTATAATAGTTTAAGGTTCTTAAAAGAAATGCGTAACAATTTTAGAAATTCACTTATAATAATTTCATGTTTGATCATTAAAAAATAATTTTTAATTATTTTGTTTAAAGGTGAAATAAAATTATAAATTTAGACTAAAAGGAGTAATACAAAACTTAATATTTGTTTCCTTAATTGCGTATTTGATGCTATCATATCAAGTAAGTAAAGAATTGACCATTATCCGTCAATTGACCTAGAAAAGAGAACCACCTAGAATGTGGAGAAAAAACCAACCTCCTTCCCCCCCCCCCCCCCCCCCCCCCCCCCCCCGATTTTACCATTGTTTTCAAAGTTAAGTTCTAAATTTCAATCCTTGTTTACATCTCTGTTTTTATTACAGCACGAGCACAGGCCAATTAAATTTCGTCAAAGTTCCGGTTACCGGAGGCACATGACCGTCTCCTAGTTTCAGTTACGTAATTCGAGTGAAACTTTCAAGTTCGGAATCGGAATCTTTTTATTTTGTTTAATCCCATAGAAGTCCTTTGATTTTCGGATTTGTTAGGTTATGGTGCGTCACTTGATATAACGCTTCTCCTAACACTCCGGCTTCTAGAAGGCATAAGCCAACAACCCAATACACAAACCAACCAAAACAAATCAAAATCTGCCTTTGCCTGTAAAATTAGGTTTTCACAGCCAACAATCCCCATCTAACCACGCTTCATTTATGTAAAATTAGGGTTTCCCCTATCTGACTCTCTGTTTGTATATATATGTGCATAGAAGTCTAAACCATGGTTACAATGCTCGAATAATATTCCTCAACTTCTCTTCTTCTTAGTCTACTCCAAGAGCTACAAGGATTTATGGCTGTTTCCAGGTCTTCCTCCGGCAAGCAACGACACGACAATGACCAAGAATATCAGAAGAAACAGGAGCCGTTGATTCCAGGGCTACCCGACGAGATCGCAGAGCTTTGTCTTCTTCATCTTCCATATCCATCTCAATCGTTGGCACGTTCAGTGTGTTGCTCGTGGAAAAGGACCATTACAGACCCTGGCTTCCTTCTCTGCAAGAGATCGTTATCCCTTTCTCTGCCTTATATCTTCATTTTCGCTTTCCATAAATCGACGGCCAGGATACAATGGCAAGCGCTGGACCCGCGATCAGGCCGTTGGTTTATATTACCTTCCATGCCATGTCCCGAGGCTGTGTGTCCAACAGGGTTTGCTTGTACTTCGATTCCACATCAAGGCCAGCTCTACGTTTTAGGCGGTTTGCGCTCAGATACACAAACTTCCATCAATACAACGGTGGTATACACTACATCAACAAATCAATGGTCCACAGCGTCTGCCATGTTGATCCCACGGTCGTTTTTCGCTGCTGGGAATGTTAACGGTAAGATCATTGCCGTCGGTGGGAGTGGAGCCGAGTATAATGATTCTATCACCTCCGT
Source organism: Hibiscus tridactylites (assembly GCA_958450335.1). Classification (NCBI taxonomy): domain Eukaryota; kingdom Viridiplantae; phylum Streptophyta; class Magnoliopsida; order Malvales; family Malvaceae; genus Hibiscus; species Hibiscus tridactylites. The sequence goes on along the minus strand of OY288277.1, from coordinate 2,618,668 downwards.
TGAATGCTATGATCCAGTGAAGAACACGTGGGAGCACGTTGCTAAGTTGAGCGTGGGATTGGGTAGGTACGATTCAACTATGGTTGGGGGAAAGATGTACGTGACAGAGGGGTGGACGTGGCCTTTGTTATCCTCGCCAAGAGGAGGGGTGTACGACCTGGAGAGTGACACGTGGCAGGAAATGAAGGACGGGATGAAAGAAGGTTGGAGCGGGGTGAGCGTGGTTGTGGGTGACAGGCTGTTTGTCATTTCGGAATACGGTGACTGTCCGATGAAGGTATACGTTCCTGATCACGACACGTGGCAATACGTTGTCGGTGATAAATTCCCACGTGAGACTATGCAGAGGCCGTTTGCTGTGAGTGCAGTGGAAGGGAGAATCTACGTGGTGTCAAGTGGGCTAAACGTGGCAATAGGGAGCACGTTTGAGGGGCAAAACGGGGAGTTCATTGCGAAGTGGGAGGTCGTGTCTTCCCCAAAGGCTTTTCACGACCTTTCTCCTATGAGTTGCCAAGTGTTGTATGCCTAAAAACACCCCTTTGATATAATATGATCAAAGGTTTTATGAAGTCAAAAAAGAGCGTTAATAGAGTTCTAAGGTTTTTAAAACGAGCATCTTTGCTTTCGGTTTATGTTGATTTTTAGCCCGACTCAAAATTACTCTGTTGAATAAAATTCAATCTCAAACCTATACAATCTCACAAAGAAAGTAATTTGAATTGTGTTGATTCAAATATTCTAACGAAATGATACGACATAATCTTGGTGGTAAATTAATTTCCCCATACGTTGTTGGTATGTTGTTTGAGGCCATGTGGACTGTCATTATCCAAGTCCTATGCCTCTTCGTTCAAGAACTTCCCGTTGATAAAAAAAAAAAACAGTTCTTCTACGAGCACCACTATTGACGAGCACCAATGAGCATCGATAAACTAATTTATAATTTTTTTAAATCTAAAATACTTAACGCATAATTATAATTTAAAAAAATTAAAAGTGTAATTTAATTAAAATACATTTTTAATTTTATTTTATATTAAACATTATTAATTAAAATAATTTATCCCCAAATAAAAAAACCCTAGGTATTTTTCTTTGAAATTAACCCAATTGTCGTCGCCGCCACCGCCGTCATCGACCACCGACGACCACCACTGTCGCCGACAACCGTCGCCGCCGACCACCGCCACCCTAGGAAGGGGAACGACGACGGTTATCGACGGCGACAATTAGGTTAATTTCAAAGAAAAATACCTAAGTTTTTTAATTTGGGGATAAATTATTTAATTAATAATGTTTAAAATTAAAATTATATACTTTAATAAAATTACACTTTTAATTTTTAAAAGAATTATAACTACACATTAAGTACTTTAAATTTAAAAATTTTATAAACTAATTTATTAATGTTCATCGATGCTCGTCAATAGTAATGGTCGTCAAAGCTCATCAAGCGCTATAAAATTTTCCTAAAAAATATATATGTATTATGGTTCAAAATCTGAAGATCATGAAGTTTTATCAATGTGTGTGCATTAACATTTCCACAAAAAAGTTAGTTCTAACTATTTAATGTTCCTCTCACCGTTCTTTCAGGTCCATTTGATTTGATTGGGGCTCCACAAAAAGGTACCCACGGGTCACGAGTTATAGTGCTGATGGGTCATGGGTTGGTTCTTTACACGAGCCGGAGAGGTAGGAAAATAAAATCAGAACATTGATATTGAAATTTAACACGTTTAGAATAGAAAAGTCGATGACAACAAAGTCATGCACTAAAATTCTTCATTCTTAAGAGATAAGAATATTATTGGAAACTTCCAGACTCGAGGCTCACGCGCTTTAAGCACCGGTTCTTCCATTCCAGACCAGCCTACACTTTTCCTGACCCAAACCAAATTGTTGTCTATAAATATCGTAGCAAACATTCTTGACATCAATCTATTTGGCTACACGTATTCTCAAACAAGAGACAGCTGAAGATGTGTTTGGTGTTCGTATGCGATGAGGATGAGAAGGTGATAGCGAGGCAGCCGGCACCAGGAGCTTGTCCCTACTGCGGCGGGATGGTACAAATCATGGACGTGGAAAGCCGGTGGAGGTTCTGCTTCTTGCCGTTGTGTTTTAAGACCAAAAGGAGATTTTATTGCACCTTTTGTGCAAGGCGATTGGTTGTTCAGTGATTTTTCAGTTTTCTTGTAATCGTATTTCCGATCTCTCCTGTTTTGTTCACCTTTCTCGTTCCATATTCATTTGTATGTATATAGAAAGAGTTTGTTGATTTATTTAATTCCAATATGTATTATAACTATAAGTTTAGTTTTTAAAGCAATCTAAATTATCGATCAAGGAACCTGTTTTGACTTTCCGTTTCTGTTATGTTTTATTTTGATGGGAATTTTGTGAAGAGGAAAATGGAGTGTTGCAGTATGATTGAGATTGAATGTTGGGTGTCGGCCTTTGCAAAATGATCAAACAACATAAGTAGCTTTCCTGGGCCAGCCTATTTGAACTTTCTTTTAACCGGTTTTCGACCAATAAATCGATCAATTCAAATCGAGTATTTGTAGAGATTCATTTTTTATTAATTTTCACAGAAAATTTTATAGCGCTTGACGAGCACCGATGAACAGCGATAAATTAATTTATAAAATTTTTAAATCTAAAGTATTTAATGCGTAATTATAAGTTTTTAAAAATTAAAAGTGTAATTTAATTAAAATATTTTTTAATTTTAATTTTTTAAATATTATTAATTAAAATAATTTATCTCCAAATTAAAGAATCCTATATTTTTTTTAAAAAATTAACTTAATTGTCGTCGCCGTCGACGACTGCTGCCGTTCCCCTTTTGCTAATGAGAAACGGAGATTTTGATTGCAGACAACATTAACATTGCCCAATCAAAACCTCATTTTATTGAACAAGAAAAGATAAAAAGAGAAAGAATGTAAAAGGGGTTGACCTCATTTTATTGAACAAGAAAAGATCAAAAGAGAAAGATTGTAAAAGGGGTTGAGAGATTTGTTTAATATTTTTGGGGGAAAAGTGCAACGTGTTTGTTGGAAAGACTTCAGTCTACGAACATAACAAAATAAACTTCGAAATTAACCTAATTGTGCGGCGGTGGTCGGCGGCGGCGACGTCGACGACAATTGGGTTAATTTTAAAGAAAATTATCTAGTGTTTTTGATTTGGAGATAAATTATTTTAATTAATAATATTTAAAATAAAATTAAAATTAAAAAAATATATTTTAATTAAATTACACTTTCAATTTTTAAAAAAAATATAATTACGCATTAAGTACTTTAATTTAAAAATTTTATAAATTAATTTATCGGTGCTCATCAAAACTCGTCGAACGTAGAAGCATTATCCAATTCTTACAACATCACGATTCGATCTTATAGTCTTGTTTAATGGATTTAAAGACTATTAACCCCTTTTTAATGGACTTTCAAGTTCCAATATTTTCTCCATTCGGCCACCTTAAAAACTTTGCAAGTGTTTAGTACCATTGTTCAATAATCGAACTCTCCATTTAAATTTAATGGTTTATTTGAAATTCAAGAAAGTTCGAATATAAGTATTAAATTCAAAAAATTAAATTTGGATACAGATTCTAGATCCGTTATAAATATGAGTTAATACTCAAGTTTCAACATTTAAGGTTTGGGCTTATTTGATACTCATACTATCTATTAATAACTTCATAAAATTGTCATATTATTTACATCACATGAAAATTAAATTAAATAGTTAATTTAAAATAGAATAGAAACCTAAAAATAAAATATATGAACCCATTATCCATTTGACTTCACCCTTGGCTTTCATTATATCTTCAATGTCTTTAATTATATTTTAAGTATTGTTTTTTTTATTGTTTTGGATGATGAATAAATTTGTGTTAACCTAAATAGTTGTATATTGTTTTAATCAAATCATAAAGTACCATAAAATAAAGGGTAAACTATCTGTTTGACCACCAAACTATTGGGAAAGTTTTAAAATGACCACCATAAAAAAAAACGCGCCATTTCAGTACCCAAACTATTAAAATGTGATTATTTTGGCCACCTGCCGTTAAGTGTCTAACGGAAGGTGACGTGGCAGTTAAAAAATTAAAGGTATAATTACACATTTGGTCCTTACTATTTACACATTTTTTCAATTTAGTCCTAATTTTAAACTAATAAAATAAATTAATTAGGTGGTGACACGTGTCAACACCTTATTGGAGGAATTTAATTATTTATATTTGATTAATAAATTATTTTCCTCCTCCAATCAGGTGGTGACACGTGTCACCACCTGTTTAAAGGAGAAAAACAAAGTTTGGCACAAATGCCATCCAGGGGATTCGAACCTGGGTGGTGTAGGTGCAAAAGTAGTGGCTAAGCCACTGCACCAAGCACAATTTTGTGCTTTAAAACACCAAATTCAATATATATCTTTTTCCAATCAGCATCAATATCTCTATGCATTCTAATGTCGGACAGGTTTGAACAATGGATGGTTAGCTACGGTCGAGCTTACCAGGATGCTTCAGAGAAGGATAAACGGTTCCAGATATTCAAGGAAAATGTGGAGTATATCGAATCCCACAATGCCGATACCACCAACAAGTACAAGCTCGATGTTAATGAATTTACAGACTTGACCAATCTCGAGTTTAAATCCATGAGGAATGGTTATAAAATGCGAGGTTCCACTTCCACCATTGTCGCATCTTCCAAAACATCTTCGTTCAAGTACGAGAACGTTACGGCAGTTCCAAGTAGCATGGATTGGAGATCTAAAGGAGCTGTTACCAACATCAAGGACCAAGGCCAATGCGGTGAGTTAGTCAGAGTGGCAGAATTCATTATCAAGCTAATACAATTTCAATTCCATAATGCTTATTAATTGTTTCGATTCGAAACTTTCGAATGGTTGGTGTTAGGATGTTGCTGGGCGTTCTCAGCTGTGGCTGCCATGGAAGGGATTACAAAGCTCAAAACTGGTAAGCTTGTCTCCCTGTCAGAGCAAGAGTTAGTCGATTGTGATATCAATGGAGAAGACCAAGGCTGCGGTGGTGGCCTCATGGACGATGCGTTTGAATTCATCATTTCAAACAAAGGACTTACAACCGAATCCAATTACCCCTACCAAGGTGTTGATGGAAGCTGCAACAAGCAGGAAGCAGCCAACCATGCCGCCACCATCACCGGTTACGAAGATGTGCCTTCGAACAGCGAGTCGTCACTATTGAAAGCAGTGGCTAGTCAACCGGTTTCAGTTGCCATCGATGCCGGTGGTGCTGACTTCCAGCACTACGAAAGCGGTGTTTTCACGGGCGAATGCGGCACGTCTCTGGACCATGGTGTGACAGCAGTTGGGTATGGGGAAGACGATGATGGGACCAAGTATTGGGTGGCGAGGATGGATACATTAGAATGCAGAGAGATATTGATGCTGATTGGAAAAAGATATATATTGAATTTGGTGTTTTAAAGCACAAAATTGTGCTTGGTGTAGTGGCTTAGCCACTGCTTTTGCACCTACACCACCCAGGTTCGAATCCCCTGGATGGCATTTGTGCCAAACTTTGTTTTTCTCCTTTAAACAGGTGGTGACACGTGTCACCACCTGATTGGAGGAGGAAAATAATTTATTAATCAAATATAAATAATTAAATTCCTCCAATAAGGTGTTGACACATGTCACCACCTAATTAATTTATTTTATTAGTTTAAAATTAGGACTAAATTGAAAAAATGTGTAAATAGTAAGGACCAAATGTGTAATTATACCTTTAATTTTTTAACTGCCACGTCACCTTCCGTTAGACACTTAACGGCAGGTGGCCAAAATAATCACATTTTAATAGTTTGGGTACTGAAATGGCGCGTTTTTTTTTATGGTGGTCATTTTAAAACTTTCCCAATAGTTTGGTGGTCAAAGAGATAGTTTACCCTAAAATAAAAACAAATGTCAGGCCCATTTGATGTTTCAAATGGACATGCAACATTTTTTCCCTTGCTTCGGGCCACATCAATAGTGTCTTATCACAAAGTTTTGCACGTATCGATATTGCTCCTGATCCCTACACCATTTAAACAATGTCCTTTTTAATTATTCAACCATGTCTCTAAATTGGAAGCATTTAATGGATATGAAATCCATTAAATTTATTGTAACATTTCATTTTCAAGCAATTAATTAATATTAAGAATTTAATATATCATGTTAAAAAAAGAATTTAATATGTTATATTCTTCAAATGCAAACATCAATTAAATGTACATTTTTAAGGGACTAGATTACAAAACATATATCATTATATAATCATACTAAAATTTAATGAAAAAATAATTAAATATTTAATAGTAAATTCACGAGCTAAATAAGTGAAACAAGTTAAGGGTCAACTAGGCACCTTATGTGCTCTGGGCCTCTGGCAAAGCCAGTAATAAAATTGGAGGGTCAATAGACACTAAATTTCTTTTTTTATAAAAGATATTTTTACTAAATTATATTAAAATAAAATAAATACTATTTAAAAAGAAGATTAACAACCCCTTATAATTCCTTTTGTTGTCTTTATTTATGTAGCAACATAAACTGTCTCACATTCACGTATCAATAAAATTACATTTACATGTGGTACAATTTTATGGGTAAACCACGTGGAAAACTATTAAACTATGGTAAAAAAAAATTGTGACAACTAATTATCGATTATATTATTTAAATAATATCAATTAATCACTAATAATTAAAATAAAATTTAGGGGGCGTTTGGTTCACGGAAAAGATTATTACCTGGGGTAATAATCTTTTCCGAAATCTTATTCCCATGTTTGGTTTGTCCTCATTCCCACCAACCCGGAAAAGATTATTACCAACAGTAGCACTTTTTTGTCAACATTCCAGGAATGTGATTCCCACCCTTCCCTTAGGTATTTGTCAATTCCTGCCACTTTGGACAAAATTACCCTTAAAGTAATAGTTTTTTTTAATTTGGATCATTTGTAGCATATGTAAATGATGTAAATTTATTAAATAATTTTGTTTCATATTAGTTTGATATTTAAATGGTTTTACACATATTTAAAAGTAGTTTAATATTTAAATAAAAAAATCATGGCTATGAAAAATTTCGATAAAATGTCTAAATACTCTGTAAATTTTTTATAAAATTTTATTAATAAAATAAAATAGACACATAGCATATTACAAAGAGAAACTTTGTGTTTATTGGTTTTATGTTCTAATTTCGTAGAAATCCTCGTAACTTAGTGTTTCATGATACAATCATCATCTCTTATTTATATTTTTCCTTGACTTTATGTGATTTATTATTATTTTATTATTTCAATCGTGCTTTAATATTTGGAGAGTATATTTATTTAAAACTATTTTATATAATTAGTTTAAGATTTAAATGTCGTTACCCATTAAATATTTATTTATTTGAATTTAATTTTAAGAATTTTAATATTAATAAAAATATATATTTCATATTGTTTATAATAATTATATTAGTAGTATGCTAAGTATAAGTGTATGAATCTTCAAGCAAATGTTTTTAAACTAATATTGAAAGTTTAACTTGTTAAAAAAAATATATCACAAGGACAATATAGTAAAATTTACTTTCATGTAATGTTATATTCCATCAACCAAACAATGTAATCTTACATTCCTACCAAATAAACCAAACAAAGTATTTTAATAATCCCAGTAATATCTCAAGTAATGTTACATTCCAGGAATCCTATTCCCAAAGGTAATCCTATATTCCGTGAACCAAACGCACCAGGGTACAAATTTCAACTAGGTACCATAACTCCACTTTCTCTATTATATTTTTCTCTGTAGCGGTTACAACTTTTGGTTAAAAAATTTAAAAAGTTTTTTTTATGTTTTCAAGTTAATGGTGGCGATTTTAGCCGTCTACCGACAATATTTTTTTATTTTGTTTTAAATTTTTGTTTTTCGTCGGTTATTTGGCATGTTTTCGTCGGATGTTATGGTACGTTCTTTGTCTGCCCATATGGTAGGTTGATATTGAAGATGTTTACAACCTGTTGCATGCTACAATTGAATCTTGCCGCTCAACATTGCGTGAGTTAGTTGTTCGTGAAGTTAATCAAGACGTCTTCTTTTTTTTGGTTGGAGTAATTCAATGATCTGTGCTCTTCCAATGAGCACTCTAAATTTTAGTTATAGTGTTAGGTTTGAAAAATACTGATGAAAATTTTGAGATAATTTGTATTTTCTATTTACGTTTGCATACTCTTTATTTTTAAAGTTTAATGTTATATTTTAAAATACACATATATGTGTATTTTTCTCGTGTTTGGTTAAAAAAAATATTTACAATACATTAAATAATTTAAGTACTAAATATATATTTAAATGAAAAATAGAAACCTATATCCAAAAGACCAAAAGAAAAGTAAAAACGAATAATCCTCCCTTCCGTTTATAAACGCACATCACACAGCGATGAAATAGATGTTCTTTTAGATCTGTGAGACCGAGAGCGTCTGACTTCTTCATTTCCCTTGATTTAAGAAAAAATATTAAGAAAATAAAACCGAATCCTTTTTTTAATTCTGCAATTTCCCCGATCTCTTAAGTCTTAACTTTCAAGTAAAAACCCGTTTCTCTTTAACCAATCGGCTTCTCTTCTCGAATGCTCTGATCGCTCAAGGTTCGTTTCTCTTTCTCTCGTTCTTACAAAATTTCCAGATCTATTAATTTACTTTCTACTTGGTTTCGCGGCATTTGTTTTCCGTTTAATATATTATTTATAGCGGAACGGTATGATTGAATCCTTCACAGTAATAACTTATAAGCTACGAGTTTAACTGCTCTCTGCGGATTTGAATCTGATTTACATTTCACACTTTTTTTCGTTGCGCTAATGCTGTAATAGTGTATTTTGTTTGATAAATTCGTTATGTTTTTTTCTTTTAATTGATGAATCCAGTACTAGTGTTGAAATTAAAAAGACAAATTAATAGATCTTATTCTTTTTCTTACTTGACGGCAGATCGACAGTGAATAATTGTTAATAATTAAGCTGAAATAACCTCAATTTTCATGTAGATCTAGAGTTGTAGATATCGATACTATTTATGTGAATGAGGAATGACGCAGTTTGATAGCCCATTTAGCATGGACAATCAATAAAAAACTATGTATGTAATGAAGTTTTTCGTATGAGATTCGATTAGATTTCGCCTAAACTGTGCATTAATGAGTGATTGTTATTGTTTATACAAGTTCTGTCTGCAGATTCTTTTGTAATGATATCGTTTATACAAGTTCGGTCTGCAAATTCTTTCCTAATTATATTTCATTATCATAAACTATTCATAAAGCTAATTTATCATTTCAATTTTAACCAAGCTTATGACCTTTGAAGTAATCATTCTTTTTTGTTCAAAATGGTTCTCTCTTTCAAAGCTGCCTAATTTAAGATCTTCTGGTCCATTTGTAACTGTTATATTAAAATTGTCATTTGATGGACATGTATTTTGTGCGATGTCTTTATTCAACTCCAAATTATCTACCGTATTTTTGGTTGAATATTTTAATTTGTGCCAGAAAACTAGCTAGAAATGGAGAAGTCTTGTACTCTACTTATTCACTTTGACAAAGGAACACCTGCAATTGCTAATGAGATTAAAGAAGCGCTCGAAGGGAATGATGTTCCTGCAAAGATTGATGCCATGAAGAAAGCAATTATGCTTTTATTGAATGGTGAAACCCTTCCCCAGCTCTTTATCACCATTGTCAGATATGTTTTGCCTTCAGAGGACCACACAGTCCAAAAGCTTTTGCTTCTGTACTTGGAGATAATTGAGAAAACCGATGCAAAAGGGAGGGTATTACCTGAAATGATATTGATATGCCAAAATTTGAGGAACAATCTTCAGCATCCAAATGAATATATTCGGGGTGTTACCTTGCGGTTTCTCTGTCGCTTGAACGAGACAGAAATTATTGAACCACTGATCCCTTCAGTTTTGCAAAATCTGGAGCATCGACACTCATTTATCAGGAGGAATGCTATATTAGCTGTCATGTCGATATATAAGCTTCCACAAGGTGAGCAGCTCTTGGTTGATGCACCTGATATGATTGAGAAGGTCCTTTCAACGGAGCAGGATCCATCTGCCAAGCGAAATGCATTTCTTATGCTATTTACTTGTGCACAAGATCGAGCCATTAATTACCTCTTGACCCATGTCGATAGGGTTTCTGATTGGGGTGAATTGCTTCAGATGGTTGTGTTAGAGCTGATCCGTAAGGTTTGCAGGACAAATCGCGCGGAAAAAGGGAAGTATATTAAGATTATTATATCTCTATTGAATGCCCCATCAACTGCAGTTATTTATGAGTGTGCTAGCACGCTTGTTTCTCTGTCATCTGCTCCCACTGCTATTAGAGCTGCTGCCAACACTTACTGTCAGCTTCTTCTTTCTCAGAGTGACAACAATGTGAAGCTTATTGTACTAGACCGGCTGAATGAGCTCAAGTCTTCTCATAGAGATATTATGGTTGATTTGATCATGGATGTTCTTAGGTCACTTTCGAGCCCAAATCTTGACATCCGGAGGAAGACCCTTGATATTGTTCTTGAGTTAATAACTCCCCGAAATATCAATGAGGTTGTTCTTATGTTGAAGAAGGAAGTTGTGAAGACTCAAAGTGGAGAGCTTGAGAAAAATGGAGAATACAGACAAATGCTCATTCAAGCAATTCATTCATGTGCAATCAAGTTCCCAGAAGTTGCAAGCACAGTTGTGCATCTTCTTATGGATTTCTTGGGTGACAGTAATGTTGCTTCAGCTATTGATGTTGTGGTTTTTGTTCGAGAAATAATTGAGACCAACCCTAAACTTAGGGTGTCCATTATAACAAGGCTATTGGATACATTCTATCAGATCCGAGCTGCACGAGTTTGCTCCTGCGCCCTTTGGATCATCGGAGAGTATTGCCTATCTCTGTCTGAAGTTGAGAGTGGCATAGCAACCATCAAGCAGTGCCTTGGAGAGCTACCTTTCTACTCTGTTTCTGAGGAAGCAGAAGGTACTGATGCTTCTAAGAAACCCCCGCAAGCAAACTCCATTACTGTTTCCTCGAGGAGACCGGCTATTCTTGCAGATGGTACTTATGCAACCCAGAGTGCTGCCTCTGAAACTGCTTTCTCTGCTCCTACCGTTGTTCAGGGATCATTGGCTTCTGGGAATCTCAGATCACTTCTCCTCGCCGGCGATTTTTTCCTTGGGGCTGTTGTTGCTTGCACACTAACTAAACTTGTTCTGAGATTGCAGGAGGTACAGCCATCAAAAGTTGAAGTTAACAAAGCAACTACACAGGCATTGCTGATCATTGTCTCTATGCTGCAATTAGGACAATCTTCTTTTCTTCCACACCCAATTGATAATGATTCTAATGATAGGATTGTTCTATGCATAAGATTGTTGTGCAATACCGGTGATGACATCAGGAAAATATGGTTGCAATGTTGTCGTCAGAGTTTTGTAAAAATGCTGTCGGAGAAACAGCTGCGAGAAACTGAGGAATTAAAGGCAAAGGCTCAGGTCTGTCATGCACAACCAGATGACCTTATTGATTTCTACCATTTGAAGAGTAGGAAGGTGAGTTTTTAATTGGTCATTATCTTATGAGCATGACTTAACATGTTTTACGCCAAGTTTATCATGCGTTATTTGGTCATATATGTATTTTCTTAAGTTTGTATGATCTTTTTTTTGCTAGAATTTTCTGCCTTATCACCTTGTCTTTGCACATCTTTTGGTTATTGACTCGTATTGTTGATTTTTTCTCAGATTTTTGTCATGAAGTTATGTACTTGTATTTGATTTTTTCTGTTGCTGACTTCCAGGGTATGAGTCAGCTGGAGTTGGAGGATGAGGTTCAAGATGATTTAAAACGTGCAACTGGAGAGTTTGTAAACGATACTGATGATGCAAATAAGCTCAACCGCATTCTTCAACTTACTGGATTTAGTGATCCAGTATATGCTGAAGCCTATGTCACTGTCCATCACTACGATATTGTTCTTGATATCACAGTTATCAATCGGACCAAGGAAACCCTTCAGAATTTGTGCTTGGAGTTGGCAACAATGGGTGATCTGAAACTTGTGGAGCGTCCACAAAATTATACCCTAGCTCCCGAATCTAGCAAGCAAATAAAGGCCAACATCAAGGTCTCCTCAACTGAGACTGGAGTCATATTTGGCAACATTGTTTACGAGACATCAAATGTGTTCGAAAGAACTGTTGTTGTTCTTAACGACATTCATATTGATATCATGGACTATATTTCTCCTGCTGTATGTACTGATGCTGCATTCAGAACTATGTGGGCAGAATTTGAGTGGGAAAACAAGGTATCCGTTGAACTATTTCTGTTATTACCAGCTTGCATTCTCAGCAGTGTCCCTGGTTCCTATAGATATCTGGCCAACATTGATATTGTACTATACTTTAATATAATGCGTTCAGTATGCTAATTGGAATGCAATTTGTCGGTCTTATACATAGCTCATGTCCCTTGCATAGTGTTTGATTACCACTTATTCCACTCTTACTCCTAATTGAGTTCACTCTTCATATCTTAAGCTTCTCCTTGGACTAAGCTAACAGTTCCTGTCCCCATTGTCGTATAATATTTATTTTCATTATTGATTTTTGTGTTTCAGGTTGCTGTTAACACAGTAATCCAAGATGAGAAGGAATTCCTTGAACATATTATTAAGTCAACCAATATGAAGTGCCTCACGCCAGTGTAAGTTTTATTTCTGAGAAACATACATAAAATTAAAAAATAAACCGATGAGTTTATGGTTTCTGCATACCCGGTGGGTTTTACATTTTTATTGCAACAGTGTGCTATCTAATTTACTAATAAATGAATCTTTCATGCTTAATTTGTAAAACAACAAATTAATATTAATTTTCAGAATGCATCTATTTTTATTGTTTTGTGACTCAGTAAATTTTTCTAAGTTGTTGAACACTGTTGTAATCTCTTCCATCTGTATTCTTCCCAATCCATTTATTTATGCAATTCCTTTTTGTCGGTTGGTTTGTGTTTCAGATCTGCTCTAGACGATGAGTGTGGATTCCTGGCCGCTAACCTGTATGCAAAAAGCGTGTTTGGGGAGGATGCCTTGGTAAACTTGAGCGTTGAGAAACAAGCAGACGGGAAACTTAGTGGGTACATCAGGATAAGGAGCAAGACTCAGGGTATTGCTCTCAGTCTTGGTGACAAGATCACTCTAAAACAAAAGGGAGGCAGTTGATGGTGTGTGGGATTTTGACACCACTTGTTTCATCAATACCGGAAGTCATTCTTGTTTTGGCTAGTCAGCTTCTGTCTGTCTCAATCTCCTTTGAAATGCAAAATTTATTTCTGATCGAAAAACGCAGGTACTTTACTCGCATTTTAAAAGATGGCCTTCATTTTTGCTGTGTTCTCTGTATCTAGGCGTAGTGCCGGTTTCAATAGTCAACATTGTTGGATTTGGAGTTGCATATTTCTACAGTAAAACGGTTAATGAACATTGATTAAACAAAAAGATACTGCTTTCTGGCGATGTTAAAATATGATTTCTCTTTGTGGATTCTTTATTCATCCTCAATTTTGTGGGTGTATACTCCCTATTCTGTGGTTTCTGCATTTTCGGTTCCTTTTTTTTAATTGCTGCTTGTGCTTGTTTATCTCTTTCCTGTCCACTCATTGCTGCTCTAATAATATGTTGTGCTGCTTATTTTCTTTTCAAGTCTCACTTGGAAAGAACCATAAAATAAAAGGTTTTGAAACCGTGTACTTTTACCACGGTGAAATGCCTGAAAGCATATTCAATTATTCATAGCTAGTTGTTTCCGACTTGGAAACCTTGCTATTTCTGCAAGTTGGTTAGGATGATGCACGTATTTCTCTATTCTTCAACCATTGTTGAATTGCATTATATATATAGGGTTAGGATCAACTTACACAGTGTAAAACTTTTTAAGCTTTACACGTTTTTTGGATCGTTAGATGGGGGAAATGGATGGTTGAGATTAATTCCTTACTTTTTTTCTCAAGTGATAATCTTCACATATTCTACTGTTAACCTCATCCATTCGTTTTACCCATCCAACAATCTAAAAAACGTGTAAAACTTGTGTCCTAACCCATATATATATACACGAAGTTGTTAGGTAAAGTTAACCGGGAAAAAGATTCAATCTATAATATACTTGTACACACGAAACTTGTGCGCGGAGTCTGTGTTTTGAGGGTCATCCTTGTGTGACCAAATGGCGACATCCGTGTACAAGTGTTACCACAATCACCAATGGCCACAAGTCCACCAGGCCTCTCCCACAGACCACATGCTGCATGTATATAAGCACGTGGTCATTATTCCCATATACCAGGTAGTCAATTTTGGAGGCAGCCGGAACTTGGTTGAGTCGTTGATGGCAACAATTATAATTTCAATATACAATAAAATCTCTATAAACTAATAAAATTTATTAAATAATAATTTTTTTTCGGTTTCGATTTAAGTCAATGTAAAAAATCATCAAATTCGATAAGATAATAATATAATAATTTTTAAAGATTCCTTTTATAAATATAAAGGTTTCATCAAAACTATAAATTAATAATTTATAAATATTACAATTACTACTTTGGTAACTTGCTAAAATATGAATATATTGTAATCTGTTTCTTTTTAAAATTCAAATCTAATTTAACTTCATTTCTAATTTTTTTAATTGCACCTATAAGTTACTGTGATGAGGTCTCAGTTCAAGATTCTTTTTAAAATATTTGCTGAATTGAGAATTTTTTTTAATTAATAAATTATTAATTTATCGATATATTAATATCTCTAAATTAATAAATTTTCATGATCCTACATGTATTACTTTATAGAAATTTTACTGTATATCATATGTAAAGAATATACCGCTAGTTTAAATGGCAAAGACGATGTGCTGCCACAATTATAATTTCAATTAATTAGAAACTGTCGGATTTGGTATTTGGGTGAAGTAATAGATTGAGTATGAAAAGTAAAAAAAAAACGAGTATAATTTTATATAATCGTAAGTTCAAATGGTAAAGACGATGTGCTGCCACATTTGCATTATATACCGCTAGTTTGCTGATTAAGGATAATGGGAATTGATCAATCTCTCGGCATTCTTAAACCCGAAGTCAACCTATGAAGAAGGTATAATCCTATTCCTAGGTATCTCACCCTCTCTCGGCATCTTTTCCATTCTTGTTTGATATTAGTCTCTCAAATTTACCATGAAAAAGCACTATAAAGCGTAAATACTTCAATCTAAAGCCGTATCACGTATTTAATACGTCCTCATACTAAATATATATTGGGTGTAGTTTAAGTACTCACAATTATTTTATCTTTGTATCTTCTTTTCTATTCACTCACTTTTTTTGTTATTTCTTTTCGATTTTCCGTTACTCACATGATTCAACTATAAATAATAAATATGTATGATACCATGTTCACATATTTTTTTATAACTTCTTATTTTTATATATTTTTAAAATATTTATTTTAACGTATCTTTACCGTATTTGTACCCTATAATTTTAAATATTATCAGTTTCGTTCCTGGTTTCGTAACTGTACAACATAGATTAAGGACATCAGAGACCGTCTCAGAAACATCAACTCCAACGTTTCCATGGCTGACCTTTCTCATGTAGGTCCTCCAAACACTTTGTGAATAATCATCTTTCAGAAATACCCACTCCGGTTCTCATGTCCACTTTCAGAAAGACGCAATTATCATTCAACAACGATAAGCAATCTAATCAAATTCTAAATTCACAATAATTAAAAGGAACGAAATCGCACATGCCACAATCTCAACTTGTCTACTTTCTTCACTTGGAGAAGAGACGATAACAAATCTACGTATAACCTACTTCAAAATATTACAAAAGTCTACATCTTCCTCCTTGTTTGTCGTTTAAATATTGGGCTCAATACCCAAATAGGTGCCCAAACTATGCTTGTATATCACTTTTGGTGCCTAAACTATTTTTAGCTCTAAATAAGTGCCTAAAATTTTAATTTTGGTCATTTTAGGTGCCTAACCGTTAACTATCGTTATTTTTATTGAAAAAAATATTTTTTTTATTTTTTAACTTAATTTAAAAAAATCTTAAAATTTCCAAAACTCACAAAATGACCCCAAATTCGAAGTCCCTAACTTCCCCGGCTGAACCCGCCGCCAATGGTTTCTCCGTCACCCCCATATCCGCCGCCGGACTATCAAAATCGTTTCTTCAACCCATCGCTGGTAGGGGTGTGCATTGTCGGATACGGATAATATCCGATCCGAATATTTCAGATATCCGAATGTTTCGGATAGTTATAATAGTGATCCGTATCCGATCCGAAAAAATCGGATATCCGAAATTTCGGATCGGATATCCGGATATCCGAATCCGAATTTATTACTTAATTTAACAAAATTTTCAGATTTAAAATTTATAATTTTACACATATTTTTAGACTAAAAATTACATATTTTCATATTACACAGTACTATAATATATATATATATATATATATATATATATATATAATTAAAATCAAAAGAAATAAATTAATTAAAAAAATTCATATAATGCCACACAAATCACAATAACATTGCAGTGGCCAGTGAGTAATATTATGACAGTGAGCAAATAATATTATAATAACATTGTGAAATCGAGATTCACCTTTGTACTAGAATGAATTAATATTACGACAGTGAGTAATATTATTGCAGTGAGTAATATTATAATAACATTGCAGTGAGTAATATTTCGATAGAGGGAGATTTCAATTTTTGATTGGGTTGGCTTACAATTAGATAAATTTAGGTCTTGGGCTAGCCGGCTATGGCTAAAAAAATCCTAAAATTTTAATCGGGTTTTCGGATAATCCGAATCCAATTTTAGGCCGATCCGTATCCGATCCGATTATCCGACATTTTTACCGGATATCCGATCCGAATTATCCGAAAATTTAAAAACGGATCGGATATCCATATTTTCGGATCGGATCATCGGACAAACGGATCGGGTTACTCGGATCGGATTTTTTTGCACACCCCTAATCGCTGGTAAACGACGGTAAGTGTGTCGATCGGCTTCCTAACGTCAAAAGAAGCTAAAATCGCGAAAGAAAATCGTCGGCACACTTACTGTCGGTTATCGACGATGGGTGGTTGAGGGAAACGGTCGTGGTGGTCCGACGACGATAGTGGTAGCCTCCGGTGAGGTAGTAAACAGCGACAACGATGGTAATTTGGGGATTTGGGTTTTAGGTTAGGGATTTGGGACTGTTTTGTAAAGATTTAAAATTGTTAATTTTTTTAGAATATTGAATTTTAAATTTTATTTAAAAACTAATTAAAAATTAAAAACATGCCACTTGTCACAATTTAATTGGTTAACGGTTTTTTATTAACGGTTAGACACTTAATATGATCAAAATTAAAATTTTAAGCACTTATTTAGAGCTAAAAATAGTTTAAGCACCAAAAGTGATCCACATGCATAGTTTGGGCACCTATTTGGGTATTAAGCCTTAAATATTTAATAGTATTTGTTTATGAGGTCGACTGGATGACCAATCCAACGGCAGGAGCCATGTTATCCTCCATCGCGGCCTGGGAGTGTCGGTGCTCCCATTCGTAAGTTACAATCAACATCGCCGGATCATCCGGGGATCGCTCCACGTGTTTCCTGGCGGGGCAGCCACGAACTGCACTGCATTTGTAATATCCCCTGAGAGGGAAAAAAAAGATCACAAAACTCAAAATCAGAACGAATCGTAGGAATGACGTGTCATCTGATCCAAGATTTAGCCGATAAAAAGGAGTAGATGATTCGGGAGTCGGTCAGGACTACAATAATTACCGTGGGTATGGTGAGCCCTTGATCGGCTTTTGCCCGTACTTCCTCCAGGAGTACTCGTCGGATGGAATATCGGCGATCTTTGAACTGATGGCTGGAACTCTGATTACCTTTTTCACCCTATTTTTCCTGAAATATTGAAAGAACAAATACAATAAATGAGGTTTACAATTTTAAAATTTCGAGATTTTTATGATAAACTAATTTTTTTGGGTTTAAGTTTTTGGTAATTTCAAATATTTGAAGATTATTTTATACAAGTTTTAAAATTTTGAGATTTTATGATAAACTGAATTTTTAAGTATTTTTGTTTTAAAAAAATAAAGTTAGTGTCATTGTCAAGCATTGATTGGTTAAAGATTTTCATTAACCGTATGCACCTAAAATTATAATTTTTAAAACTTCGAAACTTATTTTTACAAAATAATACTTTAAGCACCTAAAATTAAATATATATATATATATATATATATATATATACTTCAGGCACCTATTTTTAGTTTGAATAAATATTTTATACACATACGGTGAAAACTGAAAGTTTCCACAAATGCCTTAGTTTTAGGGTATAGAGTTTATGGATTTAGGTGTAAGGGTTTAAAATTTAGGGATAGTTATTTTAATTTAAGGTTTATGATTATAATTTAAGGTTTATAGGTTAAAACCTAAATCCTCACCATATTACCCTACAAACTAAATCATAACCTATAAACCCTAAATTATAACCTTAAATTGAAACAACTATCTCTAAATTTTAAATCCTTACACCTAAACCCCTAAACCTTGTACCCTAAACTAACTCTCTATACCTTAAAGGCTTTCACCGTTGTGTATAATATATTAATCCTTTTAGTTTAAGCCATAATAAATTGTAGAAACTTCAAATTTTTTATGCTGTTCAACAACCCCCAACTTTGACCAACAACTCGCTAAAACCGAGACGAGTCAAGCTCAGACGTTTTAATCCCAACTCGGCCCATCATGGAACTCGACTTTAATAAGTTACTTTTAACGACTCA
Organism: Hibiscus tridactylites; assembly: GCA_958450335.1. Taxonomy (NCBI): domain Eukaryota; kingdom Viridiplantae; phylum Streptophyta; class Magnoliopsida; order Malvales; family Malvaceae; genus Hibiscus; species Hibiscus tridactylites. The sequence continues at coordinate 2,599,670 of OY288277.1, read as the reverse complement.
CAGAGTCAGCTAAATTATTCAACTTTCTCACACTATCCAATAAAGTCGAATGCTAAGACTGACTGATAAAAACTACGCAATATTGATTCAAAATAACTAGAAAATCCATAGAATTACCTTCGTTTTGAGCAATCACACTTGCCGTTGCTGGATCCTAATAAGTTCCCGTCGATGTTATCGAAGTGCTCATGTTCGGGGATTCTCTTCTTGTAGGGAACCGATGAAAGCGGTGGCTTTTCCGCGGAAGCGGCCGGTGCCGGCTTCAGTAATAGATAGGATGCTTTCTTCCCGTTGGAAACACTTCCATCTCCGGTGACGGCAGAAGACATAAATGAAGAGTTCGACGTAACGCTGAAACTTTCTTTTGTAAACTCTAACTCGGTGCTTTTATTGTTGGAGCTAATAAAAATAGGTTTTGTAAAGTCGAGTGTCAAACACGGTGCCTCCGATTGGACAAAACTAACCGGAGCAGAAACTGTTGCTGGATTTACGGTCACCGGTTCTGCAATCGGAATCGGGATTAGAGAGAGATTCTTGTGAGAATTAGGGACAGTTAACGAAGCAGAGGATGATGATGGGGAAGAAGATGACCGAATCGGTCCGCGTCTGAACCTGGCGTGACCGGTTCGATTAATTAGTGAGATGGCCTTTTTAGGAGGGACGGTAACGTCGGTAAGGTCTGCGGCGTCGGTGCATTCGACGTGGTTTGACTGGTGAGAAAGGAGGCGGATCAGGTGCTCCATGCTCTTCAAACCTTGTGATGCAGCCTCTTGGATAGCCATCTGATCATCCATCTTCGGATAGCTGATTAGATCCAGCGACATCTGTAGAAAACGGAGATGAAAAACAGGGAAGGAAGCCTGTAGGGGATGATAGCTTGAGAGCTCAACGAGTCATTGAAGCGTTTGAAGAACTTTTTTTTTTTTTTTGGAACAATGAGAGTTGAAGATGCAAAGGCAAGATATAGTTATGCTGTTAAATGGTGAGATGGTGACGAGGGTAAGAGATTTACATGGTCAATGTGTAGTTTTGATCTGACGGCTAATATTGTTTTTAGTATTTCCATGGTAACGCTTGTTGGTGGGGCCCGGCTTAGAGAGAATTTGAAATGCTATTGCGGTTTCAATTTTTTGTTCCAATTAGGTCAAAATTATCTTTGAACTTTGAGTTCTGTAGAGCTTTTCATTTATCCTTCAATGCTTATTATTTTGTTTTGGCAGCATACACGGATTAAGATGAATGGAATTATCGATGGTTTGATCTAAGTGGTAAATAATTTGGTATAATTTGATCAGATTTCGAGTTTGAGGCTTTACATATGTAAAAAAATTTACTATAAGACTCACTCATCACAACTAAGTGTGCGACAAGGGTCGATTTGGATAAAAGAATAAATAGAATCACCAAACAAATTAATTGAGTAATAAAATTTGAGTTTTCAAATAAAATTTTGAATTCAAATATTAATGAACGAAAAGGTATTTGCGAGAGTTTTGATATATTTATATGCCCATTTTAGTTTATAATTAAATAATGATATTTTTTTGATAAAAAAATAATTATATTTGCCTCCATTTTCTAATCTTTTTAAAACTTTACTTTTAAATTTACGTAAAATTAAATCAATTGCTGAAAAAAAATCAAACTCATTAAACTGATGTTAATTATTTTTTCTTTTTGCATACAATTAAAAAATGTGAAAAGAAGTTTAAAAATATTTTTTAAAAAATTGTTATTTTCCGCTAGTTTATTCAATTTAACAAAAGAATTAGAAGTATAATAGTAAAAATATTTTTTAAAAAAAGAAGTAAATGACTTCTTTTAAAAAAATTGAAAGATAAAAAATATTATTTAACCTTAAATATAGTAAGAACTTGTGATACTTTAAATATCGACCATCTATATTATAATATAATAATTAATGGAATTAAATTAACTCCATTGATTTCTAAAAATATTACTTGGTTGGAAATGGAAAGAAAATTTTATGTTTGGCAAAGAGTAAATTTATTTTATCAATGAGATTGGTCCAAATGATTAACAATTTGAAATGTATAAGCATGTTTCGAGTTCGAAATCTTGTGTATGCAGATAATTTATGTTTAAGACTCATCCATTAAAGTTAAGTGTGCGACGTAGATCCTTCTAGATTAATAACGACAAATCTTTGAAGAACCGATAAGAAAACTAAAAAAAATAAATTCATTTTCGTCCATAATTCTATAAAAATAGATCGAAAATTCGATTATGTCGGCCGCTTAAACATGACATGGGGAAAAATTCGTTCAGCAATACACGAAAACCGTTCTTTTTACTGTTATTTTTTGACCCATTCTGTCTAGTATTAAACAAATAGGAAAAGGATAACATTATTTTCGTCTAAATGTTTATATTTACCAGAAGAAATTAGGACGTGTTTGAATGTTTTTGAAATCGGATCAGTGATTGAATTAGTCGGAACATTCATTTCTGATCTTATTATTTTGGTCTGTTCAACCGGCGGTTTAACCGGTTTAAATAAATAAAGCTTGATGTGTGGTTAAGATTTCAAAAGTTCTTATATTTTTTGTTCCAACAAAAGAAAAATCATCTCAAAAGTTTGAAAATGAATTTTGAACCTGATTATTTTATAATTGGTATCTTCTTTGAGTGTTTAAATATATTTAATTTTATATTTTTTATATTATACTAAAGATTGTATCAATTGAACCGAATTCACTAATAACATATTTGTTTTATTCATTTTTAGTTTTATTTGTTTTTAAGTTTATACTCTTTTGTCAATAATTTATAGAGCAATAGTTAAAGATGTCAGTTGATACTCTCTCTTTTCTTTAGGTTGTGAGTTTAAAACTCAGTAGAAATAAAATTTCTCATCTCTCTCCCCTAAGGAAAATTTGTTAAAAAAAGTTTTTACTCTTTTTAGGTCCATATGTAATAAAATAAATAAATTATTTGAATTGAAAAAATAGGTGAAATTTAGGCGAAATATATTGAAATGTTAAAATTAATACAAAACATGACAAAATTAAGTCTATTTAATTCTCGATAGGTTTATTTTTTCAACGGTTCTAAGCGAATCGCTTAAATATTAATTTAATAGTACTTTTTTGGTCATTTGATAAGTTGGTTCTCGAATTCAGCCAACCCGATTATGACAATATTGGTGTGTATGGAAAGTCACATAATAATCAAATTTGGGTGTAATTATGGAAAATTACATGTGTGATATATTTGTTCAAATATAGTAGTTTACAGGTTTCTCTAAATTGAGGGTAACTCAAGGCTCTCAATTACACTCTTCAATACTTGGGGAGAGATAGAGAATCGATGAAATTACGCCGGTAATTACAATTTTTAAATTTTATTAATATTATTTTTAAAATTCAAATTTATATAACGGAGTCATTATAATTTATACTATCAAACACGATCTAAAAAAATATAACTATACCTCATCATTCAAACATGCCTATAAATTTAAATTCTTTATAATTACATGAAAAATATGATTACTAATTACATTTTAAAACAAACATGTTGTATTGTCCGAATGCACTCTAAACATATATGGTTATATTTTGATACACAACTTGTGTAAATAAATTTTACACAATCCTTCATATTTAAGCTACAAAATCTAAAACTTAAATCTAGCCCTAGCACACTAAAATCTAATCTCTGAATTCTAACCATAAATCTTAAATTTTACGCTATGTAACATAAATCCCTAAACCACAACCTAAACTTCTAAACACTAAAATTAAAAGGCTTGTGTAAACTAAACAAGCTTGTGTATCGAAGTATTTTCCTATATAAATATATGTATATATATATATTTTATTATTACGATAACAAAAGGAGTATTAAAACTTAAAATTAGGGGTGCTTATTGAGCGGGTCGATCGCGAGTTGAACAATGCTCAATTCATGCTCGTTAAAAAATTTTGTTGCTCGACTCGACTCGTTGCTCGTTAAGCTCGCTAAAATTGTGCTCGACTCGTGCTCGTTAAAAATAATTGTTGCTCAACTCGATTCATTGCTCGTTAAGCTCATTAAAAAATTTACCTTATTTTTTAACTAAAAGTAAAATTTAATAATACTATATGAGGCTTAATACTAACATAAATTAACAAATTTAACAAAAATATATCAAAAGAGTGTATATAACACTTTCAAAGTCTAAATCCAAACTAACAATCTACAAATACACCAAACTAGCATTCTAAAACTAAAATAACAATACACAAATTTACAAAACTATCATATTAAAACTAAAGTAACAATCCACAAGTACATCAAACTAAAGTAATTACTAAATTTTTTTTAAAAAAAGTTAACGAGTTGTTCGCAAACTTCTCGAGTCGAGTTAGACTTTACTCGACTCAACTCGTTAAGGTCTCAAGTCGAGTTTAAATTAAGTCAACTCAAGTCGAACGTTTACCAAGTTTTGACCGAGTCGAGTTCGAGCAGCTCACGAGCTGCTCAACTCGTTAAGCACCCCTACTCAAAATATAGCACGTCAATCCAATGGTGAGCATGACCATAAAGTTGCAACTAATTTATCGTATGTTTTCATGGTTGGAGATTTTATTTTTCTGCCATTGAATTGGAATTTCAAGTAGGCTCAGTCAAATATTGGATTTTCCGAGTTTGTTCGGTGATGATATATATTGAAATCTTCTAATACACAATGGTCGATCATAATTATAATTTTTTATTAAATAGAGAGTTATTATATTCTCATATCAAAATTTGAACTTATAAAAGACAATGTAATATGAACATCTTTGGCTAGTAGATCAATTAGTGGATCTTTATGTAATTATATTTTTTAACATGAGATTAGGTGAAATATACATTTTCTTTTAGTTAGATAAGTGTTTGAAAGTCATTATGGTTAATTGTATTTGTGCACATAATTTCTGAAGTGCCTTAATTACACTTAATTTAGAAACATCCATCCATTATAATAATCATTCAAACATATCATATATGTGTAATCTTAAGCAATCGAAGATTTTTAGATTTTGATGGTATGTTAATCTTCATAGAAGAGTTTATTTTTCTTTGTACATTTGTATAACATTTTAGTGGACTAATTCTTTTTTTCTCTATTTTTAATGCATTGTGTTTGTAACATTTTTCATGGTGTTTAATAAAATCCAGATATCATTGTTCAAATTACATGTTTAAAAAAAACTAACAGACAAAATTGACTTCACGAAGGAAAATACATGTTCCTTTAAAGTAGAGAATTATCATAGAATGACTGGATCCCTTAAAAATGCATAGTTAAAGGACCACCATCACCATCAACATTTGTTTATATACAAACTATTGTAACTGATTCTAACAAACTAACAAAAATACTAACTGTACGATGAAGACTAACTACCATTAGTTTAACACAAACCCGCCTTTATAAGATGTTTTAAACTCTTCATAAACGAGCCACTCATTTCTTCAAACACTAGACATGACAGAATGATTTCTCTCTTCAAAATCTCCTGCCCTTTCTCTTCGTTCTCTAAAACCATCCCATGTACCACATTTTCAGTTCTTTCTTTCCCTTATCGTTTGCACCTGAGGTCTCCCACTCCCATCACCATGCTCAATACCCACCACCACAACCTCTTGATTCCTACAACTGCCGTCGTCGCCGACAAGGACTGGGGTGACGGTCATGGTGATGGTGGTAAGGTCTCGAGAGCTATCTTGTATTTGTTGTCCAACGAGAACCGTCCCCTAGATTTTGTGGCTGAGAAGCTGAAAATGGTCCTAAAAATGGAGATAAAGGATGGACGAAAAGCATTGAGAAAGGCTCGTTACAACAAGAGCAAGAATGTTGTAGAAACATTTTCATGAGCCTTTTAGGTCCTTTCGAACGAGTCTAGAGTCAGGTAGAACTTCCTAGAACCCCATAAAATGTTGTAGAAACATTTGAGGATAAGTGTGAGTCGTTCTAGACCGTTTTAAATGTTTATTTAGGGTGTACTTGGCCTCAAAACGTTCAATGGTCTTTTTTGGCCTCGGTTGGTCTTGGTGCACATTGGTGGGACGTGACATTAAGTAAGTCTGTGACAATTGGTATCAGAGCAATGTTGTACAAACTGTTCATTTTTATTTCTAAATTTTCTTAAGTTGTAATTCTAGACTTATTAGAAATACTCATCTTTTTCACATATAGAGTCATCTCATTCACTCTAGGTAAAATTAGAATTTGTCCAAAAAAATTAATATTAAATACAGAGATGTAAGAATTTATTTACAGATTTTCTTAAATTATGTTAATAATATAATTATTGTAACCAACTAATCGACTGTAATAAACTATTAACTACTCTACTTTTAACACTTCACACCTAACTGTTTTATTTACATAATAGCTTAAACACTACATGTACCCGATGATTCTCACATCTGTGTCCACCAACAGGCCACCTTCCAGCAACTCCTCTTGATACTTCTTGGCTAAATCATAGTCAGTCTCCAACAACTTGCGTTTCTTGCTGTTGTTGGTACAAACCTTTTTTTAATGATTGTCGTCCTTCCTTTATCGTCATTTTGAAGACTATTTTCAGCTTGCCGGTCACAAAATTCCGGGGACTCTTCTTGTTGGGCAGCAAATACAAGATAGCTCTCAAGACCTTACCACCATCACCATCAACATTTGTTTATATACAAATATTGTAACTGATTCTAACAAAGTAACAGAAATACTAACTGTACAATGAGGACTAATTATCATTAGTTTAACACAAACCCGCCTTTATAAGCTGTTTTAAACTCTTCTTAAACGAGCCACTCATTTCTTCAAACACCATTTCTTCAAACACCGGACATAAATAATTGATTTCTCTCATCAAAATCCCCTGCCCTTTCTCTTCGTTCTCTAAAACCATCCCATGTACCACATTTTCAGTTCTTTCTTTCCCTTCTCGTTTGCACCTGAGGTCTCCCACTCCCATCAACATGCTCCATACCCACCACCGCAACCTCTTGATTCCTACAGCCGCCGCCACCGACGATGACAAGGAATGAGGTGATGGTCACGGTGATGGTGGTAAGGTCTCGAGAGCTATCTTGTATTTGCTGCCTAACGAGAATCGTCCCCCGAATTTTGTGGCCGGGAAGCTGAAAATGGTCCTAAAAATGGAGATAAAGGATGGACGAAAAGCATTGAGAAAGACTCGTTACAACAAGAGCAAGAATGTGGTAGAAACATTTTCATGAGTCTTCTAAGTCCTTTCGAACGAGTCTATAGTTGGGTAGAACTTCTTAGAACCTCATAGAATGTTGTAGAAACGTTTGAGGATAAGTGTGGGCCGTTCTAAATGTTTCTTTGGGGTGTACTTGGCCTCAAAACGCTCAATGGTCTTTTTTGGCCTCGGTTGGTCTTGGTGCACATTGGTGGGATGTGACATTAAGTCTGTGACAATTGGTATCAGAGCAATGTTGTACAAACTGTTCATTTTTATTTTTAAATTTTCTTAAGTTATGATTCTAGACCTATTAGAAATACTCATCTTTTTTCTATATAGAGTCATCTCATTCACTCTAGGTAAAATTAGAATTTGTCAAAAAAATTAATATTAAATATAGAGATGTAAGAATTTATTTACGAATTTTCTTAAGTTATGCTAACAATATAATTATTGTAACCAACTATCGACTGTAACAAACTATTAACTACTATACTTTTAACACTTCACACCTAACCGTTTTATTTACATAATAGCTTAAGCACTACATGTACCCGATGATTCTCACATTTGTGTCCACCAACATGTCACCTTCCAGCAACTCTTCCTGATACTTCTTGGCTGAATCATAGTCAGTCTCCAACAACTTGTGGTTCTTGCTGTTGTTGGTACAAGCCTTTTTCAATGCTTGTCGTCCTTCCTTTATCGTCATTTTGAAGACCATTTTCAGCTTGCCGGCCACAAAATCTCGGGAAACGCTTATTGTTGGGCAGTAAATACAAGATGGCTCTCAAGACCTTACCACCATCACCATCACCCCAGTCGTAGTCGTCCTCGTCGGCGGCGGCGACTGTAGGAATTAAGAGGTTGCAGTGGTGGGGATGGAGCATGGTGATGGGAGTGGGAGCCCTCAGGTGTAAACGGGAAGGGAGAGACAGAACCGTTGATAAATTATAAACAAATTTCTTTCTTATTCCACGAGTTATCTTCTTCCCTCTTCTGCGACTTATCTTAAAAAAAGTTTTTTTTTCTGCAATTCTTCTTCTCCAACTCAGGTAGGGAGTTTCGTATTTCCTTACCAATGCAGGCTGGGTACGGACGTGGACTCCCAACAACGTCCCCAAAACGTTCCCGAAAAAACATCAGACGTCCTTAACTTTTTTCAGTCGTACCCCGTCGACGTGGGTACTTGAAACAGCAAACCTACGTTGTGGTCCACTGGCCTACCCTCCCCGCCGCTTCTGTCAAAAATAAACGAGCATAATAGGAAGAACATCCGAAGATGAAGAATCAATTTCAGATATTGGGCTAGAAAATATGAAGAATCAATTCTTCTTCTTGTGCTACTTTAAATATCGACCATTTATATTATAATATAATAATTAATGGAATTAAATTAACTTCATTGATTTCTAAAAATATAACTTGGTTGGAAATGGAAAGTAAATGGATTTTGAAGCTGATTATTATATAATTGGTATCTTCTCTAAGTTAGAGAATAAATATATTTAATTTCATATTTTTTATATTATACTAAAGATTGTATCAATTGAACCGAATTCACTAATAACATATTTGTTTTATTTTATTTTAGTTTTATTTGTTTTTAAGTTTTAGCTATTTTGTCAACAATCTCTATAACAGTAGTTAAAGTTTCCAGTTGACACCCTCTCTTTTCTTTAGGTTGTGGGTTCAACACTTAGTAGGAGTAAAATTCCTCATCTCTCTACTCTAAATAAAATTTGTTAATTTTTTTTATCTTTTTGGGTCCATATGTAATAAAAATAAATAAATTATTTGAATTGAAAAATATGTGAAATTTGGGCGAAATATATTGAAATGTTAAAATTAATACAAAACATGACAAAATCAAGTCCATTCAATTTTCGATAGGTTTATTTTTTCAACGGTTCTAAGCAGATCACTTAAATATTAATTTAATAGTACTTTCTTGGTCATTGGATAAATTGGTTCTCGAATTCAGCCAACCCGATTATATGACAATATTGGTGTGTATGGAAAGTCACATAATAATCAAATTTGGGTGTAATTATGAAAAATTACATGTGTGATATATTTGTTCAAATATAGTAGTTTACAAGTTTCTCTAAATTGAGGGTAATTCGAGGCTCTCAATTACACTCTTCAATACTTGGGGAGAGATAGAGAATCGAGGAAATTACGCCGGTAATTATATTTTTTAAATTTTATTATCAATATTTTTTTAAAAATTTAAAATTATATATCTGAGTCATTATAATTTATACTATCAATCATGATCTAAAAATAATAATTACACCTGGTCATTCAAACATACCTATAAATTTAAATTCTTTATAATTACACGAAAAATATGATTACTAATTACATTTTAAAACAAACATGTTGTATTGTCCAAATGCACTGTAAATATATATACAAATGATTATATTTTGATGCACAACTTGTGTAAACAAATTTTACACCATCTTTCATATTTAAGCTACAAAATTTAAAACCTAGATCTCTAGCCCTAACACCCTAAATTATAATCTCTAAATTATAACCATAAATCTTAAATTTTACGCTATGTAACATAAATCCCTAAACCACAACTTAAATCTCTAAACACTAAAATTAAAAGGCTTGTGTAAACTAAACAATGATGTGTATCAAAGTATTTTTCATATATAAATATATGTATATATATATATATTATTACAATAACAAAAGGAGTGTTAAAACTCTAGATTGGGGGTGCTTATCGAGCGAGTCGATCGCTAGTTGGGCAGTGCTCAATTCATGCTCGTTAAAAAATTTTGTTGCTCGATTCGTTGCTCGTTAAGCTCGTTAAAATTGTGCTCGACTCGTGCTCGTTAAAAAAATTTGTTGCTCAACTCGATTCATTGCTCGTTAAGCTCGTTGCTCAACTCGTTGCTCGTTAAGCTCATTAAAAAATTTACCTTATTTTTAACTAAAAGTAAAATTTAATAATACTATATGAGGCTTAAAACTAACATAAATTAACAAATTTAACAAAAAATATCAAAAGAGTGTATAAAACACTTTCAAAGTCTAAATCCAAACTAGCAATCTACAAATACACCAAACTAGCATTTTATAACTAAAATAACAATACACAAATTTACAAAACTATCATATTAAAACTAAAGTAAAAATCCACAAGTACATCAAACTAAAGTAATTATTAAAAAAATATTTTAAAAAATTAACGAGTTTTTAAAACTAAATAACAATACACAAATTTACAAAGCTATCATATTAAAACTAAAGTAACAATCCACAAGTACATCAAACTAAAGTAATTACTAAAAAAATATTTTAAAAAATTAATGAGTTGTTCGCAAACTTCTCGAGTCGAGTTAGACTTTACTCGACTCAACTCGTTAAAGTCTGAGTCGAGTTCAAATTGAGTTAACCCAAATTAAACGTTTACTAAATTTTAACCGAATCGATTTCGAGCAGTTCACGAACTGCTCAACTCGTTAAACACCCCTACTCAAAATATAGCACGTCAATCCAATGGTGAGCAAGACCATCAAGTTGCAACTAATTTATCGTAAGTTTTCATGGTTGGAGTTTTTATTTTTCTGCTATTGAATTGGAATTTCAAGTAGGCTCAGTCAAATATTGGATTTTCCGAGTTTGTTCGGTGATGATGTATATTGTAATCTTCTCATACACAGTGGTCGGTCGTAATTTAGAGTTACAAGTTATTTGAATGGGAAATATCAATACAGGAATTATTAGGAGTGGAAAGGATTTTAGAATTTGTAAAGATGACGTTGACTGGAATTACGAGTCTGCAAAATATTAGAATGTTTTATTTCGTTAGTGTAAGTATTTTTTTAAGAAATATGACTGTTTAAGCTATACACTAAAATATAAATTTCTAGGTTTAAACTATTTATTTTTCACAAAAATTAAAAGTTTAATTTATATTTTTTTAGAAAATGGGTCTAACTAAAAGTTTTGAGGTGCTTAATGAGAATTTTTTAAATCATGAGATTTAATTACAAATATTAATTTTTTTTAAAGATTAACATGAATTTCAAGTAGGTACCCAAATTTGAGATTTAGATTAAAATTGGTACAAAGCTTTACTTTTTTTAGATCAAATTTGTACTTATAATTTTTACCAAATTGAACCAAAAAGTTAAATTTATGTATTAATTTAAACTAAAAATTAAGTTCAGATACCCAATTAGATCGAAAAAAAATTAGACACTATATTAAGTATTAAAGTAAAGTTTAAGTAAAAAATACATAATAACCATAAAATAAATTAAATGGGTTAACTTCTAGTTGTTAGGACTTGTTTTTAGTAAAAGAAAACCGGGCTTTTCATCTATGGCTAGACCGGCTAACCCGAATTTGCAATCCTTTTACGGGTCTTCAGGCTTTACATTTGGGATCAAAGCTATGCAAGAGGTTGAACTGGACACGATCAAAAGAGTTAGCCCAAACGCCAGATATGAACTCTACTGGGCCATTAGCGTCGATCTGGGTTTATTTTCACATTAACCAAATCCAGATTCCAATCATAAACGTTGCAAGCAAGCTAGCAAGCTTACGGAGTTGGACATTTCAGCTACACAGGATTGAGAAGTTTGCTTTAGATCCAAGTGAAAAAAATTACTAAAACATACGAACACAGATTACAGGCACCCGCATAAGCTCGCCTAACTTACGAAATCTGAAGCAAAACTCGGCACCAAAAGCCTCAGTTACGGCGCCACGTTATCGACCAGATCGAGGCAATTCCAGGTATAGCTATTGCAATCCTTCAACAAATTTTGTTGTTGGCAGTCGAATTTGTCTTTTTTGTGATTATCTGGTTCAGGTTTGGAATATTTTGTTGTTTCTTTTTTGAATATTGAGTTTGAGGATTATTTTTTTTTAAATTTCGGTTACTTGAGAAATGTTAGAAAAAGAAAAGGAAATTAAGTTATTCTTTTTGCAAAGCGCCGCAATTCCAGGTGTTGCTATTGCAATCATTCAACATTTTTTTTCGTCGTCAATCAAGTTTACCTTTTTGTGATTTTCTGGTTCGGGATTGGAATCTTTAGCTGTTTTTTTAATATTGGGATTGGCGATTCTGTTTTATTTTCGGTAACATGAAAAATTTTAGAAAAAGAAAAGCAAATTAAGTTATTCATCTTGCTAAAATTTCCCTTTAAAATTCCACACACACTGCTGCTATTGGTGGCTTCAATGTTTATATAAATTGATAGTAATTGTTTTCACTCTATTCATTCATGATTGTTTGTTGTGATCGTAGTTAGGAGGGAGATCCTGATGGTGATTGAGACTTGGCTTTGATTTCCAGTCTTTAGAGTAGGAAGCAAAAACGGCGAGGGTTGGATGGACAAGAACAAGAGTCGTACAGATCTGCTCGCCGCTGGACGTCAAAAGGTTTCCATTATATTTACCTTTTCATCTTTGATTTTGTGCTTGTCTCTTTTCCCTAGTTCACCATCATGGTACTATTGCTTTTGATTTGTTTCCACTCTCACAGCTGATTTCTAGTGTTTATTCAACCTACGTTTAGTTCAGTGTTTTAGTTTCCTTTATTTCCACAGTATAACCATTTTGTTTCTAGCTTATGAGATGCGCTTCTTTGTCTGTTTTTAAGGTAATAGGATTGGTTAGCGTATAATTTAATGTCATCTTTTTCAGCTTCAACAATTTCGCCAGAAGAAGGATGGTAAAGGAAGTAGCAGTCGAGGAAAGTCTTCCAAAAAATCCAATAAAACCGATGCTGATACAGCATCTTCCGTTGCCAAACCTACAGTCTCGTCACAGGTCTCTGAAGGGGAAACTACGGCCGTTGACTTGGCTGTGTCACAGTCTACGGAGAGTTCACTGCCTTCTGGGCTTGATTCTACTGCAGTTGTCTCATCACTGGAGCCTACTGTATCTGTGACAGGCACTGTTGAAACTGCAGTAGCCCATAATGCTGGAATACCTGCTGAGGTTGTAGCCCTTGGTGAATGTGATGTTTATTCTTCTGTCTCTAATGGAGGGGAAAGTACTCAGTGTGTTAATAGTATTATGAGCACAGAAATAGGGCACATATCTCCTTTCTCAGCTGTAGATATCTCGGTTCCTGAAGGGGAAAGAAACCATGATACCCTGCCTCATCCATCCACCTCAGTTGATGCCATAGAAGAGATAGTGGTTAAACTCAATGTCGCAGATGCCAACAAGGAAATAGGGCACAATCCACTGCTTTCACAAGATAATTTTCCTGATACGTCCTGTCAAGCAAAGGGAAGATCAGGTACAGATGTAGGTTGTGCTCTTCTTCTCTTCGTACATAGTTTTTTTTAATTTTCTCATATACTCAGTGTTAGGGGATTGCATTGGGTAAATTTGGGATGAGTTATGTGTGGTTTGATGAATAATTAAGTTCTTATTTGTTGCTGGGTAGGGTCAATGCAGGAAGCTGATGGTTTGGGGTTGAACCAATTTGATAGAGGCGGTGAAACAGAGTTTGAAGTTGATGGTATACTTCCTTTGTCGGAGCACGGTGACTGTGCTAAACCTCTTGAAGGAGCAGCTTCAGAAGTAACTAGTGTGGAGGGGCAATCCAGTGAGGCAGATCAGTCCATCGGTAGAGATGATGCATCTCTATCTACTGGGGCAGCCAGCAGTTCCCTGGCAGATGCAAGTTTGGCTGCTAGTTATCAGTTGACAAATAAACTTGCTGAAGAAGCAATATCTTCTTCACCTCTTGAAGAAGAGAAAGAAATGTGCTCTCCGTATGGTGATTATGGTGGTGACAAGAATTTAGAAGAAAAACAGCAACATTTACCTAAGGGCTCCTTGGTGTCTCAGGATGGAAGTCATGAAAGATCTCATCTGACAAAATGGGCAAGTTTATCAGATCCAACTCTGTCCCTTCTCAGAGATGGTTCTCCAGTCAAGCTCTCTCAACTGGTAGATGTGATAAGAAGTCTAGATGAAGAAGAATATAGACATCTGCTAAACTTGCAAGCATTAGTTTCTATTGCAGATATTGGGACTGATAGTTTAGTGCCATCTTACCAACCGAATTTATTTGAGAAAGTGAAAGAGGATTTGTATCTCGCAACTTCTACAAAAGATATATTGTACTTGCAGCTTGCTGAGCAGTCTGATCTTCATATGGAATCTGATCGGCACTGTCAGCAGCTTATTGATGAGATATCTGTGCTTCGCTCTTCCATCAACGAGGTTCTCGAGAGGAATGCATCCCTTGTAGAAGAGCTAGCAGAATGCAGGTCTGAACTCCAGGTTTTTGCTAGTGAGAGGGAGGAGCTGCAAAGCCAATTTAATACTAGTTTGGCACAGGCTAAGGAATTTTCTTCTAGAGCAGAGCAGTTGCAGATTACCCTGGCAAGGTCACAAGAGGATATGTCAAGCCTCTTGTCTGAACTGGCCGAGTGCAAAAATCAGGTGGCCACTTTACAGGTGGATAATGAGAACTTGAATAGGTCTCTTCATTTGCTAATTGAGGAGAGAAAGACGCTTGCTGAGGAAAAGGAATCTTCTCTCCTTGAGAATGAAAAGCTGGAAAAAGAGTTAGCTAGATACAGGGATTTGGAGGTCAGTTTCCTGGAGAAGATTGAGCAGTTAAATTTGAATCTTGCTTCACTGACCGAGGAGAACATTGCACTTGTGGGTCAGAAAATGTCCCTTCCTGAGAATGAGAAGCTCCAGACAGAATTGGCTGACTGCAAGGGCATGATTGCAGCTTTACAAGCAGAACATTCTGACATAAGCAGGAGTCTTGCTTTAATGACAGAAGAGAGAATGAAGCTTGAAGAAGAAAAGGAGTTTCTTGCACTTGGGAAAGAGAAAGCAGCTATTGACTTGGAAGAATGTAAGGATTTGCTGGCTGCTTTACAAGTTGAAAAGTCCAACTTCAATGGGAACATTGTTTTAGTTACAGAGGAGAAAGAGAAGCTTGAGGAGGACAAGGAGTATTTTGTCCATGAGAACAAGAGACTTGCTTCTGAGCTGCTTATTCTTCAAGAGCAGTTAGCTACAGAACATGAGCAACACATCCAACTTGAGGCCGAGCTAAAAGAAGTAACAGTACGCCTGGAGAAACTAGTAGAGGAAAATAGTTTTCTCATTGCCAGTCTGGATGTGCACAAGGCCAAGATAGCAGAAATTGATAGTAGGGGAACCCACAATGTTGAAGCTGGGAGTCAAGTAAAAAAATTGGATGTGGGTAGCAGGGTGCATGAAAATGCTACTGAAATTGAACATTCCTGCCAGATCCCTTGGAAGCAAGATCCTGAATTATCCACTATGGTATTGGAGAAAGCCTTACCTAATGATGTGGGCGGGCTGTCACTTGAGCAGGAAATCTTTGATGATTCTTCCGGTTTTCTAGTTATGAAGGAACACTTGAAGGAGGCTGAAAGAATATGTCAAAACCTTGGGAAGGCAATTGAACGGATGCATTCCCACTCGGTGTCATTACAGCTGTCCAGCAGTAAACCTGCTGTGCCCGGAGTATCAAAACTAATTCAAGCTTTCGAGTCAAAGATGCCTCATGATGAAGACAAGGTTGAGGAAAGAGGTTTGACTGAATGTCAGATTCCGGGGGACCTGTTTAATTCAACTAAAGAGATAACAGAAGATCTGAGGTCAGTACTTAAGCTATTGGTTCAGGATGCCAATTCCTTATATAGAGGAGAGAAGGATTGCAGAAAATCTGCTAATTTGAAATTTGGGGAGCTCATGGTTCTACATGAAGCTTTGAAGGAATACAGTGATAATCTTGAAGCAAGCAACATTGAGCTGGAGGTTCTGTATGAAGCTGCTAAGCAGCATGCATTTTTAATTGAAGCTAAGAACAATGAACTTGAGGTTCTTTATGAAGCTCTAAAGCGGCAAGAAAGTGGCTATATTTCAGAAAATGCTGAACTTTGTCAGAAACTGAGTGAGTCTCAGTTGAAGTTTACAGAAATGCAGGGTCATTTTTCTGATTTACAGAAAAGGTCAGATGGGATGGCTTCTGATTTGAATCAACAGTTAGAAAGTTCGCGGAAGGAAGCAGCTGAGAGGGCATTGACACTTGAACTAGAATGGAAATCTAAGGTTACTCGGATTGTTGAAACAGTCGGGAGGCTTGATGAGTATGTTGGGAGGGTTTCCAGCTCCAGCTTCTCAAATAACAGCAATGATATTTTTGATACAAGTAGCGAGGTTATGACATCTGTTAATTCTGCCATTAACTCAATCCAAGATATGCAAGAGAAACTACAAGCTGCTTATGCAGGTCATGATGCGATATCTAGTTCATACAAAGAAGTGAATGAGAAGTATAACGATTTGCTCAGGGCGAATGAATTTCTAACACAGATGCTACAGGAGATATACCATGGCCTAAAGAAACTTGTGACTGATTCATGCGCATTGGGTGAGGCTGAGAACCCACAAGTTGAGAAGCTGCCTGATCTCTTGGATTACGATAAGTATACAATCTTCATTGAACAACTGGAGAATGTTTTGGGTGAAAGGCTACATCTCCAGTCTGTTAATGACCAGCTTAATTCAGAATTGATGAATAGGACAAGAGACTTTGAGGAAATGGGCAGAGAATGCCTTGATTCAAATGTCATACAAAAGCTTATAGAGCATGTTGAGAATGCTGTAGAACTGGAAGACTATGCAACTGACTCAGATACAGCACCTGCTTCCCGCCTTGAATTGTTAGTTTATTTGCTTGTTAAGAAATACAGAGAAATTGTTAAGCAGGCGAGTGATTGCAGAAAGGAGTCTGGATCCAAAGTGATAGAATTGACAGAATTGGAGGAAAAGATACATCAGTTAGATGCATTGAGGCTTCAGCAGGAACTGGAAATTCTCACTCTGAAAGAAAGTCTGCTCCAGGAAAAGGAAGCCCTTGTGACTGCACATTCAGAGTTGCAGGAGAAAATAATTGAACTTGAACAGTCAGAGCAGCGAGTGTCTTCTGTTAGGGAAAAACTTAGCATAGCTGTAGCGAAGGGAAAAGGTTTGGTAGTGCAGCGTGATGGTCTTAAGCAGTCGCTTGCAGAGACATCTGCTGAACTAGAGAGGTGCTCTCAGGAATTACAAGCAAAAGATGCCCGACTTCAGGAATTAGAAATAAAACTGAAGACTTACTCAGAGGCAGGTGAGCGTGTGGATGCTCTGGAATCTGAACTTTCATACATTCGAAACTCAGCTACTGCATTAAGAGAATCGTTTCTTCTCAAAGACTCCGTACTGCAGAGAATTGAAGAGATTTTAGAAGACCTAGATCTGCCTGAGCATTTTCATTCTAGAGACATTATTGAAAAGGTTGATTGGTTAGCAAGGTCCACCACTGCTAGTTCTTTGCCTCCCACTGATTGGGATCAACAAAGTTCAATTGGAGGTTTACAGTCTGACGCAGGTGTTGTTTCTGTAGATACCTGGAAAGAAGATGCACAACAAGGCTCAACTTTAGGGGAGGACTTGAGAAGAAAATATGATGACATTCAGGGCAAGTTTTATAGGTTGGCAGAACAAAATGAAATGCTGGAGCAGTCCTTAATGGAGAGGAACCACTTGGTGCAAAAATGGGAGGAACTTTTGGATGGAATCTATATGCCTTCACAATTGCGGTCCATGGAACCTGAAGAAAAGATTGAATGGTTAGGAGGGGCCCTTAAAGAATATAATCATGAAAGAAATTCTTTGCAGAAGAAGATTGATAATCTTGAAAATTATTGTGGGTCACTAGCTGCTGATTTGGAAGAGTCAGAAAAGAGAGTATGTAGTCTTGAGGCTGATCTTCAATCAGTTACACAGGAGAGGGATGCTTTTTCAGATGCTAATCATGAAAGAAATTCTTTGCAAAAGAAGATTCATAATCTTGAAAATTATTGTGGGTCACTAGCTGCTGATTTGGAAGAGTCGGGAAAGAGAGTATCTAGTGTTGAGGCAGATCTTCAATCAGTTATGCTTGAGAGGGATCAGCTTTCTGAAAGATTGGAGACTATGTCTTCTAATCATCATAATCTTTTGGAAAAGGTAGCTCATTTTGAAGTTGAGAATGAAAAACATCAGATTAGAGTCTCTAGTTTGCAAGAAGAATTGGTTAAGAGGATCGAGGAAGAAGAACGTCTTCTTGAGATGGATGGTGAGATAAGGAGACTTCAGCACATGATTTCTGATGTATTGCAGGACACTGATGCAGAAGATTTGATTTCGGATGGCAGTAGTACTGCATGCTTGGAAGGATTATTGAAGAAGCTTATAGAGAATTACACTCATCTCAAGTCTGTGAATTCTGAACTTGTGGAGACCAAGCTAGGTGATGCAACCCTTGATGAAGCTCGAAGCAGAGACACACTGAATACCGAGGAGGATGTGGCTTCTTTAAAGAAAGAGCTGGAGGCGATGCTGCATGAATTGATGCAAGTGAAGGGGGAAAGAGATGAAATATTTGGAAAGCATCAATCTTTGCTTCATGAAGTTCAAGCACTTGAAAGGAAAAGGGAGGAGTTGCAAGAGCTCGTTAATCAAGAAGAGCAGAGGTCAGCTTCTCTTAGGGAAAAGTTAAATGTTGCCGTTAGAAAAGGGAAATCTTTGGTGCAGCAGCGAGACAGTCTGAAAAAAACTATTGAAGAGATGAATGCCGAGCTGGAACACTTGAAATCTGAGCTCAGCCACAGGGAAAATGCTCTGGCTGATTATGAATTGAAGATGAGGGACTTTTCTGTTTACCCTGAAAGAATAGAAGCCTTAGAAGCAGATAGTTTGTACCTGAGGAATCATCTGTCAGAAACTGAACGTATGTTAGAGGAGAAAGGGAATATTTTGAGCAGGATATCAGATGCAATATCTGACAGTGATGTTGGGGGTGAAATTAATATCTTTGATCCGGTGGAGAAGTTGAGACGAATTGAGAAAGTCTGCCATGATTTGCGTGCAGCTGTAGCTTCTTCCGAACAAGAGTCACGGAAGTCAAAGAGAGCCGCTGAGCTACTGCTTGCAGAGTTGAATGAAGTGCAAGAGAGAAATGATGGTCTTCAGGAAGATGTAGCAAAACTTGCCAGTGAACTTACAGAAGTCATTAAAGAAAAGGATGTGGCAGAGGCTGCAAAAGTTGAAGTTCTCTCCCGTCTTGAAATTTTATCTACAATTCATTCTGAAGAAAGAAGGAAACAATATTCTGAATTAATGATGTTTCAATCTAGTATAAACACATTGAGGAAGGGTGTCAATGATATTCACAACCTGTTGTCTAATGTTTTCTCAAAAGACTTGGAATTTCTGCAAAATTTGGAGGCTAACATTAAGTTATGCTTGGAAGGGGGTGATGCCCAAGATTCGTCTGGCTCTCCATACAGTATGCCCAGCAATTTAGAGGATAAGGTAACATATGGTCTGTCTTTCCTTTGTGCATTCAGTTTGGGATCTGCCTTTTTCAGGAAACGTGGTGGTTTGCCCGTCATGTTTCATTTCTATTTTCCTTTTGCAATCAATTGTTGGTCATACTTGTATTGTTACCATTTTCTTTCTCCTTGAGTTGCATACAAGTCAACTATGTTGAACCAAAAACCTTGATTGGCCAAAAAAATAATCACCTTTGTTGTCTCATTGAGGTATTTCATGAATAGGTTGTTAATTTTGATTTTTTTTCTTGGTTTCCTCTTCAGGAGAACATTCAATTCGCAGATACTTGGCCAGTTGCCAATTTGCAGGATCCTTTGGATGACGATGCAATAGTTGAAGTTTGCAGTTTAATCTGGCATCACCTGCAAGATTTGAGAACTGAAATTACTGCACTGAAAGAAAATTTTATTGTGCAGTCAAAATCATTACAAGAAAAAGGTCATGGGGTATGGAATGAACTGGGAATCTTGTATAGAGAACGGAATTCTATGACAGAATCATTTGAAGCTATGAAGAGAAACATTAGGCATATAGAATCAGTTGGGAAAGAGAAAGACACAGAGATTGTTGCGCTGCGAAGAAACATTGCCTTGCTTTATGAAGCATGTGCTAATTCAGTCTTGGAGATTGAAAATCAAAAGGCCGAGCTGTTAGGAAATAATTTTGCTGCAGCAGATCTGGTGACTAACATGAAGCCTATAATATTAGCTGATGGAGTACTTTCTTTTGGTGGACAAAATAGTGTTGCCACTGAGGAAAATATCAAGACTATGTCAGATAAACTTTTTTCAACAGTGAAAGATTTTTTGAGTGTGAAAGCTGAAATTACTGAAGGAAGCCAGAGGGAAATGAAAATAACCATAGCAAATTTGCAGAAGGAGCTTCAGGAGAAGGATATCCAGAAAGATAGGATGTGCATGGAGCTTGTTGATCAAATCAAGTTAGCTGAAGCGTCTGCCGCGAATTACTCACGAGATCTTCAATCTTCAAAAATCCTTGTGCATGATTTGGAGAAAGAACTGGAAGTAATGAGGGAAGAACAGACTTCACTGCAGCAGAGAGTAAAAGAACTGCATGATGTGCAAGCCAACACAGTGGAATTGCAGGATAGAGTCAAATCACTGACAGATGTATTATCATCGAAAGACCAAGGCATGTTTCATTGTTTGAATCCTACTTTTTATTTTCCTCGCATAATCATTTGGTTTTGGAATCTTCATTTGTGAATGCTATTTCCTGACAGAAATTGAAGCCCTTATGCAAGCACTTGATGAGGAGGAGGTCCAAATGGAAGAGTTGACAAAGAAGATTGAGGAACTGGAGAAAGTACTGCAACAGAAGAACAGAGATTTAGAGAAGCTTGAAGCTTCTCGTGGAAAGGCTGTGAAAAAGCTTTCCATCACAGTGAGCAAGTTTGATGAGCTTCGTGCTCTATCAGAAAGTCTTATTACCCAGGTTGAACAGCTGCAATCACAACTACAAGATCGGGATGCTGAGATTTCCTTCTTAAGACAAGAGGTCACAAGATGCACCAATGATGTTCTTGCCGCATCACATTTAAGCAATAAAAAAGACTCAGACGAGATAAATGAGTTTCTGATTTGGTTTGAATCAATTGTTCCTCGTGTTGGTTTACCTGATCTTCATTTTGATACGAAGAACAGTCAGGTGTCTGAATACAAGGAAATAATACATAAAAGAATTAGCTCTATGATATCTGAACTAGAGAACCTTCTGGGGGTTGCTAAAAATAAGGATGAATTGTTGCAAGCAGAAAGGAGTAAAGTGGAGGAGTTGATGTGCAGAGAAGAAACCCTCAAGAAGACTTTGCATGAGAAGGAATCCCAGTTAAATTTGCTTGAAGGTGTGGGAGATGTGGGTCAGGCAGCTAGTTTGAACTCTGAAATCGTGGAGGTTGAACCTGTGGTAAGTTATTAGTTGTGTTTGCAAGTGTCTTGAACAGCATGCTGTTAGGACTTAGGACCTTTAGAAAGCTAGTGATGGACAAAACTGAGATGTGAGCGATGAAACCTAATTTCTATCTCACAATGTCCTGTTTCTCTGTTTGCTTATCAACATTTCACATTTTACTCTGGGAGGTAGACAACTTGTCTGGTTTCATGAGATAATCAATAGATGCAATGAGTTCAAGCTATAGAATCAAAATTCATATGACAAATAATAATGATTGTAAAAGCATATACATACTTAAATCTTACCTCACATTAATAAGTTAATCTTTTGCATAATCAATAGCATGATAAATATATTTATATATATTGAGTAGTCTATTTTGCTGACTATCTGTCTAGATGAACAAGTGGGCAATAGCAGGGGGCCCTACAGCATCCCAAGTTCGCAGTTTGCGCAAAGTCAATACTGATCAAGTTGCTATTCCTATAGATACGGATGATGGTAACAATAGTAGGTTAGAAGATGAAGATGAAGATAAAGGTATCCTGTACTATTTGCAATTTTTTATATGTTCATACTTATTTCTGCTTCAAGTGAAGATAGCTTTTAATTAAATGCATAGATCTTTTAATCCTTACATTTTAATTTTCCCAGTTCATGGTTTCAAATCACTTACCACATCAAGGGTTGTTCCAAGGTTTACAAGACCGATAACCGATATGATAGATGGCTTATGGTAGGAGTCATTTCTACTTTTCAGTTTGTTTTCATCTAAAGTAGTGCAAAATTCATTTGGGCTGAGATTTAATTTTATTTATTTACACTCCAAAAGTGGCCTTTTCATCGGGTTATGTTTATGTAATGTGCCAGGGTTTCTTGTGATCGAGCGCTCATGCGACAACCTGCCTTACGGCTTGGCATTATACTCTATTGGGCTTTATTGCATACACTGTTGGCAGCTTTTGTATTTTGAGAAGTCAATGTGGTTAGTGGCCCTTTTCTGAGATGTAGTTATTTCACGTGGTTCTATGACTCTGCTTTGTAAACAAGTTTATCTTTAACCTCCCTGGTTTTTCTTTATATACCTGTGAATCCTGTATGAGACTTGTGTTTTATCTATTTCCTGTCCCGTTTCTTACAAAACCGATCAGGTTTTGTATTTTATTGTCTTGCTTTTGTGCAGGTTGATTTTGTGAAAAGGTTTAGCAAGGGATGCCGACCATGATTTTGCCTTCAAATGCATGCTTGGCTCCATTATCAATTTCCCGACTTTCTGATCGTGATCCATTGATTCATTTTAGCTCAACCAGGCAACTGTGGTTTGCAGTTTTTATTTGGATGCACTTCTCAGGTAGCTTGGTGATGTCCAATAAGTAAAAAAAAATCTTGTTACAATTATTTTTAGACATAGTACAAGGATTGTTCAGTTTGAACCAGCCGAAGGTTGTATAATGCTTATTGTAGTTAAGTGATTTGTCTACATGTTTAATTGTTTATACTACACAAACAGAAATGCTGCATTTTGATTAGTGTTCTTTCTATATACATCGTTGGCATATATTTTCATTACACTTTGTGCCTATCTAACCTTTATTTTACAGATTTGCCTCAGTACATTCGATTCTCGCGTCTCAATCTATTAAGAAGACGAACTAGCAATGTTAGCAGAGGCATTACAGGTTATACAGCAACGTAAGCTTCTATTTCTTTAATGGAAAATATAAAAAAAAAATTACATATATAAAAGCTTCATTTCATACAATAGTAATAATGATCAGGCTTAAAGCCAGCGGAGTATCACATTATCAGATCTTTTGTATTTGGATACACACACCATGTTCAGGTTCAACAAGCATCCGAAAAACGGGAGAATGGCGATAACTCGGAGATAGAGATAGAGTGAACTTGGAGACGATAAGAGCTAGAAGAACATTCAATTGAACCATTGCGAAGTTCTTACCCAAGCACAGCCGAGTTCCTAAACCGAATGGGATATAGCCTTGTGGGGATTTGCAAGCTTTGGAGACACCATTGATGAACCTACCAGGCTTGAACTCATTAGCATCCGGTCCCCATATGTCAGGATCCCGATGCAAAGTTGGAATCAGAGTCCAAATGCATACCCCTTCTGGAACCAAAATACTCCCAATCCGAGTCTCTTCCAGTGCCACCCTAGTCACAAATGCTGCTGCTGGGTAAAGCCGCATGGTTTCTTGAATCACCATAGTCACCTGCATATTATGGCAGAAACCCACATTTTACAGCTTATTAGAAGCATATACATATATATTAGATGAGTTTGTTTACCGTTTTCAATCGAGATATGGAGTCGGCATCAGGCAGGCCATTAGTGCAAACTTGAGCCACCTCTTCTTGAATACGAGATTGCCACTCCGGATGCAGAGCGAGTAGCATCAAGCACCAGGAGGCAGTGATGGCAGTCGTTTCATGGCCGGCGAAGTATATATTCTTGCAATTATCAACTATAAACTTCTGCGGCGAACCCTTGCCGAGCCCCACACTCGCATCATTCACAGCACTCTCTAATATCAGCTGCATTAAATCTTTTTGACCCGAAGATTTGTCTAAGCATTCTTGTTGGCGTTGTTTCACAGTCTCCCAAATCAGAAACTCTACCTCTCTTTCTAAATTGCTAACCTTCTTATTGTTGGAAAGAAACCTGCCAATTCAATCAATACATTGTGTTTTTTACTGCATGCAAATCAAAACAGTGGGTGTGGAAATATTGTACCTTGAACCATTGAGGCCAAAAAGAAAGCCTTGCTTGGTAATGGTGGTTTGAATGGTCCTAAGCTTGGAAAAAATCTGTTTGCCTTTAACATAAGAGCTCCCAAAACACGCCCTTGCGATAACATCGGCTGAAACGCTCCTGAAATCCTCATCCACATTAATCTCGGCTGACATACCGCCTTCTGCATCGATGGCGGCTTCCCATTTTTTAAGCAACGGCACCGTTGATTCCACCATGAGCCCCACCATGTCCTAAGAGATTTGCATGATACATGATCAATCAGTTTTTAGACTAAGTGCTGTTGGTTAATTAAATGAAATCCAAAGTATTTATTTGTGGTATTACCTTAACCTTGTCCATGAAGAATTGTGGCGCAATGATCTTCCTTTGATGGGCCCAAAATTGGCCGCTGGATCTTATAATGCCATTGCCGAGCATGGGTTGGAGTGCCTTGGTAATATAAGAATCCTTGCCCAACTGCAGAGTGTTCAACTGGTTCATTTCCTTCAGTATCTCTAGGTCGCCCACATACAGGTGTTGCCTAAGCCCCGTCGAATACGTATATATTTGACCTGCATTAATAATTAATTTCAACACTCTTTATTAATGACATACATACATACATACATACATACATACATACATACATACATACATACATACATACATACATACATACATACATACATACATACATACATACATACATACATATATACATACATACATACATACATACATACATACATACATACATGCATGCGCCACTGAGTAGCATCTAATTGGAGTGGTTTTGGGTCCCTAAACAGCCAGTTTAGGGCCCTACCGAATATCCGTTTGCTAATACGGACAGCCTTGGCCCTTCTTCTAAAATCTAAACTACGAAATTTAGGATATAAACATATGGAGTATTTTATGATCTTGGAGATAACATAATATGTATCAATATTGTTGTTTGTGATATATATAAGAACATATGTAAGATTTTATGTTAGGAGTGAGAACTTTTAAAAAGATATATTTAAATTTTAAGGACTATTTAGATCATCAATAGAAAATATATAGAAAATTTTGAATCATATGAAAATTTATTATTTTTAAAGGGTGCGACCATACCTCAGGACTCCTATCGGTCTATATAAGAACATATATATAGATGGACCAATAGGAGTCCTGAGATATAATCGCACCCTTTAAAAATAATAAATTTTCATATAATTCAAGTTTTTTTTTTACATATTTTCTATTGATATATATATATGGGATCCAATTACACCATGTAACTAGTTTTACACTAATCCATGACAATTGGATGAGTGAAATTGATGGATGAGATTAGAAGTAGGATATGTGAAGATTATCACTTGGAAAAAAAATTAAGAAATTAATCTCATTCATTCATTTTACTCATCCAATGGCCATGAATTAGTGTAAAACTAGTTGAATTTTACATAGTATAAGTGGATCTTCTCTAGAGAGAGGTATAGAGAGAAAAGTAAGCCCTTAACACAATGAAACAAATAACAAGTATAGCTTTCTTCTATCAAACTGAAAAGAAAAAAGAGATGATGTTACCATCATTTTCCACAACCTATGAATAGGTCCATAAAATAATCAGGAGCTACATTTTACCTGGCTTCTTAATTCTCTATATGTTACTATCACTTACATAATATTGTTGATTGATAGAGCGTGTATATACTAAAGTGATGTAATTTTATATATATATATATATATATATATAAAGCTACAATTAATTACGATGAAAGATGCTAGCTACTAGTTTTCATGTTGGGATCTTTGATGTGGGATATGCTGTTATATTATGCCAAAAAATATAAAAATATTTGACTTAAAATAAATAGTTGAAACAAATTAAAAATTGAAGAAATTAATGGTTGGACGGTGTAATGTTTTCTAGAACACAATAATTGGTTTCTCATATTAAAAATATGTTAGTTTGAGTCATTGTCTTCACACTTACACTCACCCCACACACTTATATAGTATTTGTTTTAGTATCTATCCATTAGTTATTAAATATGGACCGAATATTCAAAAAATTATTGTAAATTAATTTTTTTATCTAATTTATTATGTTTATAATATCAAAATTTAAACTTTTAATTTTACTGACACTTCATTATACTAGAACAATTGATAATTAATATATATAACGTATAGTAGTACAAAATATCATTTTTAGTGTGGAAGAAAGGGATAAAATTCGGCTACCCTTTTTCGGTGCCCCTACTTATGCCCCAACACTAAAAAATATTACAAAAATAAATTTCAAACCCTAACCCTAAATTCTAAATCCTAAATTATACCTCCTAAAAATATACCCTACCTTAAATTCCCTAAACCCTAAATTTAATTTTGAGCGTAAAGACATATGTAGGGACAGCAAAAAGGAGTAAAATATTTTTATCCGGAAGAAATTTTATTTTAAGGGCGTGTCTATAATGAAGTCATGAAATGAAAAATGAAGAGCAAAATTGCCGCCCTGAGTAATAGTTGAATGTGATGGCCTCGTGGAGATGGGGCCATAACATCAGGCGCCTGCTCAGCAGTCAAACTCAGACAACTCTCCGAACCCACATTATTTGCCCCATATTCTCATTCATTAATGCCCAACCGTATCTATGATCTACCCATCTGTCTTCTCCATTTACTTCTTTATGTTTTTTTTTAGCTCTTTTTTCCCATTATATTCACAGAAAAGGCAGACGTTTAGTTTTCTGAATCATTCCTATAGTGTCTATATGCAAAGAAAGTGTTGCGTTCACTTCAAAAACTCTTCTGAAAGTGAAAGATGGAAGAAAAAAAACAAAGCAAAAATCTTCAACATTTGCCTAAAATAAACAAAACAAAAAACCACCTGATCTATCACGCAGACTGCAGAAAACTTTCCAGTATATATATCTATCGTAGATTGACTTATAATGATGAAATACGTATATGGTTCTTACCGTATTCTTTTCTCCAGTGATCCAGATATGGGAAGAGCGTGGAAGTGTAGTCATGAGCAACGATTTCGGAGTGGTTCCGACGAGTCTTGTTTGCCTTTAACTGGATTCGCTGCATCTCCGGTACATTGCCGTAGAGAAACGACGGCGGTGGTCCGGTGATGCCTTGCATGCACAGCTTCTTTCTAAGCCTTTGAGACTCGAGCCAGCTGCTGGTGTAGTAATGGAAGACGTAGCAAACGGCTGCGGCAAGGGCGACCGAGAAAACGGTTTTCAACGTGACCAGAAACAACTCCATTTTTCTGATAACTCTCGGATTCTAATCTATACTTTGAATTTTTTTCAAGTACTGAAGGAGCCAAGCTTAACACACACATATATAGTTAGAGAGTTGTACATGTATATGATGGATGTGTTATAAGTAGTTAATTTTATAGGAGGGGGAGAGATCAGGTGACATTAATGCGAAAGGGATTAGTTTTAAGCAAGTAGACATTAACCTACAAATTGAAAAGGACCGGTGGACCAACATTTGATGTGAAGTGTACATTTTCTATTGGTTTCATAAATTAATTAAATATTGTCGATGGAGTATAGCTCAATTGACATTGTCATTGGTACAATATACATGAGTATGAGATGGAAATTCTCTGCCCCTTTTCGGTGTCCCTACTTATGTTTTCACGCTCAAAATTAGGTTAGGGTTTATGGTTAAGGTTTAAGAAATTTAGGATAGGGTGTCTTTTTAGGGTATATGGTGTAGGGTTTAGGATTTAGAATTTAAGGTTAGGGCTTAAAATTTAATTTTATAGTGTTTTTTAGTGTTGG
This sequence comes from Hibiscus tridactylites, assembly GCA_958450335.1. Classification (NCBI taxonomy): domain Eukaryota; kingdom Viridiplantae; phylum Streptophyta; class Magnoliopsida; order Malvales; family Malvaceae; genus Hibiscus; species Hibiscus tridactylites. Next base: position 2,571,597 of record OY288277.1, on the reverse strand, counting down.
GGCATAAGTAAGAGCACCGAAAATGGGCAGAAGATTTTTATCCATGAATATGTGAATTTGGGCATATTTAAGCGCTCAATATCTATCAAATTATGGGTGAGAATAGGGACGAACGTAAAGATTTTAGGTCATGGTGTTTGAACTATTAGAGAGCTACTAGAAAGTTTAGGGTACGAAATTTCAAAAGTCTAGGAGGTACAAACTTAGATCATAAATAGAAAATACTTAAACTATATGAGATCCGTTTGAAATTTTTAGGGAGTGTGACTACTCCCTTCCAGTATCCTCACACTCCTCCCTTCCAGTATCCCCTCGATCAATCTTTAGGTGAGGAGGGACCTGAATAATATAAGCATTTTAACTTGAGTATTAATTTAGTTGATAATTTATAAATAAAAATATTTATATATATATATATATAAATATATATATTTTTATAAATTATTAAATGATATTTAAAATTAACTTTACCATTTATATTTATTACATGATATCTTTTTAAAAGAAATTCCGTAATTAAAAGTTAATGAAAATTTTGTTTAAATATTTTTAAGGATCCAATGAAATTTGCTTGGAGGCCAAGAACTTGTTTATTTATTGGGTTTGGGAAAGTTACCAAGAAAAAGAAGATTATATCTTAATTGGTTTTAGTAACAAGTTATTAAAAATTTAATTCATAGATGAAGTCATTAGCCTTTGTATTAATTATTAACGTTGACTTATATTTTATGGTTGACTTGTATATTTCTTGAACGGATGCACGCACATGCATACTTTGAAAATAAGGAGCATTAAACTATGTAGGCTTCAATCTCTAAGCTCAGGGACGTTGAGAAAGGCTTATCAAATCCTGTAAACTAAGCTGCACCTTGTATATTTACTTGGCAAATCATGACTTTTTGGATAATATCACTTGGGCTAAATTAAAATTTGGATTTGCTTCATATATATTTATATGAATTGATTCGAGATTATTTATATACATTGTAATATTTTGGATTTAATATATTATTTTTATTATAACTTTAAAATATAAACTACACTGAACTTTTTTATTTTTCAAAATCGACTAACGACGATGACGGTTTATTATCAGTCTCTTGCATCTCTCTATTGCTTCAATCATTCTCTCTTCTTCTTCTTCTTTCGTTCTCATCTCTCTAGGTTTTGTTTTGCTTATCTGTTTTTTTTTTGTTTAATAAGTATACTATTTTTTCTTATGAAAAATGTGGATGATTTTGTCGGTTATTGTAGCACTTTTTGTTTTTCTTTTTGTAAGTTTTTTTTTCAGGGTTGAATCAGTTGTTACATTTTCATTCAATTGTTATTTATCTTGTTGTTCTATATTTTTGGACTTATTTCGGTTCTGTCATATTGATAGGTGTTAACCATCACTCCAAATATGTCATGCTTGAATTATAATAAGCTAATTGTTATGTTTTATTATTATGTTAGTGTCGATAGTGCTTACCTTCTCCGTTTACATTAGGATTCGTTTGCATTTTTTTCAGGTTATTTGGTTTGATTTTTTAATTATTTCAACGTATGATCTCATTTTTCATTATTCAATGGTTAAGTTATGTTGTTTTATGTTTTAAAATGACCGATTAATGTAACTAATCTACCATATATTTTATAGACTATGCTTTTCTTAAGAGAATGAACTTTAATTGCATTAAAAAAATACTAGTTACCCAATTTTTATGTTTAACATCTTAACCAAGGTTACTAACCAATTATTATAATATAAGTCATCAATCTCTAGAGGTTAAACCTCTCAGTTGACACTTTCTTTTTCTCATAAGTTGTGAGTTTATGATTCAATTAAAATAAAATTTTTCTTCCCCTTTCTCTAGGTAGAAAACGTTAAAAAATTATTATAATATAAAACAAGAGTGATAACCGATTTCACATATGGTGATATTTGAACTTAAATATTCAAAATATTAAAATATAATTGTATAAGAAAACAAATCCTTATTTGATAAAAAAGGGCTCATCCTTGTATTAAATCCCGCACAACGTAAGGTACATTTTTTTAGATATATATGCACAAACGCTAAAAGGTCACCATTGCTCGTGACTAGTGTTTCACTTATATCACAAATAAGTATCTACAATATATTGTTTTTTTATATAAATATTGAAATATATTTAGTTTAAATAATATATATATATTATCAAAATAGGTACCTGACGTATCTTTTAATCAATGTTATATGTCAATTTTAAGAAACCTACACTACAAGAAAATGCATTTGTAGTGACATTGAAAATAGTCACAAAAAGTGTTAAATTTAGTCACTGAAATTTACAGTGACTATTTTTCTAAGTCGTCATATGTCGTCACTAAAAACTCCGTCACTATTATATTAGTGACAACTTTCATGTATTTTGTCACAATAGTTATGTTTTTATGACCACACTATTTGACACAAATGATTATTAATAGTGACTAAAATTTAGACACTAATGTTATTCTTACTAGTGACAAACATTCTATCACAAATACATATTTAAATAGTGTCTAAAATATGTCGTCACTGTCAATAATTAAAAATTAATTATATTTTTAGTTGTAACCATTTTTTAGTAAATAAATGCAATGCATGGCTTCAAGAAGGATCGAACCTGAAACCTTTAGGGCGAGAGTGCAATACTTATCCACTAGGCTAGGCAAGAAATTTTATACTATTTTGAAAGAAAAATAATATTTAGGTTTAATTGTAATTGAAATTAATTTTAAAAATATTTATTAATTATAACACATTATTATAATAATAATAATTTACTTAATTTTTCTATGGTTTCTTATACGAAGTACGTATGTTAAAGAAACTATTAAGATTTTTTTTTCTGTAGGAAAAACTAATCAAAATGGAATATATCTGTTAAAATTTTCAAAAAAAAATTCTATCATATATTATGCTAAAATCACATAGTAGTCTTTGTGCTCTAATTTGGTCACTTTAAATTTCTATACTTTTTATATTTTGAATTTTTTATCCTGACATGAATGGTCGTATTTAAATATGTTAAGTAAAATTTTCTTTTTAGCTAATTTGTTATACATAAGTTGTTTATTTAATTTTTTCTTTAATTTGATCATTTTTAGTCCTTGCAATTTAGTCATATTGTCGGTGCCTCGTTAGGATTATGATTAAAATTTGAAAATTTGAAAAATATAGAGACTAAAGTTGATCAAAAATAGATTGACTAAAACAACAATTTACACATAGTATAGACTATATAAATATTTTAACTTTTGACAAACTAGTTTATGATAACTTTAATTTTTATAATTATAAAAATAAATTTATCATTGTGACAATGTCTAATTTGTCATTACTTTTATTTTTTTATTTGTGACAAAATTTATCACAACAAAAAGTGAAACTTTAAGTGACAAGTAATTTCATTGTAACAACAAATATCAAATAATAGTGACCACTTCACATATCGTCACTATCATGTGTCAAAGTTTTAGTGACAATAAACTTTGTGTCACAATTGTATACTTATAGTGAGAATTCATTTGTGAAAAATACAATCGTCACAATTACTACTGTTACAGTGACCAAATAAAAATATGTCACAATTATTTATACTAATTGTGTCGCACAAAAAAATTGTCACAAAAAATTAATATTTGTGACAAAATTATTCCCAGTCACTATCAATTTGTCACTAAAAACTTATATTCTTGTAATGCTAGATGAAAAAAATATTTTGAGTACCTATTTTGACTAAAAAATGTACTCTAAGTATTTATTTTAACCAAAAGAATATTTTAAGTACCTAAATAAAAAATTAGTATATTCTAAATAGTTATTTTTAATATAAGCTATATACATAACTACATGTATAGTTCTTTCTCTTTCGGTCTTTCTTGTAATGGATTTAGGTTTTCTAAAGAATGCCGCTTCAGCGCTTCTGTTGCCCTAATTAAGCTTTGGAAGTGTTTGGCGTTATTTATGAATAAAAAATTATTTTTTTATTTTTTGTTAACTAAACAAAATTATTTTTTATTGTTAAAAGTATAAATATTGATGGGTCTGAGGGAACTCAAGTTATTGATGGTCTAAGTCCACTTCTTAATTACTTTTCTAATTGTATTTAAGCTCAATCTCTAGAGTTAATCCTTGTTTTGAGAAGATGTTAAGTGTCATTATTGGATGTTTAGTGCTGCCGGTGCCAAATAAAAGGTGCAGAGGTGAGTCATTGCACTTAATTCCCTATTTCTTCGCATATACTGATATACACATGTGAACAGATAATACCATAATCACATAACTATAATCAATGGGGTTTTGGACATGTACAAGATGAATGATCACACATGATCATAAAAAAGAGAAACCCTAAATGAGTTGAATTAAATGTTTATAAGAGAAAATAAAAAAAATTAATTTAATAAATTACAAGAAAAATAAAAATGACTTTAAATGGCCCCATAATATATTTTTTACCAAGTATATATATATATATATATTTAAAAGGCCTTATACATTTTTGGGATTATAAATTAAAAAATCTCGTTTTAATAAACTATACAAGTTCTCCTAAACTTTTGAACCATTCATGAGTACAATAAAAAAACATGTTTGCATGTCACATGTGTGGTTTTCACTCGTTCATGTAGAATCTCTTGCAGTATAAAAAGGTTTTCGACACTTTTTTTTTTTGATATTTTTAATATGATTTTACGATAATATATTTTTTAAAAGCATAAACTCACGTATCATATAAATATTTTTTTACAGAATCACAATTTTTTATGACGGCTGGAAACGATTGATCTGGAGTCGCAACCCGATGAGTTGCTATTTTTTTTTTTTTGCAGAAAAATAAGGAAGAAACAACCACATCATAACACCATTAATGATTTAATAATTTTGTAATCAAATCAGTACGTAATTAAAAAAATAGTAACAAAATTAAAATGTTTAAAAGTGTATTGACTAAATCAATACACGATCTAAAGTTTAACTACACTATTTATATTATAATACTAATTAATATTAAATTGAAAAAATAGGATAGGGTTAACTCATAGATAGTTGTACAATGGATATACAGATTGGAATAAAAAAAAGTTGGGTATTGGGTTTGGAATTTGGATCCACTAATAATGCAAGTGGGCAATTAATAATAATGTTAAATTAATACTATATCTTTATTTCCCCCTACTTATTCCTCAAGACCTCAACTTGGTATTGTTGGGGAAGGAAGAAACATGGGAATTATTTTGTGAATGATGAATAAGATCTTGGTTCCCGAAACTTCAATTATTTAATATATGTTTAAAGTTTTTGCTACCTAATACTTACAATACGATGTTTAAAATTATTATGTAAATATATTTCTTTTAAATAATGTAAAAGTAAATATAAATTAATATTTGTTTATATATATTTTTAATTTTTTATAATATATATATAATTTACAGACAAAACGATTACACCCATATTTCATAAAATAAATATCATTCATTTTTTACTGGAACTACTTACATGACTCTAAATAATTATTAACTAACCTTAAAAGATATCTACGCTATAAAATAAAAACCCTTATAGAAACATAGAAAGCATATGGTAAAAGAACTGTGGGGGAGGGGAGTCTGCGCACATTAGTCTAAAAGTGATTATAATATAATATTCGTTTATACATGTTTTTAATTCTATGATAATATATACACTTTACAGATAAAACGATTGAGTTTAGGTCTTATAAAAGAAATATTATCTATTTTTCACTCAGACTACTTGTTACATTCAAATAGAAACAATAATTTTTTTTTGGATAATCAGAAACAATAAATTTATTCAGTAAAAAAATATAAATAAACGAGGCGAAATTAATAAGGGTGGATGTAGTTAGGGGTGTGAAAAAATTCGATCTGATCTGTTTATCTGTTAACCTAATCTAAAATTTCGAATATCTGATTTATTTTTTATTTTATTTTTTGGATAATTCAGATCGAATATCTGAAAATTTTGGATTAGATAGAGTAATTATTTAATATTTGGATCGGATATTCAAAAACTCAGAAATTCAAAAACTATATAGATATGAATCTTGTTATATTCAATATTTTTACTTGTTATATATGAAAAACAAAAAAATTTACGGATTTAAATCTTGTTATATTCAAAAATTCAAAAATTTCTTATATATGACTGTCAATTTTTTTATAAAAAAAAAACTCAAATCAAATCATAAGTTCCGATATTCGGATATACAATCCGAAAATCTGATATCCTGTTTTTCCAGATCAGATATATATCGCTAATTTTTTATTAGAAAAATTTGGATATCCGAAATACGAAATGTACACCCCTAAATGCAGTAGTAGTAACTAGTGGCATTTTTTTTTGACAAAATAATAATTAGTAATAACAAACATCGTATTGTTAAAAAGTTATAGATTCAGATTATAAATTAGAAAATAATATAAAAATATAATTAAAATCAACAATAAAATTAAGACGTTGAATGTTCACAAAAAGGAAAATTAAGATGTTGAATGCAATTTAAAGATGAACAAAATAAAGTAGAAGCGGTGGGAGTAGACATCGGTAGGACGATGGTTTTCTCTCCAATTATCGTATCTAATATCATATCTTATCTTATGGTAGTTGCACTCTGGCAAGCCTCATCGCGGTCCCTTCTTCCACAATTCATAAAACCTTGGGAGTTTAATAGCAACTAACAACAATTTATTCAAATCATCTTACCGAATTTCAAGTGCCATTAAATTAGGGATGGGCACGGGTCGGGTCGGATTTTTGGCCTACCCAAACTCAACCCGAAACTAATAATCCTAAAATCGAACTCGACCCGATCACATTTTTTAAAAAAACCGACCTGACCCGAAAATAAATATTCTAAACCCGACCCGACCTATAAAAAATAATTTTAGGGACCTAATTGTATAAAAATGATTTTAAGAGACATAATTATAAAAAAAATAATAAATTTAAGGACTAAATTATAAATAAAAAATTAATTTTAAGGACATAATTATAAAATATATATAAGGGGTATTATTATAAATATCCCTAAAAAATTTAGAGAAAAATTACACTATTAGTCTCGAGTCGAGCCGGGTTAAATTTTCACTCCAAAGCCCAAACCCGACCTCGTCCTACACAAAAACCTGACCCAAACTTAATTTATTCATAAAAATACCCGACCCGATCGGGCCGGATCAGGTCGAAACCCATCGGGCCCGGGTGAAATGCCCATCCCTACATTAAACGCTTGAATCAATTGACTGGGGTTATTTCAACTTAACTAAAGGTCTTAAATTCAAATAAATTAGGAATACAATAATATTAAATAATTGATTGGGGTAATTCTTATCTAGCTAGATGATATCAGTCTCTAGAATAAATTAGAGGACGCTCATGGTCCATACACACACAAAAAAACAGCAACTTATTTTCACTATTTAAATATAAAATTATTATTTTGTTATTATATAAAACATTATTAAGGTAAATTAAGATTATTTTGAAAAAAACCATTCATGTATCAAAGAATGGTTTTTATATTATTAATTTTTATGAATAAACTACAGGTGATTACAAGGTAGTATTTGTTCAACATATTTTTAAACCTTTGACAATGTACACACTTTGTTGACAAAAACGATTGAACTCGAATATCTTAAGATGAACATCATTCGTTATTTTACTAGGACCACTTATTGATTAAAAAAATTAAATTCAAATCATAACGTTTTTTAAATTTTGAAATCACATATTATTCTAATACTAGGCTTATTTTAATTTTTTTATTAAAACAAACACATTTAGTAGATTAACTAAATTGTTCATTTTTATTTCCTGGTATTCCTAACGCGGGTTTAAAAAACAATTCTTTTAGTCAGTCAGCCATAGTAAGGCCTTGGTTCAACAACTGATCCACTACCCGGAAATCCCTCCACAATGGATCCGAATGATATTTCCCGGATGGGCTTTTCGGCTAAATGGTTTTCCACCGAATCTGAATCTGAATCTGAATCCGGAATATGTAATAAATGGTAAGGCGGGTCAGACTTGGAAGTACGCTAACTTTCCGTCCCACTTCCCCTATAAAGTTCAAATTTCAAATTTCAAAAGCCCTAATTTCCCCCGACGACTCAAAAGGCGGAAGCCGCTGTTTCCTCCTCCGCGCCAATAACAACTCACCAGGTTCCAACTCCACATCTTTCTTTCTCTTTTCTAATTGTAATTAGGGTTTGAAACTACTCGCTTTCTTTCAACTGTGATAGATAATATCTGTAAATCAGTCTCTTCGTTTCTTTGTTCAACTTAACCCTGAATAACGTTGGAAATATTTTGTAGCTTTCTTTTAAATCCCCCTTAAAAGCAATGTCTCGCGTGTATGTGGGTAACCTTGACCCACGAGTTTCGGACCGGGATCTTGAAGACGAGTTTCGCGTCTTTGGAGTTATTAGAAGGTATAATAATATTGTTGTTGTACCTTACTCTCTTTTTTTTCATTTTACATTTTTATGAGTTGCTAAATGATACAAGATTATTCTCTACGTTTAAGCATGAATTTGTTGCCGTGATTCCTTCTATTGTTTTCTTTTGATTTGCTATTTCTTTTACAGTGTATGGGTTGCTCGAAGGCCACCGGGTTATGGTTTCATTGAATTTGATGATCACAGGGACGCTGAAGATGCAATTCGTGAATTAGATGGTATTCCAACCACATCCTCTTGTTTCTGATTATGACACTAGTTTATCTTTAACTTTCTGTTCGTTCAGCTGTGTTTCTTTTTTCATTGAAACTGAAAGATGTTGAATTTGGCCCTTTTGGTTAAAAAATAAATAATGATTTTCTTAGGAACTAGCACATAATTATCAAGCTTCTCTTTCTTTATTAATATGCAAGAATTTAGATTTATGATGAAAATCATGATTTTGATATGCACTTTTTTGGTTTCCTTCTTTTGTACATTTTACTGTTTAGTTTTATGCTTTAGTTTAAAATATGTGAACTTGTTGGCATGGTCATACTCTTTGCCTTTTTCAACCATCTAAACAGGAAGTTTCTATTTCCCCCTCTTAATGGCATCTTTAACAAGCATAGCAAATCATTTGTGATGAACGTCCTTTTCCAGTTTTAAAAGTCAATGTGTTTGGAATTTGAATCAGGCAAGAATGGCTGGAGAGTTGAGCTTTCTCATAATTCTAGAGGAAGAGGTGGTGGACGAGGAGGTGGAGGTGGTCCAGGACGCTCTGGTGGTTCTGATTTGAAGTGCTATGAGTGTGGCGAGCCTGGTCATTTTGCTCGAGAATGTCGCACACGTGGTGGTTCGGGAAGACGTCGCAGCCGCAGTCCTAGATATCGTAGAAGCCCAAGCTATGGACGCAGGTAAGGCCTCCTAAGCCAACATCATTTGCTTTTGTGTTGATTGATTGATACTTACCAATTTCAAGTAGAAGTTACAGTCCTCGTGGTCGATCTCCAAGACGTCGCAGTCCCTCACCTCGTGGACCCTCTCCTCGTGGGCGTGACTACAGCAAGTCTCCACCATATCGTGGTTGTGAGGAATTGCCATATGCTAATGGGTAAATTTCCTTGAACTTTATGCTAGTAGCTAGAAAGGCTTTCTTATTGTAATAATTTTCCCCTATAAATAAGCGTGTCAAAGTTTTTATCATGCTCGCAGCCATGCTCATCTTTGTTTAATTTAGGGTTTTTGTGTTTTGGGGTTATGATATATGTGTGAAATATATTAATACTGAATTTGGTGCAGAAATGGTGCAAGGGAACGGCGAAGGAGTAGGAGCTAAGTAGCACAAGGATGTACCTTTTATTGAAGAGACTGGGCTTAAGTGTGTTTAGTTTGTTTGGACTTCAATGCTACTATTTTTAATTGGGCGACGCCCTCAGCCTCTTGGATTTGGATAAGTTCCTTTCTGTTATTCTTTTGTTTTATGATGATTTTCTCTGCTTTATCTATGTTAAAACTAGTCTATTTTATGCGAAGGAAAAAAGAAGCTTAAGCTTACCTCTAAAATTTTATTGAGAAATTATTCCAGGAACTCTGCTAAAAAATTCATGCTTTTTTTTGTTGAGGTATCTTCTGGGTCTGCCTCATTACTTTTCTGCTTCTACACCTAAGGAATTTACTTCTTTGCTGCCTGGCTATGGGATCTTCAATACTTGATCTTTGTGGGTCCCATATGGTATCTTCTGGGTCTGCCTCGTTACTTTTCCGCTTCTACACCTAAGGGATTTACTTCTTTGCTGCCCAGCTATGGGGTCTTCAATATGCTCTTTGTTGCCTCTGTTTGAATGAATGAATGAATGAATGAAACTCTCCAGCTGTGATGAACCTTCCTCAATCACTAGTGGAGTTTCTTTGCTTTAGCTTAAATGGGTGCAGAGCTGCATCGGATACTTCTGGCAGGTACTTATATCTGTTCTACAGAAGTTGATGTTTTGACACCATAGATCTAATTTATTTACTTTTAAAATTGAAAAGATTTAGGAAGATGCAAGGATATTTACTTGTTCTTTTTCAATATGTTCTGGTCATTCAGCTTGACATGCAAGAATGAATTTGAAGTCTTCTGCTTTTGTTTGCTCGAAAAGTTTGGTTGCAAAACTTTGTTCTGTTTCTCTTTTCTAGTATCTGCATCTAGACCCAGGTGATTATTAGTGATAGTCTGCACAACCCGATGAGCCTGAAATCTCCTCACAAGTTAATCATGATTTCCCTCTCGGCTATATACAGTATCTCTTGTGAGGCTGCAAAACAAGTATGGGTGACAAGAGTTGTCGGTTTTCTTGTCAACCGAAGGATGGTTAACATGCCAAAGTTTGGTGGTTATGTACTTATATGTTTGTGTGTTAACGGCGTGAGCGTGAATGGTTGTTTATGGTGTCATTGCTTAGGAAGATGAATATTATTTCGGTGTCTTGAATACCATTGCTGCATGTGAGATGGTTATGTTGCGGGAACGTGCCCATCATGTTTGTGGTTTCGTGTAATGTGATGCCTTATAGTCCAAAACACGGTAGTATGTTTCCATTTTTTGGGGGTGGGCATCGGATCTTATTTTTAATGTTGCGAATTGCATTTGATTGTAAGGAATTGTGTAACTCCTTAAATCTTTACTATTTTTATAAGGAATTGTATAACTCGAGCTTAATTTTTAACCCTAGAAGCTTCCTAAAAAATGGGGTTGCAAAAACAATCTTGAACAAAAGAACAACCGGATTTGGCTCACCGGGTGAGAATGTGATGCACGCGAACTAAAGCCCCGTACGAACCCCACCGGGTTTGGCTCATCTCATTTGCTTGCCGACACTTCGAAGTGCTCGCCAAATATTAAAAATAGAGTAATCTTAAGGCAACATAATGGAGGAGAGAAATTTATTTGCTATGTATTACACACAACACAATGTACATTGTACAGGATGGATGTGAATTATAACCAGAGTCCAGAGACCCAGAAAAGTGTCATGCAAGCTCATTCTTTTGCCTTCGAACTTTGCAAATACAACATGGCTTGAATCTCCATCGCCAAACCACAGTCAAGCAAGAATCAGGGTGACAAATCCTACCTATAACATCGGCAAATGCTTCAACGCCTAAGGAAGGATAAATTACCGCTATCCGATGTGAAAAAATAGGACATAAAAAGTAAATGAAAACCGAGACTATAGAATGTGTATGGCATCTCAATGCGGATATAGAAATTGAAACTTTGGTTACGGAACCGGATGGTACCCGGCCTTAGCTCATCTGCTCTCCTATTAAATCTAGACCAACTAGGAGAAAAGTCACCCCTTGGAAGAGGAGGAAGTAGAAATGTACTCCTTGCGCCGCTAACAGGCTCCTAACCGAGGCCGTGAGTAAGAGGAATGCCAGTGTGAGTTCTTTCCTGTATATCTTATTCACCCTCTTAACAGGCGCAGGATCCGTCTTTAATTGGTTTAATTCAGTGAGCTCACTTTCAGAAGCTCCTTTCTGGATTTGCGGCTGGTTTGTCGTCTTTGATTCCCTTTCAGCAGCAGCCAATAAGTCGGATTCTGATGACCTGCCAGCCTTCTTGGTGACAACCCACTCATAGGAGCTTCCCAACTTGAATAGTCCAGATACCATTGCATTGAATTTGGTCACAGACATGGTGTTCTCAAATAGAAGGTAAGGAACAATGAAAGGGAATGATTTGGGGGCCGGAAGAATGTTGAGGAAAGACATAAAAACAGGTACATAACAAATGATCCAAATAGGAAGCTCGGCCTCGGGTACAAACATGGTTAGAGGGAGAATTATGCAAAACAATGTGAAGGAGTAGAAGGGAAGGATAAGCTTTCTCAACAAAAAGAATAGAAGTATTAAATTTGCTTTCTTCCATATTGCTATCTGCAGAATTATGGTATTAAAAGTACTTCAGTATACTGTAAATGAAACCATAACTGCCAAAGATCAGAAGTCGTGTAACACTGTACCTTGGAAGTTATGATTGCTGGTAAACATAAGCGGAAGAGGTGCATCGGTCCTGAGTGCCATCGATGTTGCTGCTTCCTGTATGCTTCATAAGATTCGGGGACTTCACAAAGGACCTAAAAATTATACACAGTAAGCAGCTGTCTTGGTAAATTCTTGATTTACCAAGGGGTTGTGCACTAGATTTTGATCATTTGTATCTTAACATATAGTTTAGAAAAATCAGTAATCATTCAGGATTACCTTGACATCATTTAGGAAGATGAATTTCCAACCGTTGAGATGAGCACGAACGGCTATGTCCATGTCCTCTACGGTAGTCCTTTCAAGCCAGCCTCCAGATTCCTCAAGGGCTTTAATTCTCCAAACACCAGCAGTTCCATTAAAACCAAAGAAATTTAGAAATACGCCATTCACTTGCTGCTCAACTTCAAAGTGGAAACATAGATTAATGTTCTGAAGACGAGTCAACAAATTTTCATCCTTGTTCACAAAACTCCATCTAGCCTGAACTAACCCTAACTCGGGATTGCCCTGCAAGACATGTAGATATACAATGTAAAAGCCTGAGAAGCAGATTGAATGCAAGGGGCTTATTAAACAAGAATGATTCTGGTTTGCTTCTCTTCACCTTGAAATGTGGAACAGTTTGCTTTAGAAAATCAGTGTTAGGTTGGAAATCAGCATCAAATATTGCCACGAATTCATAGGCTTTCACATAATCGCAGCTCATCGCAGACTTAAGATTCCCCGCCTTGTAACCAGTTCTTTCTAACCGATGTCTATAAATTATGTTGACACCACTTTGTTTCCATGTAGCAACCTCTGCTTTAATCAAACACCGGATGCTTTCGTCATTGGAATCGTCGAGAACCTGAATCAATAATCGGTCCTTCGGCCAATCAAGTTGGCAGACAGCAGATATAGACTGCTCATATACCTGGTTCAAGGTCAGTGAAGAAAGCTATCAACATCAGAAAAAAAATCAACACTAATAGGCAATATGTCAAATATATTGCAAGTTTGCAACATCAGTTTATTACCTCCCTCTCGTTGCACATTGGGATTTGAACAAGAACCATGGGGTACTCATGACCAGATCCCTCGACATCATTCGAATCGAAGGGATCCCCCTCGATTCTGGGCTTAATCATCTTGTATTTAATCCAAAAGCAGCCTAAACACAGTATCAAACGATCTGCAGATTGGATAAGAAATAGAGCTACACAAAATTTAGACAATGCTTGAATTAATGGGGCAATGTAATCGGCTCTAAACCACAACCAAGTGACGTAAACCAAGTGGAACAGTCCCTGGATATCACTAGTTCTCGGAATGTGCAAACTGGGGTTCTGAAAATAATGCCAACCGTAGAAATAAGCAATAATTTCAAAACCCAGAATCGTCAAGGAAGTAACCAGAAAGGCTTTAATGACAGTGAAGAGCAGTTTCCCTTTCCCCAACTTTTCACTCGCCATGGCAACATCTTGCCTGAAGATCAACCTTTTCTTTACGGTTCCAAGCAATGCCCAGAACAATGTAGCGATCCAAGCAACACAACCGACAGCACGATGAGCCTTGAGAAGTAAAACCCAAGTCACCTGCTTTGCATTTTTCCCTCTGCTCTTTTCCACCGGCCGGAATGCGGCATCCGGGTCGTCGATTTCCACCACCGAGTAGTTTGGGTTCTCCATTTTCACCACCACCGGTGTTCCTTTCCTCGTATCCTTCCCCCACCAATCTGAGAAATCTAATCCGGCAGCCATTTTTTTAACACAAAATCCCAAACGGTTCAAAACCCAGATCTCAAAAAATCAAGTAATGAACAAGACAGACGAAGCGAAGAAAAAGGAACAGTGTAGGAGATTGTCTGTAGTAGGAAATGACAGTCCAGAAGACAACTAACAATGAGGAAAGGTATCAGCGTAATAAGTAAGATGTAAGAACCCAAACAAACCATTACACCATGTGGGGTTTTTTTCGGTGTAATAATCCAAACCCGTCCATTTTCAAGGCTTACTTCCCATACCCAGAATTTACTTTCCCTCCTTTTCCCGGTTAGTTCGGTGATTAATGTTTTCAGTATATCCAGCAGAGCAGGCAAGGAATCTGCTAAACGTGTTTAGCAAAGTAGGGAATTAATTAAACACTTTACTAAAATGGAGTTTGCTTGCATCACGAAAACTACTCTCCAGTTTGACTAGAGAGTAAACAGACAAACACTCCACAATTAGTTGCAGAATATAATAAATAATCAAATCTGGAAGTAGCAGGTTTTGGGTGCTGACTAATAAAAAAACACACAATAAGCCATGGAAGGAGAAAACATGGAGAAAATGAATTATTGTGGGGGTAATATTAAAGTTTTTTGACATTATTTTTTGGGGAAAGATAAAAAAATGTTTAACCTCTAATGTCGGTTGTGTGCATAGGAGGATGAGAATATGCCCTGAGTTCTTTGTTTCAGGGTGTCCACTCAAACTCAATTATATCAAATGAATAAAGTTTGTCACCATCGTCATTCATTCATCACACAAACAATATTATGTTGTAATAATACACTTTTTTTTAATTGAATCCACTAATTTTATTAGACGAGGGAATATCCGAAATTACAATGAAAGTTTGTCACTAAGTAAACGAACATCTAAATTCACATACAAACTCAAAAACTAAATTAGCGGCTCTAGATCATAATAGGACCATACAAGAACAGGCACTGGCGGAGCTACACTTTAAATTGGGGTGTCTCATGACACCCAAAATTTTTGGAAAACCTATTTTTCCTATATAATTTGTATATAAAAAATTAAAAATATGGATAAATGACACCCCTTTTATGAATAAAGTGACACCCCTTTATAAATAATTAATTATTTTTAAATATCGTTGAAAAAATGACACCCCTCAAATATATTTCTAGCTCCGCCCCTGAGAACTGTTAAGAACTTAATCTAAAGACTTGAAACAAAAGACGGATACAAACATCCCCAAATCGACGATGATGGGTAAAACCATCAACAAACAACATTGACAAATGCATATTACAGTGAACGTACGTTGACAAAAAGGTCATTACCACAACTCAATCGCGAATAAACGGTAGATGTAATCGCGTATCCGAATTCGATTCAATGGTCCGTCCATCTTGATCAGTCGTGACAACGTCAGATCCAACCCTGATAGAAAACAAATAACAAAAAAAGCGTGCCAAAAAGCAGAAAAACGTACCAAACGATAGAGAAAAATGTGTCATGAAGACAAATTTATTGAATTAAAAGACTAAAAAATAAAAGAACGAAACAAACAAATAAAAGTGAGCGGCCGACGGTCGACAAAACAATCCTAAAGCTGTTGTCGCCGCCGGCCTTAGTTTAAACTAAAATGAGAGAGTGGCGGCGTTAGAGAAAAAAAAAGCTAGGGCAGAATTAGGTAACGACTATTATATTTTATTATTATATTTAAGTTAATAATACAATTTTTTTAAATATGCTGATGTGATTATAAAGTAATATTTGTTTAATTTTCTTAACCTTTTAATAAGGCACACACTGACACTGTGTACATATAATGCTCGAATTTGGGTCCCTAGATAAAATATATTATCTTTTACCACTGAAATCACTCCACGAGTTCAATAATACAACTAACATAATTATCGTGAAAACGATAGTTAAAAAAGTTCATTTCCCACAAAAATAGTAGAATTAAACAGATGACCATGGATGGGTGTTGGTAAACCAGAGAGAAATTGAATTGTAATAAAAATAAGATAGCTATGTTGATAAATACTTTTAAAAAAAATTTTAAAAATGAATATAATTATTTGTGTATGAAATGTTTGAATGTAAATGTAAAATGATGCTATGTTAATTTAAAATTCCATTGAAATCAAAAATTTTATGCATGCAATTTTATGAAATCGAAATTAATGTATTAGTTTAGGTTTGATATTTCTCTCTCTCTTTAATAACAATCATTTATTTAGTACAATCATTGGTATTTAATCTATCGACCAACTAATATAGATTCAAGTATTGCATAGGTTTATTATAGGGCAAACCTCCTAATTCAATTTGTTTCATTCACAACGTCAGAGTTCAAAACCAAGACCTTGTTTAAAAGACTTAACAACTCATCTCACTAAATCAATCTTTAGTTGGTGATAGAAATTTATCCTTTTTATGTTTTTATGTATAACCACCGTTGATTAATTTATTGACTAATTAATTTAAATCAAACATTATAAAATCGACTCTTAAATTTATTTTATTCCGCTTACAATACTCGTATTTGAATCATGAACAACAAGCCCAACAAATAACTTTCTTGCTTGGACTGATCAAGCCCACCAAATAGCAACAACAAAAAGTGCACAAAGTGTGGGCTTCTATAAGCTGATGACATATAGAACCTGCCCAAATAAAAACATATATGGGCCTAGTCATATAATACTCATGAAGATAGTTTTCACCCTAAATTTGAACCTATCTTTTTTAACTCGATCTTTTTCAAAATTTACCGTTCTGATTCAAATCTGATTTTTTTTAAAAAAATCCGGATCAGATCGGAACCCGACTGGATCGGACTATTTTACCATCCCTATGAAGATAGTTAACAACAATGAAGTTACGCATGCTGTGGACTTTGGTAGGAGAGGAAGGGGGGAATTTCTTCAGCACCACTCAGTTAAATGTGTGAGCATTGAAGTATCCTTGTCATTAGCCTTTTGGTTGAGGCATTGACCAAAATGTTGTTTTTATTTAGGTTTAATATATAAGGTAGGGCAGTTGTTTTTATTTAGGTTTAATATATAAGGTAGGGCAGTCTAAATATTTAAATAAAGATCAAATGTAACCGACCCACATGGTTACCACCTGTCTAATACTAATATTAGTATCCTTCGTGTACAATATTATATGCACCCTTCCGTCCAAGGAGAATTACCAAGCTTTGTAGATTTATACAGAGAATAGTATATGCTTAGCCTTTTATTTTCTAATCTCTAAACTATGATCTATTCATTTAACTTATTTAAAAAAATAGTAAAAATAGCAAATTTCCCCTCCTCTACTTTCAACTTTTAAAAAAATTACATTCGTAGTACATGTACATTATACATAAATATTCTTAACCCTTTGACAATGCACATACAACTTGTAGACAAAGCGATTTGAACGGATAAAAATTCTCTGCTCCTTTTCGGTGCCCCTACTTATGCCTCAACACTAAAAAACACAACAAAATTAAATTTCAAGCTCTAACCCTAAATTCTAAATCCTAAACCCTACACCCTATAGCCTAAAGATATACCCTACCCTAAATTTCCTAAACTCTAATCATAACCCCTAACCTAAAACCCTAAACCCTAAACTTAATTTTGAGTGTGGGGCATAAGCAGGGGCACCGAAAAGGATGAAAATCCTCTACCCCTTTTCGGTGTCCCTACTTATGTCCCCACGCTCAAAATTAGGTTTAGGGTTTAGAGTTTTAAGTTAGGGGTTGTGGTAAGTGTTTAAGGAATTTAGGGTATGGTGTATTTTTTAGGGTATAGATTGTAGGGTTTAGGATTTAGAATTTAAGATTAGGGCTTGGAATTTAATTTTGTAATATTTTTTAGTGTTGGGGCATAAATAGGGGCACCGAAAAGGGGCAGACAATTTTTATCCCACTGAAAAGAGGTAGAAAATTTTCATCCGATTTGAACTCGTGTCTCTTAAAATGAACACCATCCGCTTTTTCATTAAAACGCTTTCCCAATATATTTACAACTTATAAAAAATAGTAAAAAATAGAAAATTTCAACTTCTCTACCTTCAACTTCTAAAAAATTTACATTCAACTTATTGTTATAGTGATTACAAGGTAATAAATGTACATTATACATAAATATTTTTAACCCTTTGACAATGCGCATACACCTTATAGACAAAGCGATTTGAACTCGTGTCTACTAAAATAAACATCATCTGCTTTTTCATTGAGACGCTTATTGGGTTCTCAATGTATTTTAGTTCTCAATTTCGAAATTCATTCCTTTGCAAGCTCAACTACAGAAGAATATGCATGTATATATGAATATATGTATGGATAAATATTCTATACACATGCGGAAGTTTCCACAAGTGCCTTAGTTTTAGGGTATAGGGAGTTAGTTTAGGTATAAGATTTAGGGGTTTAGGTGTAGGGGATAGAATTTAGGAATAGTTGTTTTAATTTAAAGTCTAGGGTTATAATTTAGGGTTTATAGGTTAAAACCTAAGTCCTCAATATATTACCCTAAAAACTAAACCCTAACATATAAACCCTAATTTATAACCCTAAATCTTAAATTGAAACAATTATCCCTAAATTCTAAACCCTTACACCTAAACCCCTAAACCCTATACCCTAAAACTAAGGCACTTGTGGAAACTTTCAGTTTACACCGCATGTGTATAGGATATTAATCCTATATGCATTAGTTTATGAAATATAAGCTTATCAAAACTGGCTACTTGAGTATGAAGAAAGATGGGGAAAAGTCAACTTTGTTAATGTTTCCTCCATGTGTATAGGTGAAGCTTTATACTTAGTAAAAGCAGCCCACTGCTTTGGCTTCAAAGAGTTGTTGTATTAAGTGTACCTTAAGTTATTAAATCATTGATCTTAAATAAAAACAAAAACAAATCACATGTGGAAGACAATAACATTGTGATGGGTGCAATAATTGGCAACACCCAAACCTAATTAATTTGGTTCACGGAAACCTGCTTAATTGCCTTTTTCCATTTTTAAGAAATTTTCTTCATTAATTTAGGATTGTTTCATAGGGAAAGGGGAAGGTACCTATTAATGAAAAAGATGAGGAAAAAAAACACAAATGTCACAATCCTTCTCTATATTTCCATCGTTTTCCCACCAATATTTCTCCATTATATGTACATATATTATATATTTAAATTGATGTTATGTAATAAATTATCATAAAAAAATTATATCTTTTTCTTGCATTATAGAGAGGAGGGGCTCCCTCTCTTTTGTCTGTAATAAATCCAACAATAGAACCCAATTCAAGACAAGCACGTGTAATTATTCATTGAAAGCAAGCCAAGCATTTATTAGGTTCAAGTACCTTTCCTCATGTAAAGGAAGAGATGGCGAAAAGAGCCTATAGCTCCATGAATATTTTTATGTCGAACGATGTTTATGCTTGCTTTGGTCATCACTCGTCAAAACAACCCTTAATCTACTAATAATCAGATGGTCTAATAAAATAAAATACTGGGTCAAATGTTCGAATCTTCACAATGTGAATGAAGAAAACTGTGTTGAGGCCTGAGAGGATAGTTCTCATATTAAACCTCTGCAAAACACGATCCAGATTGGTGGACCAATAAGTTTGATACATATTATTAACAAAAAGGCAACCCTTAATTTTTTTTATGCAAAAGCTTTGTTTTTTTCTTGATACTTATTGGCTGATTGATTCGAATCGAGTACTGCAAAGATCCATTATTAGGGAAAATTGTTTAACTAAAATTTTTTATTCACAACGTCAAGACTCGAACTTCTATCCTTATATAAAAGATCTAGTGCTTCATTCCACGCTTTGCTTCTTTTACATGGTGAAAAGAAGTGATACAAATTTTTTATTCACAACCCTTAATCTACTAATAATCAGATGGTCTAATGGAATGAAATGCTGGGTCAAATGTTCGAATTCTCACAATGTGAATGAAAAAAAAATTGTGTTGAGGCCTGAGAGGATCGCTCTCATATTAGATCTCTGCAAAACATGATCCAGATTAGTCGACCAATAAATTTGATACATATTATTAAGAAAAAAGCAACCCTTAATTTTTTTAATGCAAAAGCTTTGTTTTTTTTCCTGATACATATTGGCTGACTGATTCGAATCGAGTATTGCAAAGGTCTATTATTAAGGAGATTTTTTTAACTAATTTTTTTCATACACAACGTCAAGACTCGAACCTCTATTCTTATATAAAAAATCTAGTGCTTCATCCGAGGGTTTGCTTCTTTTACATGGTGAAAAGAAGTGATAATGACATGCAACTCGTGAAACGAAGAGAAGGGTTAGGGGCGTAGTAGGCAGGGAAACCCGGAGTTGTGCTGCCCACTAAACCCATTCTGTACGCTTATCGAAGTCGATTGTGAACTCCCCCAAAGCAAAGAATCAGGGGAGGAAGAGGAGGTGGTTGTTTTTTCATGCAGTTGATCTGCTATTTTTGTGATTTATGTTACAACAAAACATACTAGACATAATGATGAGAAGAGGTGAGAGAAAACAAGTCGAAGAAACAAACAAAATGAAAGAATTGAGAATTGAGAAACCGATGGATTTTGGATAAAATTATCGTGATCATGTTTACGTCTCAACACTAAAAAATAATATAAAATTAATTATTAAGTCTTAACTCTTAACTCTAAATTTTAAATTTTAAATTTTAAACCTTACACACTATACTCTAAATAATACACTATACCCTAAATTTCTTAAAACCTAACCATACTCATAACCTAAAACTCTAAACCATAAACCCTAAACTTATTTTTGAGTATTGGAGCATAAATAAGAGCACCGAAAAGAGACAAGATTTTCATCTAAATATTTTGTAACAGTAGTAGTAATGGATTCACAAAATACTTATATTTGAGATATTTGACTCGTGGATTTGTTATAAAAGAAAGTAGATGACCATGTTTGGTAAAGAGAGGTTTGAGGCATAATTAGAGGTTTGACCAGTCAAATCCGTTAATATTATTGTTTGATAAACAGCGGATTGGGTGAAACTGCTAATTTTGAAAAAACTTATAATAGGAGCTTTTTGAGATTAGAAGTTTGATATTAGAGTTGTAAAGACTCTTTTACTCTTACCAGTTACCAAAAAATCTCAACATAATAATTAGATACAAAATATTGATAACTAATAAACTATTCAAACAAGTATTAAATATAATCATGTCCTTATATGTCATTTTGCTTGTTTAAATAATCTAACAGCTATCAACTATCAGTTAATTTTAACAAACACTTTTATACAATCAGCTAATACAATCTGCTAGTCAAATCAGCTAATGCAATCAACTATCAGCTAATGTAATCCGCTATTCGCTATCAGTTATCCGCTAATTGTCAAACAATGCCGATATATTTTATAAAATTAGAGTCATATTCGGACCATAATTTTTAGATTGAAGGATACCTATTTTTATATTTTTAGATTTTTAAAAAGGTTTTTAGTTGAAAATTAAAATACCATCCCTAAATATTTTACCCTCTTTCGATATTTATATTATAGGTCATTAATCTCTTTATTAATATTTTAGTGGAGCATACAAATTCATAGATGAAAAAGTAGATAACATGATAACCAAATACAATAAACCTTAACCATCATAACCTAAATTATCTTCTAATTGATCCCTTGAAATTTACAAAAATATAAATAAAAATGTAAATGAACTTATATTTTCAAACCAAAACACGAATTTGTGAGAAGGGAATTTCGAACCCCACTAGTGATAGAGATTAGAGAGGATGGGGAAAGAGTTGAGGCATAGGCGAAAACAAAATATTTGTCTGCAAGTTGTCTGCCAAAGGGAGCCTAAGGTGTGGATCCGGGATTTGTGGGTTTTGGATTTCATTCCCGCCATGCATATTTACCTGCTCCTTTTTTTTTTTGGATTTTTGTGGTCGTTGTACGGATTTATAATTACCGGTATCTCTCCTCTTCTTTTCCATTTTGCCCATACCTGCCCTCCAATGCTATTCAACTGTAGATCCAATTTTACGACTTCCTTGGCCGTAGCCTAAAATTTTGTACACAACCTTCGACTTAATTGTTTTCACTTTGGTGTATCATCAACAGATATATTTTATTTCCTTTCAAAGGTATCGTTTTGGGATGAAAATTCTCTACCCCTTTTCGGTGCCTCTACTTATGTTCCCACATTTAAAATTAGGTTTAGAGTTTATGGTTAGGGTTTAAAAAATTTAGGGTAGGGTGTATTTTTAGGATATGTGCTGTAGGGTTTAGGATTTAAAATTTAAGGTTAGAACTTATAATTTAATTTTGTTGTATTTTTTAGTGTTGGGATATAAGTAAAGACACCGAAAAGGGGCAAAAGATTTTTATCCATTTTTATGCCGTGCCATTAAAAGAATCGCATGGTGAGAAAGTTCAAAATAACCTTTTTAACACTTAAATTGACTGCTAGATTATGGACGATTGTAGCTCTGTACTCAAATCTTGTGTAGTACGATATCAAAAATTAATTCATTTGAACAAAATAAAATTACATTAGGAAAATTTGTCAAAAAAACTACATTAAAAAAATAATATCATCAATCAACATTTTAATGGTCGTATCAAAGTAAGAATGAGAATGAAGTGGGGGCATACGTAAATGTTATTGATAATCAATTTTAATATTTTAGGTTAGATAAGAAATACAAATATAATACAGCAAAACAAACTATTATCATAATTCCAATATATCTCCTACCCTACTTTTTAAGGGTTTTTAAATAAATTCTATCCGAAAATTTAGACATTCGATTTATTTTTTATTTTTCGAATAATTCGTATTGCATAGCCGAAAGATTTAGAATAGATACGAATGATTATTTGACATTCGAATTGGATATTTGGATATACGAAATTCTAAAATTTTATGGATATGAATATTGTTATATTTGATATTTTTACTCGTTATATATAAAAAATTAAAACTTTAATGGATACAAATCTTGTTGTATTCAACAAACAATTTTTTACTTGTTATATTTGAAAATTTAAAACTTTTATGAATAGGACCGCAAATTAAAAAAATACTTAAATCAAATTATAAATTCGAATATTTAAGATCCAAAAATTTTAAAAATAAAATATTTAATTTAAAAAATAGATACAGACCGCTAATTTACCGATCCAAAATGTACACCCCTACGTACCCTACTTTATCCCACATATTTTTTGACTCAACAACTTTATCCCACATCCACATCTATCCTTAAGAAACACTACGTTTTGTTTAAAACAGAACAATTAAAAATTCATGCTTCAAATTTTATAATCCAATTGTCAGCAGAGCGATATGTATTATGCATAATGCATGTATGGTTGAAAGATATGGATTACTTTAGTTTTACTGCCAGAGCAGCCATCGGGCCGCCCTCAGCTGTCTCTGTGCCTTGAGTTTTTGTGCTGGATTTAATCAATAAAGCTCAAATCCCGAGCCAATTTATTTTTACTTTTTCGAGAAAAAAATGATGTTTTTAATTCTTCTGTACGTCGGGAAAGAAAACACGGTCCAATAACAGGCTTCCATTTGTTTCGAATTACATACACACAGTGGCCCAAAAATATGTACACTTGAATTTCATAAATTGAGTTTAAGCATCTGCCCCCACTGAAAATGAAACTAAAAACCCTTAAAAATGTGTAGTGAGTGGATCTGGAAGAAAGTAAGTGGAACACGGGAATCCACGATTTGTTTTTGATTAAACTAATCCTTGTATTAAGGAAAGCTGTTTCCGTTGATCCAATCACTCCTCTTCCATTAGATGTCATGTGCAGTGTTGTAGTGCTTCGCCTTTGTGTCGGGTTAATTAATCTTCTCTGTATTGGTTAAAAGCTACTCCCTCCGTCCCACTAAAACTGTCACATGTTGACATTTTTCTGGTCAATTTTTTTTAACTTTGACTGTAATTTATTGACAAATTTTAATTAATTAAAATTTATAAAAAATATATTTAAAAACTACTTGATTCAAGGTTTTTAAAATATATATTTTAATATTTTTATCAATAATAAATTTTAAATTATTAAAGGTCAAAGTTGAAAAAATTTGACCAAAAAATTGTCAACATGTGACAGTTTTAGTGGGACAGAGGGAGTATTTAACTATCATTTGTAAAATAATATTAAAAAAACTATCATTTGTAAATTAAGTTTTTACGATCAATATATGTTTTTTGATTAAAGTAATCACTTGTTGTTCCACGACTATGAGTTGACTAATAAGTGATTGCAATATGGTGCAGGTTGGATGAAAAATTTGATTACTTTTTACCTTTTTTTTTTGCCCTTGTGACAAGATCCTGGTCTCTTTTGTGTGTTGCTCTAGAAGTGATAACGAGTCGAGCAGAGCCCGAGCTTGGTCAGGCTCGGTTCAGTTCGAAAACAGTGTAATTGAGCTCGGTTCGGGTTCGAGATTCGTCGAACTCGAAATTTTAGGCTCGAGCTCGGCTCGAAAACAATACTATTGGGCTCGGCTCAAAGCTCGTTAGGCTCGGCTCGGCTCGAAATGAAAAAAATTGCTATAGTTTTTTTATATAAAATATTCGTTAAAAATCCTTATCATAACCAACACTAAAACGAAATTCAATGATCGAAAAAGAAAAAAAAGTGTCAAAAAATAGATTAATTCAAATAATAAATAAATATTCTTATAATACAAACACATAACTAAAAAAATATAAAATCAAACAACAACCAACTAAAGAAAAAAAAATACAAACACATAATTTATTTTAGTGCATATGTAGATTCTGAGCCTGTTCACGAGCTTTTCGAGCCTACCTTAAGCTCGGCTCGACTTGTTAAGGTTTCGAGCCGAGCCCGAGTCGAGCTCACTCGAGCCGAGCTTTGACCGAGCTGAGCCCGAATAGCTCGCGAGCCGGTCAGGCTCATTATCACCCCTAGTTGCTGCACTTCTCTTCTTTAGTACTCAAATACTGGGGTGGTTTTCACTTGTTTATTGTGTGTTTCTTATGATTCGGCCCTTATATTTTGTATATAAGGAGACAATTTTCCGACCCTGAAGCTAAGAGATTTAACGATGATCAATGATAAGTGTGAACGTCTTTGGCTTCTGAAAGTCATGCTTTCTATTTCTCTCATCCAGTTTTCTATCCATGTTCTTTTGTTTTGTTTGTGATTTTTTCGTTTAGCCGGTTTGTTCGTTTGTTGTTTGTTTTTTTTGAGAATTTTTTTATTGTTTTTTTTTTCTCGTTTCGACTTGTGTATGTTGTTTTTACTGGCTTGTCCAGCTTGTTTCATCGAGATCTTCTAAGGGTTCGGTTTCGTTTTGTGGTTGTTGAACCCTCCTAGTCCCATTTCTTTGTATTTCTTTTGTTTTGTTTAATGAATCTTTACTTTCAAAAATAAAATAGATGATTGAAATTGAAAATTAAGGAGACTTTTATAATGAAAAAGAAAAAAGAAAAAAAGGCAGAGACGGATTTTGGTGATGGCGAGAGGGGTCTGAGCACCCTCAAATTTTTGGATAATTCATATTTGTCTCCTCAAAATTATAATTTTTTTATAATTTAGCCCCTACAAAAAATTTAAAATTTTTATTTATTTTTTAAAATATTTATAATTAACTCCCCTTTTAAATTTTACAAAATTTCTCATTGAGTCTTAAAATTTTTAAAAAATTTAGTTTTGAACTTCTAAAACTTTCGTTAAAACTCCCCAAAAAAATCTCAACATAAGAGAGACATATTTGCGAATCGTATATATAAGTCCCGAAAAGTAGACATTTTTCATTGAGAGACACTTGATGAGATGTACCGTACGCCGCTATCAATATCATGTCCTCTTATTTATTTTATTTTGCTCATCGTGTTTCACTGTTTTGTGCTCTCATCATAAACAATGGATTATTAGTTTTCGGCTTGGACGGTATTCAAATCGAATATATTTCTATATTAGTTTGATTAATATTGGTGTTATTGTAATATTTAAAACTTAATAAATTTAAATATGTTTAAGTGTAATTATATCTAATCTAAAGATCGCGAGTTATATTTAATTTAAATATTGTAGTTATATATATTTTAAAAATATTTTGTGGTTTCTGGATGTGGAAAAGTCTAAAAATAATAAAGTGGGGACAGTGATGCATGGCCTGAGCCTGATGTATGTTGTATAAACAAGTTTCATTATTTGATTTATTTGTCTTTGATTTATAATATATAATATCTTATGTGGGTGCGAGGCACTGCCAATCTGCCATCGCCCAGCCTTGAATAAATATTTGCGTAACCGTAGAATGATTTATTGAAATACAGCGGGAAATGAAATAGCTAAGGTAGCCAGCCAACAATACATGCATAAGGTTGGTTATTACAAATACAATGGCCTGGCTCCTTTAGGACTTGAGGGAGCAAATATAGTAACTTGAACCAATCAAATAAACGAGTGAGTTTAAGGTGCGACAGGTTTAAGATGCGGCTAAAAGATGATAAGTTTTAAAATTTATCAAAAAATATAAAATATAAAATTTTTAGATAACATCTTAGGTTGACAAGTTTCTATATTTACAAAACAAGTTTTGATACTTTGTCCAAGAACTTGAAATGTATTTAAAAAGAAGAAGAAGCAAGTATCGAAATTTGTCAAAAATCACGAAAAAATCACAAAAAAGCCAACTTAAAATATTATAAAAAGAGTATAACATTATAAGTTTTAGACAAATTTCGAAACTTGCTATTTTTTAGCCATATCATGGACCTGTTGTACATTAGACTCGCCCTAAATAAACCACTCTCCAAAATGTGCTGTCAAACCCCATTCTTCCTCCCCCACTCCAGTCTCCTACCCACCAAACAGCCTGCCTTTTGTTTACAGTTTAAATAATAATAATAATAATAATAATAATAATAATAATAATAATAATAATAATAATATATTGAGCTCAACTAATTACTTCCACCTCAAGAGACTCACTCCTTACTCGGCTGAAGTAATGTTATAATATATATCATCACCTACGGATAAACAGGCGGCTCTGCATCCACTGTTGACATTTATTAGAAAGAAAGAAAGCAATGCAAGTTGTTTATTATATTTCTCAAGCCCAGAACCGGCGACGAGCAAAATTTACCTGGAGAAGCAAGTGTGAATTTGTTATAAACTAAACACACCTGCAATTTGCCCCGGTTATGTTATCATGTACACACGTGGCATGCTGAGGATGACGTGGCGTTATGGATATATTAGTCAGCAGTCTGTCACATGGGAGCCCCTGTTGGCTGTTGCATTGCATGTTAAAGGTGGACATTATACAGAGTGTTCAATTTTTATTTTATAATTCAAATTTTATTTAAATATTTTTTTAATAAAATTAAATTTAAATTTTGTTTGAATTTATCTATAAATATTTATAATGTTATGGCACCACCAACAACGGTAGATGCAAGAGTACCTTAGAGTGGGCATGTACCCACCTGAACTTTCTAATGTTTTATACATTTCCTTTCAATTTTCTTAATTTTTATGAACTAATCTTTATTCTTTTAAAAATTTTATGAGCCGTGTCCACAAATTTTGAGTTTTGATGTGTGCCTACACTCAAAAATATTTTTGGATACGCGACTAGGTATTAATTAGTTTCAACTTAAACAATTTTTTATAACTATATACAATACACATATATATTTCTTCATATGTGATATATATATATATATATATATATATATATATATATATATATATATATATATATATATGTATATATTATGTCACGCAGCTAGAATTGGGAGACTCGATTATAACATGAAAATTAACTTACTAATTACTAAAAATTTCGAGCTAGTCGAATTTTCATTTTATAACTCAAATATTATTTAAAAATTTTTCGAGTTGAGTCGAGTTCATGAAATTACAAGTCAAATCAAAATGAGTCAAGTACTTTTATATTGAGTCAAGCTAAGTCTAATAATTTAATTTTTTTGAGTCGAGTTGAGCTCACCCTAATTGTATGCTATACTAGACAATTATCTCCGAAATTTTTTTAAAGGAAAATTGGAACAGCAGACCGTGAAGTGCAAGAGAGAATACTGCTTAGTTGTATAGGTGGATAAACTAGAAGCATAATTTAAAAACACTAATATATAAATCGTTACTTAATTAATAGCCTCAACCGTCACTAATTTAAAAACACTCCATGTCTATCCAACTAATTTTTATTCAAGCACTTGTGTTCACTTAATAAATTAATTATCTGGCTTTTTCTTTCCCACAGACACTAGCAAACTAATATATAAATCGTAAATTATGGTCGTACTCATGTAAACCACTCATCAAAGAATCTTAAACGTGATTAGAAGGGGCTTCATTATTTCGAAATGCTCCACTTTTTTCTATTACAACTATGTGTTAATTTGTGTCGGTTTGATTTCCCTTCATTTTTAACTCATAAAAGTTGAAATTTAATTAGGAGAAATTATATTATAGGCTCGTCCTGCCACATGATCTATGGTCTCAATCAATAAAAATATTTTTTTATATTATATTTTTAAAGAAAATTCACATAGTAAAAGCTGGTTTTTAAATTTAATTTACAGTAAATGCGAGTAGAGGTTCACTTAAAAAATAACATAAAAAATTAATAAAATTTATAATTTTTATTGGCTGAGTCTATGAATAACATAACGAGACATGCTTAAATATAATTTTTCCGTAATTAGCCTTATATATTCAATTCCACTCATGATATCAATATCAATGCGTTTGTCTCCGACACAGAAAAGCATGTACGTTTATATAATCGGAGATGTTATATAGGTCGAAGAGGTTGTAGCCCTCAACGGCCAATTCCACATTTTTTTTATTTTACTTTTAGTTTAAATAATTAATTTAAAAAATTACAAAATAAAATACGTTCCTCTAATTTTTTAAGAAATGTGTTTTGTCCCCTCAATGTAGTATTTTTGATTCGTTCATGTGTGCATGTATATTTATGGGCAATTTACGTCCTAGATCATTAAACTTTAACTTGTTGATCAAATTTTAGTTTGATTGGCAGGGTTTCTATTGCAATATTCAAGTAGATGTAATGTGCTTAAGAGCATGTTATTCTCTGATTTATGGGTTTAGGATGGACTAATGGTTAGTTTAAACATTGTATATTGTATAAAAAAATTAACTTCAACTTTTATATAAATCACAAATCTTTAATTCAATCATAATGCATCATTCAACTGTTATTATTAATTAATTTGAGCTCATTAAAATTATTTAACTTTATTAATATAAATGATATAATTTATTAATAATACAAAGTTGAATAATGTAAAGTTTACAAATTATATGAAAGTTTAATTAATGTAAATTGTCCTATGTTTATAATAGATTGTCACCCCTTATTTGGACAAAGGAAAACCTTTTACATAAAACATAGAGGGATATGATCCACTTTATAAAATTTATAGTTTTACATATTTTTTTTCGGATCGTTGGATGAGTGAAATGGATGATTGAGATTAATTTCTTATTTTTTTATATCCAAGTGATAATCTTCACATAACTTATTATTAACCTCGTCCATCTATTTTACTCATACAACGATCCAAAAAACGTGTAAAAATTAAAAATTCTTACACTATGTAACTGGATTCTATTCCAAACATATATATTTATAAGAATTTGTCTTAAAAAATTAGTACAGGCAATTATATTACAATTGTAGGTGAAAAATAACTCTTAGGCTTTGCTTGGTAGAGAAGAAAAGTGGAAGGGAGAGGGAAGAGAAAATTAGAAAGAAAATAACCCTTGCTTGGTAAACTGAAAAACTAAAAAGAAAGAAAATAAGAAAGGATGTAATTTTCCTCAAAAAATTTTCTCTCCTAAGATAATCTCTAAAATTTGAAACTGAACTAATTTGCTATTACATTATTAAGGTTTGTTATATAATATATCAGTTAAATTATAATTTTTGTCTCTGTATTATATTTAATTTAAGATATCATTTTATATTTTAATTTTTCATGGCTAAATTCTCCCACCATCATTAATATTACCCTTAATACAAATCACTAACAATCTTAAAGTAATTTCATTAAAAAAATTGAAATGAGTAATTTCATTAATTGATTGACGTGAAACTACAAAAAATAATTATTAAAATAATCATAATATTTAAATTAATATATTATATGCTATTCGAAAAATTAGTATATTATAAAATAAAAACCGCAATATATATAAACTACTTGGTAGATTGAATTATCATTGGACGACAGCAATGAGTAGTTAGCATCATCTGTGCGCGTCATATCCACACGCCGTCCCATCACGTCACCTGTGCATGGTAAAGGGCGGGCGGGGAAAAGGGAACAACAAAAGCTGCCTAATTTAAAAAATAATCATCCTGGACCTCCTCCTCCTTTCTTTCTCTCCCCCTTCGTTTGTCTCTCAAACATGATGTAAATCCAACGAAATTTGATTAATATTTAACTCAATTAGATCTGACTCAAGCTAGGATTTAGTTTAAGTTTTTAACGAGCCGAGTTAAACTACTCGATTTTTTATTAGTAAAATGCACGAATTACTTAAAAATATTGTATGCTTAACTAACACTTGTCACGAGGCCATTACTTTTTTCTCAAAAGGCATGTCTGATAGTATATGCACTCGTCACGAGTTTCCGCTTTCGTGATTGGTCAATTGTCATGGTTATCCACCTTGCCGGCGCTCGGCGTAAAATCAGACAGTCAAAAATTGCTCTGATACCACTTGTCACGGGGCCATTACCCTCTTCCTAAACTCTCGAATTTAAACTCAGCTCGAATTACAAATAAATTGAATTGAACTCAACACTATTCGAGCTCCAATAGACTCATTTACACCCCTACTCTTATTTATTTTCTGATTAATATTCCAATCAACAGCAATCCACTACAACAAGAACTACTTATATTCAACTCTCAATCATTCACTGTTGAATGATGTTCTTTTGTTTGCAGAAGAAATTTTTAACATATATATAACCTGTAAAAACAAGGAGAAGCAGGACAGGGCATACATATAATAAAATACCGAGGAAAAAGGGGAAAAACAAGAACGATAGAATTATCTATTGTTATTGACCTCCGAACGCACATGGCTTCTTGGGCATCGCCTTCTCTCCTCCTGCATTTTTCAGTCACATGCTCTCCTCCCTCTCTCTTGAATTAACTCTTTCTGTGTTTTCTCTCTCTCTATTCTCTCATAACCTTAGCCGCTTCAACCTTTCTTCTTGATTTTTTTAGAGTTTTTAGTTCGCATTTGAAGGCTGTTAACTGAATATCTGAAGAAAAAGGTGTTCCTCAGATCCACAGTGGAATATGTTTTGAGATTTTGGCTGGCTATTCTCAACCTCTGGCTTCTTCTTTCTCCTCACTGTTGGACGTGATTCAATCTCTAGGTTAGCTTACTAATGTGTTTGTTTGCGTTAGATTAATCTTATTTGATTGACTAATTGGCTTTCATTAAAGGATTTTTTTAAAAAAGAGAACGGTTATTGTGTTTGTTCACTAATTTCTCTCCTATTTATCGTTGCCTCTGTTTTCGGTTGTCCTGTTTAATGAAGCTCCAGATCCATTATTTTGAATTCAGATTCGTATTCGACTTCTCTGTAACTACTTCTTTGGAATGTGATGCAATTCAGCTGTTGCTAACGATCGGTTGAAGTTTATACTTCGTAGACAAAGTTAGCTTCAGCAACTCAGATGAATTTGATTAATTTTGCCTGAAAATTTAAAAGCTTTTGTTTTCATCTTTTTAAAATATAAAATTCTATCAATTTCTGGAATTTATACGACTTCAATCGAATGAAGTGATTTTCTGTAGTTTATTTCGTCTTGAATTGATGTTTTTCCGCATCAGTCAACATATCTAATCTATTCTCTTTCTTTTCTGCATCAGTCAACAATTTTCTCTATTCCAAAAACTGCACATCTTTGGCATGTAATTCTCTTTTGAATAAAATTTGATTTGAAATGGAAGTAGTAAGGCCGGAAAGATCTTAGAATCAATTGTTTTATGTTGAAGGCTAAACTTAGTACGGATACCGGACGTTCTGAATTTAAATTTCTCGTGCAGGATCCGCTCTGATTATAAGATTCTCCATCGATACATACCAGAAGCATACAAGGGAGTAGTGGAGGGAAGTTTGGTGATCTATTGATGTTAATTTATGTGTTGAACATTTCAATTCAAACAGGTTGTAGTTAAGTGATTCCAATGGTTTGCGAGATGGGAACCGACCAAATCGAAGACATAGAGGTCGAAGTCCTTTCTTCGATGTGGCCTGAAGACATAGAGCATGAAGCTGGAAAGCAGTTTAATGTAGAAAAGCCAAAAGGTGACCAAGATATGTTGGAGGAGGTAACAATTGTGGAGGAGCCAACTATAGTTGATTTCCAACATCTTATAGAGCTAACTGATTATACAGACAAGGGCTCGTCTCAGTTAGCATACCTTGTAAAACACTGGGAATTTAAGCAAGCGAATGCTGTTCGTCTTCTTAGGGAAGAACTTGACAATCTAAGCAGGCAAAGGCAGGAATCTGAGCTTAAGAAATTGGAGATATTGGAGGAACATCGTTTTGAGGAAGAAAGGTATGGAGGAGATAAACGCTCGATTTCCATACTGGATGGTATAGATGATATATGGCAAGAAGTTCCTCGGAGAAAAAATAATATTGTGGTTCCAAGTAAAAGAGTTGAAATCGATGCCGAGTATGATACTGTCATATACTGGAAACAAAGAGCCATGCATTTGGAGAAAATGTTGGAAGCCAGCATGCAAAGAGAGCAACTACTCAAGGAAAAGTTGCAGGAAAATATAAAAAAACTGGAAAAGCAGTCCTCGCCAGTAGAAGAGTTGTCCCAGATTCTCAAAAGAGCAGATAATTTCTTACATTTTGTACTTCAAACTGCACCAGTTGTGTTCGGACATCAGGTAATCAACAAAAATTAGTGATGTAACATGCTACCTAATGTCAATTTAAGCCAACAATTCACATATCCTGAAGTATGATGGCATATGTTATAATCTTTCATCTGATGGAACTTATTGTTTGAACAAATTTTCAGGATAAAGAGTTGCGTTATCGCTTTATTTATAACCATTTTCCAAGTTTACAAGAGGAGGTAATTTATTGCACCAGAAGTTCTTATTCAAGGTTTGGTAATTTTTTGTTGCAGTGTTGGTCGCTAGCATGATTACCCTCACATTATTGTTTTTTGTTTCCTTTATAGCTTCCCTCCCTCACTTTTTGCAGTCTTTTCATCTATAAAGTGGCTTAAGAATTACTTGAAACTTAATTGATTCTCATTTCAGGACATTCTAGGAAAAACGGATGTGGAAATTTTTACTGGATCTGGTGTTAAGGAGTCTCAGGATTTTAAAAAGGAAGTGATGGATAAAGGATTGCCTGCAAAAAGGGAAATCACATTTGAGACAGAACTATTTGGGTCAAAGACATTTTTGATATACGTGGAACCTGTTTTTAGCAAGGCAGGGGAGACTATTGGTATAAATTATATGGGAATGGATATAACAGATCAGGTATATTCAGTTTGTTCATACTAGTTGTATAAGCTATTAATTGAGATGGAGAAAAATGGGTATTTATGTTTCTGATTGCACAATAGGTAAGGAAAAGAGAAAAGATGATAAAGCTTCGAGAGGAGATTGCAGTACAAAAGGCCAAGGAAACAGAACTCAACAGAACCATACATATAACAGGTTCATTTACTAGGGTGACAACTAAATATTTGTGAATTTCTCTTTAGTTATCCCTTTTAGAGCACTGAAGTAACTCTGTTTTGCCTTCTTTTTACACTTTCTGTAGAGGAGACAATGCGTGCAAAACAGATGTTGGCAACCATGTCTCATGAGATAAGATCTCCTCTGTCTGGGGTTGTTAGCATGGCTGAGATCCTGGCCACAACGAAACTTGACGGAGAGCAAAGACAATTGTTAAATGTCATGATATCTTCAGGAGACTTGGTCCTTCAGCTCATAAATGACATCCTTGATCTTTCCAAGGTTGAATCAGGTTTGGATTTTAAAGCTCATACTTGTCTTATTTTTCGATTTTAAACTTATAATGTTACTTTCTTAGAGCTGATTAGAAGTTGAACAGTGTAGTACCTTATAAATCAAGTACTAGAGACCTGGTCTTAAAATAATCTCGTAATGCATGTCTAGAAAGTTGTATTTCTGTTTCAGATTCACAATAGCATCATACCTTTTTGTTTGTTTGAAAATTTGATGCTCTCACTCATGACAAGTTATCATTCTTAGATGTCGGAATTTCTAAATTTATCTTCTTTTCTCTGTTTCATTAGGTGTCATGAAGTTGGAATCTACAAAATTCCGACCAAGAGAGGTGGTAAAGCATGTTCTCCAGACAGCTGCAGCATCATTGCAAAAGATTCTTACCTTGGAAGGAAGTGTGGCTGATGATGTTCCTATTGAGGTGAGAGTCTTATGACACATTTCCATCGACTATTATATTTAAAAATTAAAAATCCCTTTTTTTCACCCTCCTCATATTCTGGAGCTTTATGCACTGATCAGGTTATAGGAGATGTGCTGAGAATTCGACAAATTCTCACCAACTTGATCAGGTATTGAACTGAGAAGTCATGATTTATGTTCCAATTTTCCTATACATTATCATGAAAACATTGTTTGTAATATACAGCTTGCACTTGACAACATTAATATGGGACCAAATAACTGATTATTCTGACAATTAAATGACATGCAAAATTGTGTGTTTAAATTTTAGAAAAGAATGGTTCTAACAATTATGTGGAGAAGATGTTTATGATTTATGAATCATTTACTATTCATAACTTTAATTTCTCGCATGTTTGAGTAAAACAACCTTTCTTCTTCAGCAATGCGATCAAGTTTACACATGAAGGGAAGGTAGGAGTAAAACTTTATGTAGTACCAGAGCCGCCTTTTGCGAAGGAAGCATCTCAGCCGGTATCTAACGGATCAGCTGCTAATCAATCCACAACTAATGTATCCGAAGAAGAGACATGTACATCAATGTCTCAAACTAGCAGTGATCAGAGAGGATTTCATAGTAAGAATCACGAAGGTTCTTGCCAAAACCATTCACAAAGTGAACCTGATACTCCAGTAAGGAATGGAACTATAGATGCATCTGAGGAACAAGCAGAGTTATATGAAACAACAGTGTGGATACGCTGTGATGTATATGACACTGGGATTGGAATACCAGGTACACATATATATGCTTGTCTTTAATCATTTACATTATCACAAGAAATCTGAGATTTTGTTGGATGTATATAAGTAGATGCAGGGTGGGGAAAATTTGATGCATTTTCCTATCTTTCTGTGACAGAAAATGCTTTACCTACACTTTTTAAAAAGTACATGCAAGTTAGTGCCGATCATGCCCGAAAGTATGGTGGGACAGGACTGGGCCTCGCAATATGTAAACAGCTGGTGAATCCTTCCTTCCATCAACAGTCATGTTTTGTTTGGTTTCGTTTTTTTACCTCTACAGGGCTACAATTGATATAATTGCCTTCCCCTTTCTAGCTTCTGCTTAAAGAACCAGTTTAGAAAATCAGATGATTATTATATAAATCTCAGCTGGTTTAGTTCTGCAATTAGTGGACAGAAAAGCATATAATTTGATATTAGAATTTAAATAATTTGTTTCAGAGCTTTCAATATCTTCCAGTTGTATTTACTCACAACTAGTTTACTCTCAATACTTGCAGGGATTTTAATGATACTCATGCTGGTACAAAACCTAAGTACTAACATTCCATGCTTTTCCCACAGGTTGAGCTAATGGGCGGCCGACTTACGGTGTCTAGCCGAGTGCATTGTGGTTCTACATTTACATTTATCCTACCTTACAAGGTTTCACTATCATGTGATAGTTCCGATGATCCGGATGACCTCTCAGATATGGATGATCATGGTGCGACAAATGATGATGCAACGGCCTCCTTTTTCCAATTCCAGCCACGTACTTTGGGTTCTCTATTTTCTTCTAATGGATCTAGCAGAACCCAAAGGTTATTACCACATAATATTGGCTGTTGCTATGCGAATTCGCAAAAACTTAATGGGTTCTCAGAGACTTGTTATTCATTCCCCATGGGTAATGGTCGAACAAAGGAGATGGATTTAGTTGAAGATGCTTGTTCAGTATCTGAGCCTGAAAATTCATTTAGTCACAGGCCAGACCCCCATAATGAAAGTGCAGTTTGCAGAGACAAGCATCATCAAAATGCTGAGACCAAAGCTTCTACAAGAGACGTGTCGAGTTGCTCAGAGACAAGAAGAGACACCGACGTGAAAATGGAGATACGTGAGCCTCAGCTACCACCTAAAGGGCAGGAGAGACCCAACAGCCGTTCTCAGTCCACATTAAACAACAGTGAAGGAGTATCAAATTCTATCTCAAAGCCTAAGATCCTGCTGGTGGAAGATAACAAGATTAATGTAATGGTGACACAGAACATGATGAAACAGTTAGGTCACACAATAGATGTTGTGAACAATGGCATCGAAGCTGTCCGAGCAGTTCAGCGCCATAGTTATGATCTCGTCCTCATGGTAAATCCTTCCCTCCTGTATACATGAGTTGCTTTCTACTGGTTTCAAATCTGCTTAAGATTTATTTCCTAAAAGCTGTATTATTGAGACAATTAGCAGCCATTTTACGAAGCTTATACTGCAGGATGTATGCATGCCAGTCATGGATGGCCTTCAAGCAACAAGATTGATTCGTTCCTTCGAAGAAACCGGTAATTGGGATGCAGCAGTGAAGGCAGGGATAGAGCAACCATCGCCTTCCGATTCATTACAACCGGATTGTACACAACCAAAGCATACCCCCATAATTGCAGTAAGTTCATCACTTTTACTGCCCTTGACTGCCTCCTATAATCCTAGAAGACAAGTCTTGATTGTATCATACACTAACAAAAAACAAATGTTTGATAAATGCAGATGACTGCGAATGCATTGTCAGAGAGTGCCGATGAGTGTTTTGCAAATGGCATGGACTCGTTTGTATCAAAGCCTGTAACTTTCCAAAAGCTGAAAGAGTGTCTTGAACAATATTTGCCGTGATGGATACCTCGTTGTAAATCAATGCCGTGTGTATATAAAAATGGCGGTACGTTAGGAAAGTTTTGTCAATGTATCATCCCCTTCTCAGCCATTTTCTATCTCCGACAACTTTTTTTCTACAATGTCAGATTAAGCCTCTGGAATGTGTTATCAAAGCTTTTCTTTACACCAAAAAAATTGTGGGAAAAAGGTACTTTTCATTAGCCAACAAATCAGCAGCATGGTATGGTAGCATTTGCAGTAACACAGGGATGCAATATCATTATATGGAGATCAACAAAACAGAAACAAGCAATAGCATTGTCCTAACTCTATTCATCTCTAGAAGCAGGGTCCATTCCGGTTGATGGGTTATCAGCAAAATACTCCTGCTGCTTCACATTCACTCCATACTGCTCGTTCAAACGAAACGAAATCAATTGATTCTAGATATGAACGGAAAACGATAAGAGAAACTAATACCCTTTAATCATTGAAGATGAAAAACAAAGGGCATACCGCATGACCGATTTTTTTATATAAAAAAAAACATCCAAACAAGTCACCAAAATGGCCTACCTCGCGTAATGACTTCGAGAGATCGTCCATTGTCAAGATAAGGCGTTTATCCTGTTTCAACATCAGGGTCAGACATTCCACAAGGGATCGAGGAATTTTGAAAGCAAAATATCAATGGATCACCTTCGGCTGCTTGTCCCTTTTGTCCTTGGCTCCCGCAGCCTGTCTTGCCTTGCAATGCCTACATTTGGAGTGAAAAATGTCACAACCAAGCCAACTTAAACCGGAGCCAACCCAAACTGAAACCACTCAAATGTTTACTCATTTCTATAATATCAAATAAATTAAGAAAATTAAAGCTTCTATGTAAATATTTCGAAAAATGATATTAGCAACAATGTTTATCGGTTCATGGAAGAAACACAGAGAAAGAGAAGTTAATATGTTTTTGGTTTCATACTGAAGTGAATCACTTGCGACTTCCGCAACGAACTTTTGCGAAGCAACAGCTACAAGCCTTATCCTGCAAAAGCACAATAAAAGTCGAAAAATGAACATCAATAGGAAGCTCACAACCTCACACGCCGCCTTATCAGATCTAAAATATCTAAGAGATAGCTAGAATTAAAGAAAATCTCCTGACTTCAACATTAATCAACTTATAATTAAGGGTAAAGTACACCAATGATCACCGAACTTTTAGGGCGGGTTCATTTTCGTCACCGAACTTTTAAAAATTTCATTGGTGTCACTCAACTTTTAGTCCGCTTTCATTTTGGTTGAAGAACGAGATAACAGGCCACATCAGCATTTTTAACGGAAGTTAACGAGAGGGGCCAAAATAAAAGCGGAGTAAAAGTTGGGTGACACCAATGATTTTTAAAAGTTCGGTGACCAAAATGAACTCGCCCTAAAAGTTCGTGACCATTGGTGTAATTTACCCTATAATTAAATTTGAGGATTAAATTTTCCATTATCCGGAACCCTAGAACCAACTAAACGAAATATAACAACCTCAGGCAGAGCCATTCCAGTAAAGCAGAGATAAAAATTTCGAAATTCATCACGAAAAACAAACAGAAGCAGAGAAATACCTACAATCGAACATCGGGGCATTGAAAACCGCTCTTGGCTAAGCAATGTTCCACCAATTCGTCAGGTATCTGCCACAAAGAAGAAATGGAATTTATTTATCGAAGAAGAAATGGAAAACGAAAGGGGGAAAGAGAAAGAGTACAGAGGGAGTGTAATCCATGAGGGAGGCAAGGAAATCGGAGAGAGCAGAGTCGTCATCGTGCTTCCCATCGTTGCTTTGCTGCTTATGATTCATTCTCTCTTTTTCAGTTTTTCTTCTTCCTGACAAATTGCTTCGTGTTTTGCTATGTTATTGTTAA
Organism: Hibiscus tridactylites; assembly: GCA_958450335.1. Lineage (NCBI taxonomy): Eukaryota > Viridiplantae > Streptophyta > Magnoliopsida > Malvales > Malvaceae > Hibiscus > Hibiscus tridactylites. The sequence continues at coordinate 2,532,298 of OY288277.1, read as the reverse complement.
TAAAGAGGGAAGCCTTCTATTGCGCTGGTTCGCGCTTTTTTGTATTGATTCTTGGCCCAAATTATTGTAACTTTTAGTTCGGCCCTTTTATCACACTTAAATAAAAAGTCACCCCATAAGTTATAATTTCGTGCCTTTTTTTAAATAAGTATTTAAATTATTGTATTTGTTTACTTTAAGTCTAATAATTATTGGTGGAATTACATAAAATTGTGGTTGAAATTTTTCATTCTAAAAATATAGTTCCTTAAATTATTTTCAACAATATAATATTTTATTGTTTGGATTAAAAGACCTATAGATTGCTCTCCGTTTTTAAACAGTAATTAAACAAAAAATATTAAAAAATAAAGACACTATTCAAAGTTGGATTGTCATCCACCATCATCAATAGTGCCATCTTCAAAAATAAGGGAACACTCTACGTTTTTAAACAAAAAATATTAAAAATAAAAAATAAAAACAATATTCAAAGACAGATGGTGTACAATCCAACTTTGAACAGTAACATGAATTTTTTAATATTTTTCAATAAAACACTGTTCAAAGACGGAAAAAATACTTTGGTCTTTTGATTTAAACAGTAAATTACAATATATTAAAAATAAATAAAGATAAACCACATTGTTGGAAAAAAAATCAAAAACTATATTACTGGAAATTCTCCAATAACTATTTAAATTAGAACAATTATTTCCACCAATTACAAGTTGACACGTCACAATTTTTTCAAAAATTGGTTTAGTGTCTAAAAACAAAAAAAGACATAATTTAGCTATTTTTTTTACTAAAAAAGTAGTTTGAGTACTAAAGTGACGTAGAATAATAGAATAAAAACTTATTTCAATAAAAATTAATTTAGAGATTAAAAGCAAGAAAATAACATCGTTTAAGGACTAATTTCTAATTTAAGTTTTTGTTATCATTATATTCAAATATAAGATAATATCTATCCCCGGAGTGTATAAGGACCAAAATGAGTGAATAAATAATAAAAAGGGGTAAAGACAGTTCAAAGATGGCATCGATGTTAATTAATGATTTTATAACAAATCCTACGCCAATTATCCCTTCATTCAATTGACAATTTTTATTGCATCAGAGCGAACTACGGACCTTGTTTTGTTCACTCTCTTAACGCAGCAAACATCACTAGAATTTACAACCAGCACACCCCTTAATCGCTTGTTACCGACAGCTCTTTACTTGTGAATTATAGGAAACAAACCCAAAACTATTTCCCAAGTTCAACTAATAATCTATCTCGACAATTGCTGGTTATATCGTTGAATTCCGTAGACATCTACGATGCCCGGAGGAAAAACTGGATCAGTTGCCGCTCTCACTGCAACCTTGGCAACCGCGGTAACATTAACAGGGGGAGTGAACAACGGGCCAACTAGCGGTATCTGGTTCAATGGTTTTGCATGTTGGAGAACCTGCAGGGATGGAAGAAATCTTTAGTTTCGTTACATTTGAGTCGGACTTTCATGAACATGGCATTCAAGCTTATACTCCGACACGCAGCATTACAGTTAACCTCGGTACATTTCATTACACATCGAACGCATGCATTTACCATTTCTAGTGGTGAACCAATAACACCTAGAGGTAACTTTATGCTTCCAACGCTGCGAGTCCCATGAATGAAGCCAGGCCTCAAAATCACTCCTGCAATAGAAAATGAAAATTCTCGAGTGACGTGAAGAACCATAACTACCAGATGGTGATAATTTCATATGTTATTACAAGCAGTAGCAGGCTACTATGATACTATCTAAACTAAAACTGCAAGAGCTTACCAGAGCAATAAGCCAATACAAAGCAATGTGCAAGAAAGGTGATTAATGTTAAACAAATTACATCAGGTGAATCGGAAACTTACCTCCGTATGGAAATTTAGTGAGTAACTCTGTCTCTGCAGCTCTCTGTTGCCAAACGAGACAAGAACAAGAGAATTTTCCATCAGAGAGAAGATAACCACAAGACTTCTTGAGCCATTATTCCAATACTTATTAAAATAAAATTTTCAATGTATATGCTAACCTACCACATCTTGTGCAGAACGGTAAGAATAAAATTGGACAATATCGTTACACAAAGTAGACACTCAAACAAATGGCAATTAGGAACCAAGAGGAAAGAGAAAAGTGTACCTTCCCCTCATAATATCCTTTCAGTAAATAGTTTGCCACGCCAAAATCAGCAGCGGAGATATACACAAATCTTTTCACACCTGTACGCAACACATAAAGGGTCAACCCCAATGGAAACAAGGTTTAAGTTCAAGGTAAAGTCACTGGTGGCAAATGCCCAGAGGAAAAATAAAGTGAAAAGCACACAAACAAAACACTGAAGTTTTTCCTATTTTTCTCCCTTTCCTTCTCTTTTTCTGGAAAGGGTGAGGTTTGCTACGAGAGGAGACACATCTTCCCTAGATAGACACCACAAAGATCAACGACCTATATACCTTTTTCTGCAGCAGCTCTGATAGCATTGATGTTTGCAGTCCCATTAATCTTGTACATATATGAATTAGATCCAAAACCGCCAATGCAAGAGATCTAAAAAATTGAACTATATTAGCAGGAAAAAAAAGAATATCAAAGAAGAGAGTAAGATTCAAATCGAATTGTAAGTGAACCAGGAAATTTTAATATGAATGACAGAATTAAATTATGGAACCATTGTGTATGGCTGTGCAAGTAAATCTAGCTCAGATAGATTTTTGGATATTAAGTCATCTGCAGAATTAAGGGACTACATACAACAGATGTAACTCCATCAAGAGCTTCCTTCCATGACTCGGAAGAAAGAAGGTTCCCTGAACAGAATTAACACGTTAGATACGTCACAGCAATCAACCAATGGCATCTAGCAAAGTAAATAAAGAAAATAAACCTTTATGCCATGTCACATTCTTAGCCCAAGAGTCGTGTAAAGATGATCCGCCAGACCTAATTGAAAGAAGCAACCAAATTAAGGAGCTGAAGCAATACAAGTACTTGATGAAAATGGAAATATGGGAGAGAGCACAGCAGAAAATATTAGGCATCTTCACACATCAACAAGGTAGGGTATTATTACCTACTCTAAAAAATGAACATTGTGCTACAAAGCATCAGTTCAACGAGCCGAGCTTATTTGTAACAAGCTAAGGAAGCATATCAGGGGCAAATTAAAATCTAAACAAGCACATTTGAAAATTGAAATCTAAAAACATATTGTGCAACGGTCACAAATTTCCCATGCACTCTACATCTTGCAAGAAAACATAATTGCAAACACCATTATTTCAAGTACTTCATTATTGAACCAGACCCATATGAGAAACAAAAAATTATTTCAAATAAATTTTAACGTTCTATAAAGAAATCCTAGGAAAAAAATCATTTGTAACAGGAATTTTTATGAAAATTGGAATACCTGCTGAGGCTGGCGACATCCAGACCACGATTCAAAGCTTCCCTGCAGATATGGGAGCCAACAAATCCATTTCCACCCAACACAAGCAGCTGAAATGAAACAATACATAATAATAAATAAATAAATAAATAAATAAGAAGCCAACATTACTAAACTGGCAATATTCTGAGTTCTAACAAGCACCTTTTCAGAAGGAGGAGGAGGTACATTTACAGTCTCCGCTTCTTCAACCTTAAAAGGCTCATCAACCTTGTTGGACTCGGTGGAAAGAAATCTTCCATTCTTGTTCCCAGCCGTTAGACTGAATTATTACAAAAGAAGATCCAAAAAAGAAATTTCTTAATCCATATAGCAACAATAACAGAGAATTAATTGAACCTCTTCATCTCCACAGAACAAATCAACTCTAACATTATAACCTAATTAGAGGAATTCGGATTTCGGATTCTAACAGAATTATCTATAGTTTCTAAAATTTTACGAACGATCGAATTCGAATATCAAGTAGAAGAATCTAACCGTAACAAAACACGAATCAAAGAAGCAGAAGAAAGAATATAAACTTACTGGAGTCTAGAGAGTGAGAATCTGGACTGAATCAACCGGGAAGCCATGGAGCTTATTTCAGAACACTACTATTTTCGATCGCTCTCCTTTGTCAATCGGAATTTCCTGAAACTTTGCTTCACAAATTGGAGGTTGCTTTTTTCAGCGTTAATTAGAAAGGGCAAAAGTCTCTAACAGCTCAGGCAGATACGAGAAGGGTGTACACGTGGCGCATAATGGTAACGACATGTAGGGTAGCACATGTGGCTCGTTTCTAGCCTATAGAAATATTTTCAAGGGGAATAGGTTGGGTTTGGGTATTATTGGACCGGCCCAAAAGCACGCCATGTATAAGAAATTGAACGAGTTTTAGTAGTGATGAATTGGGTCTCAATATTGGGCTACGTTTGGGCTCAGAAATGGCACGATTTAGCTATTTTCATCAGGCTTCAAAGATGGGCTTTTAAATCATGATTCAAGTTGTCTTGTCGTTGTAGTTCATTTTTTAACTCAACAAATGAGCAAATGGCACGTTGCATCACTAGGGATACTTGAATTTTACTCTTTTGTTCAATTTGGTACTTGTGTGTGTTTTTCAGGTCTAATTAGGTACATAAACTTGATTTTTTAATTCAAATTAATATTTAAACTTAACTTCTTGATTCATTGTGGGTTATTTCAAACTTAGACCCGTTCGGGTTTGATGGACTTAGATGAATTCAAACAATTTTAAAATTTTACACAACATAAATATTTTTTATTTCAAATAAAATCATTATTTGGACTAAAAAAGTTATATATCGAACCATACCTAAAAAGATAAATTTAAATACTTAAATAGACAAAAAAACTGTCAATGCCAAAATGAACTAAGAAGCTGAATCTATATATCCAATTAAATAAAAAATTTAATATCAAATTGTATTTTTAAATTAATTCAAGTAACAAAATATATATTTATTCGGTGTATGTGAAGATGCCTCAGTCGCATACGAAGAAGAGCTCAATTTGATATATTAAAATATATAGAAGGGTTGTGTAATTTTTTTTACACTGCTTGTATATGTTGAAGGCAGTAGTACGCCGCATCATTAAGTATACTAATTATTTAAAAAGTTTGGATTTTTCCGTTTATGTATAATAGACGTGTCTAAACTATAAACAAAAACTTGAAGTGGCCTACTATTATTTTGTCACAACTAAATGCAGAAAACGAGACAAAGTATGATATAGACACAAGCTGTAACAAGCGCATGACGATAAGAATAAAATAACGATGATTAAAGAATTCAGTGCTTCATGCCCATACACATGTCAATGCAAACCAAATATAAAGAAACTCGAGTGACAAAGAATAAACAAATATGCAACAATTCTTAGCTCCTTTCCTTTCAACCGATTCCCTTACGTCCTAAAAGTCAACCTTTTAACTCTACATGAACAAAGCAACAGAAACAACTCAGGAAATAACTTCAGTTTTTTCAATCCGATTAAAGTTACAGTCACGTCTGGCATGAGGGACAGTGTCAATGTCCACTCAAGTCCATACTTTTTATTTTCACAGATTTTTTAAGTGATAATCTAATAAATTAGTGTTTATCCCTTATCATCATTTAAAGTGTTTTTTTAATATGCATTTAAAGTATTTTTTTTACTCGGATTGTCATTTAAAGTGTTTTCTTCAAAAAATAATAAAAATAATATATTAGATCAACTTTAGTAACGTTTTTATAATTTATTAATAAAATATTAAATTAATTATTTAAAGTAATAAAATATACTTTCCTATTATATAGGAATTTTTTAACTTTTGTTCAAGGTCCCGAATATGTCTGAGACTGACTCTAAATTAAACCAGGTTCCACCTGCCGTTTTTCCTCCCTCTATTTTGCGTCGTGACAAAGATTCCAACAAGTTTAATAGATTGGTTTGGACGCTAACCTTTGATTGAAAGTGAATCAATGCATATGGCCCAATACAAAGTGCCCTATCCACTACTTTAGCCATTGTCTAATATAATAAACTAATCATACTTAACGTCATACAAAATTTCTGAGATATGATTTAATATTGTTCCCTCGTTTTTTAATGGTTTCAATGAGTACTTAATTAGTACCACATTACCATCCTATCTTATCATGCTAATCACTTAAATGACACCAAAACGGGATGTGATTAGTTTAAGCACCAGAACCTCAGAAAGCAGCTGAGGATGCTTAATTATATAATACAACGTACAAGAAAAAGAAAACAGTGGTTCAATTAATATTTTGAAGGAAAAATAATGCACCCATTAATTGATTATTTCAATAGATTACAATGCATCAGTCACATATTATCATGACAGTTCAATCGAATAGTATAAAGGCCTTAAAGTTTATCCAAGCACCAAATGCGTCACAAAACCCTATATCTCTTGTTCGAGCCATTGCCACTATGATCAGACAACATTGGTATATCTACTTCTATTGGGTCCCGCGCGAAGCAAGCAAAGTAGATGATATGCTTGCCGACCCTTTGAAGCCTATTGTCGCTATTCTTGATAAACCTTTGTTGTTTTTAAACCTCTTCTGCATCGAGATGCTTTTAGACCACCTTATTGTAAGTCTACGCATTAACTAGGCTCTCTTCCCCTTCCATTCAAAAAAAAAATCTGTTGATTTCAAATTAACTAAGGTTGGTCCAAATTGTAAGCAGTTTGGTTCCGTTTAAGCATGTCTCAAGTTCGAGGCATTGTGTATGCAAAAAAATTATGCTGGGAGACTCACCCACTAAAGTCAGGTGTACGACGCGGGTCGATTCAAATTAATCAAGGCGAAACCCTAAAAATTAAAAGTGCAACCAAAAAATATGTTGATTTCTTGTGCATCAAGGGTGACATTTCACTAATAACAAAGATCTAGATACCACATACGTGTATAGTGTTTGTGTTAGGAGTAATTCCATGCTGATCATGTGATATACAACATGATATGTATAAATACGACACTGCCATTGACATTTTTAAAATGGGATTTGGGAATATTATTATTTGAAGATAGCAAAAGATTATGGTTAATAAAGGGAGACGAGCTATAAGTACAAATGTGGAATCTGATTATATTACAAAGATGTCCAAAAGAAAGGTGACGCAATGCCATCAAATTCAATCAAGAATAAGAAAAAGTTAATGCGCATTTTTTTTCATGCTAAAGTGGCTTGGGGCGAAAAGAAACGAATAATAATTTATTACGCACCTAAAAAAAAAAAAAAAAAAAAACAAAGCATCAAAATAGTTACGGACAAGTGTGATAGGGAGAGGATTTTTTATGTAAAAGATATGATTAAATACAAGACTAATTGTTACAAATGTTTTCTTAGGAAAATGTATATATATATATATATATATATATATGATTAATATCCTATACACTGGCGGTAGAAACTGAAACTTCTCACGAGCGTCTTAGTTTTAGAGTATAGGGTTTAGGGATTTAGGTGTAGAGTTTAGAATTTAGGAATAGTTGTTTTAATTTAAGGTTTAGAGTTATAATTTAGGGTTAATATGTTAGGGTTTAGTTTTTTAGGGTAATACTAATATGGTGAGGATTTAGGTTTTAACCTATAAACCCTAAATTATAACCCTAAACCTTAGATAGAAACAATTATCCCTAAATTCTAACCTCCTACACTTAAACTCATAAACCCTAAACACTAAACTAACTCTCTATACCCTAAAACTAAGATGCTTGTGGAAACTTTCAGTTTCCACCGCATGTGTATATTTATCCACATATATATCACATAATTAAAAAAAATTAAGATGACAACTCGGTTATTTAGTTCTTAGAAATGCAACAAGATCAAGTATTTGATTATAAAGTCAACAATCTCTAAAGCAGATGGTTAAAATTCTCAATATTTGATTATAAAGTTTTATTGTCTTTATAATCCTACTCGACTCAATAATAATAATCTTTGTTTAAGCCATTAAACAGATAGACATGAAATATCTATTGTTGATAAAAAAAAAATCACATAAAATTAAGTAGAAAATAGGGCCGAAAGAATTCTACCATAGGCACAGGATATTGATTCTGTGTACGAAGGGTGAAGAGAAAGTACATTGAAAATGAGAGTTAACATGGAACACGTTGGATCCCAATTCCCAACCGATTAATAAATACATTAGCTTTGGAATTTTTCAGATAAAGTATAGTGAGATGGTTTGTTTTACCTACTGGATCCTGCCTAAATCATCTTAGCTTTGGAAATTTTCAGATAAAGTAAAGGGAGAGACAGTTTGTTTTAAGTTTTAACCACTGGATCCTGCCAGCATAAAAGCTGGTTTTTTTCGTCAATACCTTAAATGCATGTAATTCACACATGGTCGGCTGATGCTAAATTGAATGACAAGTTACTGTTTCTGAATGATTTATTGTACTTGAGATTAATTTGAACAAGAAACGAGCACAAACAACCCAAAATTTGTGCGAGGGAGATAGAGCCAAAAGCTGGTTTTTACCCAAATATTTAAATTTTTAATATTAATTACGTTTCTAACATCCAAACAATTTTTTTTGAATCTAGCATCATTTACAAAAACTCGTCTAACTTGATGTGACAAGCTCTATTAAAAAATAAAAAAATTATGAAACTACAAATATGGGCAAAGGGTAAAGAAAATAATAAGGAGGTACAGTCGTTCACGATTATCAGGGGGGCTATAGGTTCAACTTCAAGTGCGGTGGCTCCTCGTTGGTCCGTCACTGTTCGGTATATATTAGATGATTAGATATGAATTAATTTTCATCCAACAAGGAAAGATGTATATAAGTGAGGCCAAGGGACAAAAATCATGTACCTTTTCAGTGTTTTTTAGGTCTAAAATTAAAAAAAAATTAAATTATAAGTCATAATTTTAAACTATAAACCTTAAACATTAAAAAATAAACCTTGCATATAGTCCTTTAAATATTAATTTTAACTTTAAACTCTAAATTTACTTTTTTTAATGTAGAGCACAAAAAGTAGACAAAATATTTGTATTAGAGGCCAAGTGCAATGCGCCAAAGTCCGCGAGCAATGGGACCTGGCAGGCAATGCAAAAGCATAAAGTGGTGGATGGTGGCGTTGTTGAATGGAAACACTCTAGCTTCGTGGGGTCTTCAACTATTTGATGGTGCACCAAATTCCTCTTTGTCCTCAACTATTTCTTGGGTTCCATCCGACTCATCTTCCACCTGATCTGTCCCTGTTGCTGCTTTTTGGCCCTTCTAGCTAGACTTATCATACCCACTTTTAAGCTACGTTTTACCCTCACTAGATTTACATTTGCTTAATTCGTGGAAACTTCAATGCTGATTAGACCCCCACCAACTCCAGTTCATATAATTGTATGCATTAATTTATAGTGGTTTCTATGTGCTCATATGTTGTCACTTGATTTAGAAAAGGGTGTAACATGTGTGTATATGCCATCTACAGCCAATGAATCATTAGCTTCGTATATTTGATTTTCTAGCACTTCTATTATCCCGTGCGAGAATAGTTTCAGGCTCTAGCATAGCCTTGCTGAACAAAAATCTTCTATCCTTTTTTAGTGTTTTTATATATTTTTCAACAATATAAAACTTAACCTTCAGCTTTAAATTAATTTTTGGCAAAATGACAAAAGATGCCCAACGTTTGCATATTTTGTCATTTAGCCCCCTATTTTTTTTGGGTCCAAATATGTCCCCCAACGTTTGTTTGTTTTGTCATTCGGTCTCCTATTCTTTTTGGTCCAAATACGCCTCCAATGTGTCATTTGTAGTCCAAATATGCCTCAACGTTTCAATTTGGTCCAAATATGTCTCTGTTAGATGAAAATTGACAGTCAATTGACGTTCAGCAGCTGATGCTGACTGGACTTGCCACGTATTAAGATATGTTGATGGCACGTCAAAAATTTTTATAAGCCGTTGACCGTCAGTTGACTGACATTTTACATCCAACAAGGGTATATTTGGACCCAAAAAAAGAATAGGGGGTCAAATGATAAAACATGTAAACGTTGCGGGTATCTTTTGTCATTTTACCTTAATTTTTTTAATGTTAAAAAATATATAAAAACACTAAAAAGGGACTGGAGGGAAAAGTTAGGAAGAGTCCATTTGTCATTTGATTATTCTCAACAGTAGAACTAATGTACGGAAGACAGATAGGAAGAGTCCATATGTTATGTCGCTGGTTTACTTTCATCGGGACAATGACCCCATTGCTCGGCTCAATTATTACCACTACCCTCGTAGTTGAAGCTGAAGTCGAAACGCAACGAAGAAAGTGAGGTTAATATGGCAAACTCATCAAATATCTCTTACCTGCAATCTGTGAATAACTTAGTGGCGACTGTGACGCCAATAAATGCGAGTCAATTCAAAATCATTGTCTGAATGATGAGTTTACCATAGACGAATAGAAGGGGAACTGAAAGAAAAAGAAGCAAATTTAGAGAGGGTTGGTGGCTGGCCTGCTACGCTACGCCTGCCATTGTTGCTCCTAGGGCGGTAAATGAGATGAGACAGGTCGTGAGCTACTCGAGTTCGATTTGGTAAAAATTCGGTCAATACTCGATTCGATTGAATTCAGCTCGAGCTCTTAATGAGCCGAGCCGAGTTACTTAATACCTGACTCGAAAAGCTCGTGAGCTACTCGAAAATATAATAAATTATTTTGTAATTTTTAAAATTAAAGTGAACTAAAATGTAGGTTGGACGTTTTTAGTTATTATGTTATGTTAGCTTAATTTTTAATTTAACTTTTTTTATATTTTTATGTGTACTTTTTTCCTCCTACATGAAAAATATTTCTTTTTTATGATTCTATCTACAATAAAATCATGTAATTTAATCGATAACAACAATATTATTATCATTATTACTATTATTATGAAGAGGGTTGTAAATAAAATGAGACAGATCGTGAGCTACTCGAGCTCGACTCGGTCAAAGCTCGATCAATACTCGACTCAATTGGACTCGTCTCGAGCTCGAATTCTTAACGAGCCGAGTCGAGCTCAGCATACTCAAGCTTAGACCTGGCAAACTTGACCCGAGACCCGAAACCCGAACCGAATTACCCGAACCGAAACCCGAATTTGACCCGAACATATGATTCGAAGTTGACCCGAAACCCGAACCGAACCGAATCGAACCGAACCGAACCGAAAATTTTTGTTGAACCGAAATGGACCCGAACCGAATAGACCCGAACCGAATGGACCCGAACCGAATGCTACCCGAACCGAAAGCTGAACCGAATATCGACCCGATTTTAACCCGATTTTGACCCGATTTTAACCCGAATATTTATTGTTAACAATATAATAAATAATAAAATGAAGTATAGAAATTTGAGATCTTAGTGACCAATTTTATAATTTCATCATAAAATATAGCATAAAATTGAAATTGTAGACTAAATTGACAATTTGGAAGTGGAGAAATTTGAGTGTCCAATGATCAAATTTATAATTATACCATATAAATAAATAGGGGTCAATTTTGGCTAAAAATTAAATCTTTGAAATTAAAATGAACGAAAATATCAATATATTAAATTAATAGACTAAATTACAAAGATTAGTCAATTTCAACTAAAAGTAAATTTTTAGAGACTAAATTTCACTACGGGGAGGGGATTTGTATATCCGAAGTCTAAACTGTGGGAATACTTGTGACTAAATTAAATTAAACTAAAACTTAAAGTTGACTAAAGTGTAACATTTTAAATGCAACATGACCTAAAAAGTAATTAATCTTTAGCTTAAAAAATTGGTGGCTTATTTCCCTCCAAAATTTTGTCTTTTCTCTCTCTATTTTTTCCAATTGTCTTTTTCTTTTTTTTCAATCTAGCTTAAAAAATTGGTGGCTTATTTCCCTCCAAAACTTTGTTTTTTCCCTCTCTATTTTTACCAATTGTCTTTCTATTTTTCTTGATTTAATTGAGTTTCAATTTAGATTAATTTAATTAAAATTTCACATTTAGTTTTAAAATTATTTTAATTATGTCCGTGATTTATGCTTTTAGATTTTAGTTAATTCAATTAGATACTAAGTTTAATAAATTAATTCATTTCAGACATTATTATTATTATTATTATTATTATTATTATTATTATTATTATTATTATTATTATTATTATTATTATTATTATTATTATAAACTTTGATTCAATATAATTATACAAAAAAAAATTATATGGATACATGAAGTTTTGATTTAAATATTTAATCAAATTCAAATGCATAGATTGACAAGTTGAATTAGAATTAATCTCATACATCAATAACTCTAAACTAAACCATAAATATTAAACCTCAAACCTTTAACCCAACTCAAATTGACCCGGAAATTTAAATGTTGACCCGACCCGAAATTGACCCGAAATTGACTCGATTTTAACCCGAACCGAAAGCGACCCGGACGACCCGATTTTGACCCGAACCGAAAGCGACCGATCCGATTTTGACCCGACCCGAAAACAACCGATCCGATTTTGACCCGATCCAATACCCGAACCGAATCCGACTCATCACAGACCCGAATTAGACCCGAACCCGAACCGAACCGACCCGAACCGAATCTAAACCGATTCTAGATAGACCCGAAATGACCCGAACCGAAACGACCCGAACCGAACCCGAACCGAATGACCCGATTGCCACCTCTACTCAAGCTCGAGCTCGGCTCGAATTCTTAACTAGCCGAGTCGAGTTCAGCATACTCAAGCTTAAGTCAAGCTCGAACTCGACTCGAATTTTTAACGAGTCGAGTCAAATCCAGCACTACTCGAGCTCGACTCGGCTCGTTTACACCCGTAGCTTGTTCCAACTAGATTTAACGGGTTAATTAACCTATTTCACATGGCATTGACTCATTTAAAAAACCAAGCATGCAAACAGATACTTTGGCTCGTGTGGTGAACATATTTTATTTTTCAATTTTGAAAGAAAACACCTGACCATTTGGTTCTTTCCAACTAATCTAATTAAATTGCTAATTAAATGATCATCTATACAACTTTGGAGAAATATAACATTCAAACCAACAATTAATTGGTCTAACGACAATATTTTGCTAGTTTCTTTATGCAAGATTAGAAGTCTGAATTCTGACATTGTACAAAATAAACTTCTACAAAACTTAATCTAAATTAATCGACTAAAGAATCGGATACCGGTAACTATAAAAAATAGGGTGTTTACGATATCAGCTCTGGTATCTAGCCTATAATTTTCACCATGGGGAGGCTTATAATTGAATTTGACAACAAAAGAACTTTGTAAGTGGTATTTGGGGGTGGGGTTATGGAACGTAATAAAAACAGTAGATCCATAAAGATGAAGGCACAATGAGATAAAATGTCAAAGCCATTGATCACGAAATGAATGGAAAGGAACAATACATTGTTGGCATCCCATTGCCACCCACTTTACCCACAAAGCTGATGCTTTCATTATTATCTTCTTTTTTTGTTAATTAAATGATTGTGGCTGATCTTAGCAATTTGGACACAGTGCCCTAAAGATATGGTATGGACCCCCCCCCCCCCCCCCCCCCCCCCCCGAAGTATACTGTATACATGAAGGATCCAAGTGCCCCCTCTTATAATTACTTGCACAGTGGATTAAGAAAGTAGAGAACAATACAGCCAATTTACACTAACAAAGCAAAAAAATAATCAATTGTCTGGATCCCACATGGATCATTATAATATGTATTTAACTAACAATCAATTGTTGAATGCAACATGTAATTCGAGTAAAAAAAAATATAGTCATTTTATAAGACTTGAATTCAATTTTTTTGTCTGCAGAGTATATACATCAAAAGAGGGTTAATAATATATTATTAGATTATTACTTTACAATCACTTTAAAATTATTTAAAAATTAATAATTAATTTTTAAATTTCATTTCGATATCTTCAAATAATAACACTCATTAATCAATGTCTAATTATTTATAATAGTTTTAAAGTTAAGTGAATGTCTAATAATTACCAAATGTAGTATTATTGTATTAGAAAGCAACAAATGCTTAATTTTAAGGTTTAATTTAGGGTACTAGCTAAAATTTAGAGTTTAGAATATATGTTGTAGGATTTAGGCTTATAATTTAGAGTTTGACAAATGAGTTATATTTTTGTGAGATAGCTTAAATAAAAAAGGTTGTGTAAATTTCTTTTACACATCTTGTATATGAAGATATAACTTCGCATTTATTATAATCTAAAACCATTTTTTTGAGATAGTTTGACAAATGAGTTATATGGCAATTTTGGGTGAAAAACCCCTTTTAAATTATTATCTTTAAAAATGGCTCCCAAAAACTTTTATTTGGCAAAATGACCCCCTTTCTTGCCAGGTCGACAGACCTCGCGTTGTGTAGAACGCGAGGTACGATATCGCGTTCTGCAGAACGCGATTTTTGTCGACGTGGCGTTGCAGTCCGTGTTAACGGTTTAACAGTACCTCGCGTTCTACAGAACGCGAGGTCCCCGAGAAATTGAAAAGGCGACTGAAATATATCGCACAGACCTCGCGTTCTGTAGGACGCGATGTCTGTGCAATTCCAGCCTGAACCACAAGCAAAAACATGCGTAAGTAGGCCTGTTCGAACCCAATTTCAAGCGTGTAAATGGTATATTTTTAGCGATCATCGAGTTTGGGGTTGTAGTATTGAAAATTGTCTATCGTATGATACCAACATGGTTAATTTCCGTCCATTCTACAATGGTTTAAAATGGCTTCGAAAACCTTATGCTAGCATACTTTTTTTTATTGAAGTTGTATTTCAACTAATGTCGATTTTCGGTTTTTTTAATCCTATTAAATTTATTAAAAACAAAAATTAAATAAACATTATAAAATTTAATTATAATATGCAAACAAAATTATAATTCATAAACAAAAATAGAATACGACATTATAAAATTTAAAAGTGTTTTACATAAATATTAAAAACATAAGTAGAAAACAACAAAAAAAACTAATAATGCTTATGTCCACCCGTTCCGCAGTCGGGTGGATGACGCTCACGATCCGGATTCCTCCTCCGTCCATCCTGTGGTGGTCCCTGGTCCCTATCATCCTGACCATTGTGCACGTATGGTGGTCCCTGATCCCTATCATCCTGACCAGGCGGGGAGTAAAACAAACTACCCATCGGCGTACTCTCCACCATCGGAAACTCATACTGAGGTGGATAATCGATAAGTAGAAGGTCAGTCGTGGGCGTCTGGGGGCGATAGGCATCAGTGGAGCCGAACTGGGGTGGAGGCATCGTCTGCTCGAAAGTCGATGGACCACTATGCAATGGTGGGGCAGAAGATGATGCCCCTGGAGTGTCATATCGTGGTCTCGGACCGCGCTGCGTCGACTGCCTTTGGGTCTGTCTCTGGGTCTGGGACTGGCTCTAGGTCTGGCTCGCTCGCCGGCTCTAGCGTGGGCGGTTTTGGGGTTGCTGGGGAAGCCCGGCTTGGAGCTCGGCCGGAGTAAGGATATGTGGCATCCCATTGTCCCTATACCACTGGCCATAATTGAAAGTGACCGAAGGACCCCCTTCTATAATTGGTTGGAGAAATTGTGGGCGTCTGAGAAATCGTTGACCCCAAAGCACTATCCAGATAGCGTGGTGCTCGGCCCAGTCAGTCTCCGTCTTCCCCTGACGCGTAAGATTGTGGAACTCGTCCATATTTTGCGGAGGGCGTGGAACATCTTGGACGTACCCGAACTGTCGGAGTACCCGATCCGCAGAATGCCACACGCAAATTTCGTAGTTCAGCAGCGGAACTACGGAAATCCAGAGGTCTCGCTCTTGCACAATATCTGTTGGAGTAATGAGGCGAATCTGCTCTGAATCGTAGGGCGTCCACACGAACTAAAAAGAATGAAAAAAGTTAGTAAAATTTCTATATGAAATATTATTGGAAAAAATAGTATGGAAAAAACCAAAATAATTGTTGAATTACCTCGTCCTCCGTCAAGGCATCGAATCTATATCTGTATGCTTTCTGGGAGTCCGGCAGGCCGGCGTGGGATAGTGCGGTGGTCCACCTTTAAATAATGAAAAAGATCGTTAAATAAAATAATTTAATAAAAAAATATAGTAGATTATGTAGTACCTCCGTAGAAGCGGAAATGACAGAGGACTGGGAATCCTAAGCTGTGGTGCCAAAGTAGGGATCCGAAGCCAAACCCAAGCCTGCAGGAATAAACAGCATCCTCCCTGCGATGCTTTGGAGGCGTCAACGTTTCTGCAGAGGTCTCTGATAAGAAACGCCAAGACAGCTGACCCCCAAGATTTTCGTCCAGACTCGTCTAAATTTGTGAGATGATGAAGCCACATAACGTGCAATTTGTTGCGAGTTTTGTCGGGCATTAATATCCCGCCAATAATGCGCAAGATGTGGGCTCGCGCATACCGCTGTGAAAATATAAATTAATAGAGGCATCCTAATTAAAAAAATTGTAAGTTCATCCTAAATAATAAAATTGTAAGTATCCTAAATATTTAATGTAGGCAACCTAAATATTTAATAAAGTATCCTAAATAGTTACTGAATTCATCCTAAAAATTTATCCTACATATTTATAATTCATCCTAAATATTTATTAAAAAGATCCTAAATATTGTCCCTATTCATCATAAAAAATTTCCTAAACCCTAATGTGCAAATAAATAATTTTAATTTAATAATAAATGTAATAAAAGCATACTAAATATAATAAAAAAATACCTCAAGTGTAACATCATCTGCATCGGGGGGAGGGGTTCCAAAGTTGTCCTCCAAGTACGATAGAGAAATTTTCCCTCCGTCCCACACTCCATCAGGGGGCATCACTCCAATTTGTTCAGCAAATAGGAGTGGCCAATGTGCCATCGCTACACCAGTAATAACGATGCCATTTATAGGCAACCCGAGAATGTAGGCAACATCCTGCAACGTAATTGTTGCCTCGCCAAATGAAAGATGGAATGTATGCGTCTCGGGTCTCCACCGTTCTATCAGCGCGCTGATCAACGACGGTCTAACCTTCACCCCCCTATATAGCGAGCTATTTGCCCAAAACCAGCCCGCTCAATCAATCGCATAACAGCAGGAACGGGTGCGACGGTGATACGATTAAGGTAACATTGTAAGTTACGTTCGTATCCCTGAAAAAAAATAAAATAAAATAATTAGTAAAATAAAATAGTTAGTAAAATAAAAAAATTTAATTAAATAAATTTTTTTAGAAATTAATAGGGAAAAAAATAATACCTCTGGATTGTTTCTCCAATATTCACTGCAGTGACTCGTTTGGCTCCGTAGCAAGGGCTCCATGTGATCGAACGATATATAAAAGTTGCTGACAAATTTTTGTAAAATTTGTATAGAAATCGCGTTCTGTGGAGGTTTTTAGGAAAAAAAACCTCCAATTTATAGAGGACCTCGCGGAGCTTGGGATGCGAGGTTAATGAACCTCGCGTTCTATAGAACGCGATATTCATGTACCTCGCGTCCTATAGAACGCGAGGTTCACTGAAAAGGCGCGTCAGTGATCAGACGCGTGAACTGAACGGTCAGAAACGACATCGCGTTCTATAGAACGCGAGGTTCTAAAGACATCGCGTTCTACAGAACGCGAGGTTCTAAAGACATCGCGTTCTACAGAACGCGAGGTCGTGGGGTTTTTTAAATTTGAGTTTTTAAAGCGGGAAACTCATTTAATATACAATAATAACAAATTTTATTTACAACAACAATAAAAATAAAAATAAAAATTATAATTAAAATAATAATAATATTAATAATAATAATAATAATAACAACAATAATATTTTTTAAAGCAAAACTAAAAATCTATCTCGGTAGTAACTAAAAATAACGACATAGCGCAATATTTTGAAAGTTAAATTAAAACAAAACTTCCAAAATATGCGCTATGTTGCCATTAGTAGCTTCAAGCGAAAACTGCGTACGTGAATACAGAAAAAAATCTATCTCGGTGCTCCTTGCCACTCCAAGAGTTTGCTATTTATAGAGGTGAATGTGATGACGTGGCAACCTCGCGTTCTGTAGGACGCGAGGTCACTCTTACATCGCGTTTTACAGAACGCGAGGTCTATGAGATGTTTGTATATATATATATATGCAGGGAGATGGATTTTTGTAAGCAGTTAAGTTTAGTTTAGGTCAGTTGAATATGAGTTCGTGTAATGCTGAGTTTTTTTGTACATACCTTAATATTTACCGACATATCGCAATATTTTGGAGGTTGTATGCTGCAGTAGTGGCTTCAATGGCTGCTTCTGTAGCCGCCGTCGAGAGGATCCCCGGCTACAGTTTTGAAAAGAAAGGACTTTTAGGAAGCGGGGGCGGATTCAGATCGACATTTTCAGATGCGGCGGGTGCCGATTACATTTGTTAATGTGGATCAAAGCTGCTACCATTTACTCATTTCAGATGTAGCGTGGCAGTCAACATTTACATCTGGATTTCGCTCTCTGCTTCTTTTAGTCGGGACCTCCGATCAAATTTGCTCGCCGGAGCTACTGAATTTATTGTTTCGAATTTTATATATAATTTATGTAGTTGTCTGAATTTACTTATTAAAGAATACATGTTGAAAATTTTGTTAAATGAAATTCGACTTAAATTTATTTATGTGGTGTTTTTCCTTTCCTATAAATACTCACGAATTCCACCATCATTTACTCATTCCAAATTCTCTCTAAACACCCAATCCTTGCTCACCTTATGGTAAAATTTAAGGCAACATTTTATTTTCTCGATACTTATTTTGAGTCAACAATCACCGGCAAAATGTCACTGAAAGATTTAATACAGTTGACAACAATCGAGGTTAGTAAACACACCGACAAACAAATTGCGGCCATGGAATGTCGTATCCCAACACCGTCAGCTAATGAAACGCACTACGTTATGAAGCTTACGAACGAAACAGACGTTCGTAACATGTATGACCGGCTCAATGCCGTCGGAGCTAGAGACGTCGATTTCAATGTTAAGTTTGTCAACGCCGGCGAAGATAGTACGTATGCACCCGTAGAACCTGCTCCGAACACTGAACACGCACCGTCTTCACCGGATGTTGATGCGGCTGTGGAGGAGCTACAACTTTTTATATACAGGCGTAGACAAAAAAAACAACAGATGATCGAAGAACTAAACCTAAGTTCAGACGTGTCCACTGACTACGATGATTCAGATTAACCATTAACTTATGAAATGATCTTCCAATTATGTTATATGACGTCTTATTTCATCCTTTATGAATGTTAAACGGACTTCGAGTTATGTAAAACTACCAGTACTCAATTACATTATAGGCACCAGTAGTAGTATTCAATTAGAATACTACAATTGTCTCAAATTCTCGAACATGTTCTCAATTACACAAACAAACAAATAGTAAATAGTACGGTTATTATAACTTCTGACGGAATGTCTGAATCAAAGCATTAAAGTGACCTCGCGTTCTATACAACGCGATGTTCTATAGACATCGCGTTGTATAGAACGCGATGTACTAATATCGCGTTCTACAGAACGCGAGGTACTGGTTAACCCTGCCTCCCATCAAATCTATCCCTTACTTGTCGAAACTTAGGGGACTGCCTCCCAGGCACACACACGCCATTCCTGCCTCACATCAAATCTATCCCTTACCTGCTTATCGGTTTTAGGTAATGGACAAGCAAAGTAACCTCTGTGAACCATTATTTGCCTTACACAACCAGATTCTCCTGGATTGCAAGGGCCATTAATTTTGCCTATATATGAAGAAGAACCATCAAACGAAAATATAAGTTTCAATTGGCAATCAATTCCTAGAATTTTCTAAGTATCAACATTTCAAAAGTCTTTCAAAATATTCAAATGGCCGGACGAGGCGTTACTACGAAGGTTTACTACGATGGGCAGATATTCGAGGGTACCGAACTCGGCGTCCTTTTTTACTGCGAAGATCCGGTAACGATAAAGCTTCCGAGGAGATTATCGTTCAAGAAGTTGGTCAAGGAACTGGAGGCAAAAGTTCCTCATTTCAATAATCATCGCTTGTCCGACGTGAAGTATCGGGTGCCAATATCTATAGACCCTTTACAGTACACTGTATGCCAAATTACGGCAAATGCTGATGTGCAAATGATGATGGAAGCCCACTTCGAGTATTCAATCGGGAGGCCCCTCGAGCTGTATGTATCGTTCTCCGAGTCTCATCCAGTTGTCGAAATACCAAGCTGGGGCCGGGCGAATTTCGACTTCGATCCGAATGCCAACGTTGATAGCCCGACCGCAGGTCTACGACGTGATTTTGGCCTACTCTGTCGAGATAACGAAGTTGGTGCATCGTCATCTGCTCCTCCAAGGCAGTCATGCGTAGCTAGTATCGGGTTCGACCTGAACCAACCCCCAAACGATGAATTCGATGCACCAACAAATGCATCGTACAGTCCATACGATCCATACAATCCATACAATCCTTATAGTTTGGGGGGGGGGGACGTCGGCTCCTTACGTTACGCACGACCATGAAGCATCATATGCCGGCACTCAATGTATGTCTCTGGCACCGACTACGGTCAACCATCTATGGGGAGACATTCTTCTTTTGGGGGTGAGGGAGCGTCGTCTTCTTACGCTATGCACGACCATGATTCATCATATGGACGACACTCAACGTATGTCCCTAGCACGGAGTACGTTCAACCATCAATGGGAATACATTCTTCTTATGGTGATCTTGATTTTGGTCTTGGAAATGAGGTTCCTGAGCGATCTCGTGAGAGGTCTCCCGTTCCTCGACCCCAATCCTTGCCTCAAAGGGTAGTGATTCCAGAAGCTCTACTATTCCAGCTCCCGGAGGATGCTTCTGACGAAGAACCGATTAGAGAACCCGGGCCAGACGGAGACGAGCTGGGGCCATTCTATCCCGAACCAGAAGACTTGACAGAGTTACCAGAAGACCCAGAAGACACTGCCGTTCCACCACCAGATTTGGATGAAGAACCGACTGCCACCAACTTTCATGTAGACGCAAGACCGATTTCTATGTTCCAGCCACCATCCCACTTCACAACGGTTGATATGGATGCAATGGACGTCCCTGATTTTCCCCATGACGACACAATAGATGGCCGAGTCCACCGTTCTGATGGTGAACTAAGAATTGGTATGGCGTTCGCGAACAAGGAAATTGCGGTGGCGGCAGTTAAGCAGTACAACCTTTGTCATAATGTTGAGACGACGGTGAAGAAAACCCAAGCTAAATACTACAAGGCTCACTGCGTCCAAAAGGATCAAGGCTGTAAATGGAAAATCTGTATATCAGACTTGAAGAGGGCAGCCAACCGTTGGAAAATAACAAAACTTGAGGGGCCCCATACATGCACCGTTGCTAGCCTCAACCAGGATCACAAGAACCTGGATGCAAAGTACCTCGCGAACATCTTTTCTACACTGGTGAAAACAAATCCCACTGTGTCGGTCCCCACATGTCAGGCTGTAGCTCTAGCTGTCACCAGCTTCCGTCCAGGTTATTCGAAAGCATGGTATGCAAGGAAAAAGGCCAAAGAGGAATTGTATGGCCGATGGGAGGAATCTTACATAGAGTTGCGCCCGTGGCTTAATCTCCTGCAGAAACACATCCCCAGAATGGTTGTCAAACTTGATACGGTTCTGGCATACGAAAATGATCGTGTTGTCCGAGGTGTTTGTCAATTCCACCGGTTATTTTGGACTTTCCCCCAGTGCATCAACGCATTCAAGCACTGCAAACCGATGGTCCAAATCGACGGCACATGGTTGTACGGAAAATATACACAGATCCTACTTCTAGCTATAGCACAGGACGGCAATCGCAAATGCGTTCCTGTTGCATTCGCAATCGTCCCGAAGGAGGATTTGGAGTCTTGGACGTTCTTCCTTACGAACCTACGAAAATATGTCCTTGATCCTGTAATACGAAGAAGAAGGGATGAAGGGGTGTGTGTTATTTCTGACAGAGGCACATCGCTGCTGTGGGCGATACAAAATTTGGGTGATTATTGGAAGCCTCCATACATTCACCACCGTTTTTGCTTGCGGCACATAGCCGCAAACTACCTGCTGCAATACAAGAATCGTGATGAACATCAAATGGTGCTCGATATGGGTACGTCATTTATGTCATTTTCATTTACTATATTACTTGTTACTCGCTTCAATTTACGACCTTTTTTCATGTGTTTTTCGCCCATAACTATTCAACTGTCATCCTGTAGGCAACTCGCACTACAAACAAGAGGTGGCTGAACTGCTCGAGGAACTAAGAGCGAGAAACAAAAAAGGCGCAGAATACCTTGAAAAAATCCCAAAGGAAAAATGGCTTCGATCGTATGACGAGGGTAAACGTTATGGTCACATGACAACGAACTTGGCTGAGGCAGTGAACTCATCACTTAAGGGAGTTCGGCAGTTGCCTATCACTTCCATTGTCAAAGCGACCTATTATCGTTTAGCTACCCTTTTTGCAACCTTGGGCAGGCAAGCAACTGAGTACATGGCAGGTGGACACAAAGTCCATCCAGATTTCCGCTCAAGACTGCGTATTCAAGTGGCCCAATCAAGACAGGTGCAAGCAACTCTCTTCTCGCGAGAAGGACACTTGTTTCGTGTTGCGGAATTTTCCAAGCGGTTAGAAGACATTCAACACAACGCTTACATTGTAGATCTGAGGGCAAAAACCTGCGAGTGCGGAATATTCCAAATTTTCAAATACCCGTGCGCACACGCCATTGCTGCTTGCACTAACCAACGAATAGAATACATGGAAATGGTTGATCCGGTATACTTACTCAAAACGGTGCTTAAAGTTTACGAAAAATAGTTTCCTCCAATCGGAAATGGGGTTGATCCAAATGCTGTGGACACTGAACCGATCATACGCCCAGATCCAGCACTACTACGAGCCAAAGGACGTCCACCTTCTACAAGAATATATTGTGCCGAGGATTTGGTCGAACATCGAGAGAAAACCGGACAAAAGAAGCATTGTTCTATATGTCGAAATCCTGGGCACACAGCTCCTAAGTGTCCTAATCGCTCAGCCCCTCGTATTAATTAATTATTTTTAATTTGTATATGCGAGTTCGCACATGACAATCTAATCAATAAAGTCAGTTTACTTCTATTTATACAGTACGCCATCTTATATTTTCAATCATTCAAAAAAATATGTTATGATAGTGTTTTCGAAGCAACTATAAGTCAGTGTACAATGGACGAAAATTTACCGTGTCAGTGTCATACGATAGAGAATTTCCAGTACTACAACCCCATACTCGATGTTACCTAAAAATTTAAAATTTATACGTATGAAATTCTGCTCGAACATGCCTATCGACATTAGTTGAAATACAACTTCAATCAAAAAAAGTATGTTAGCATAGGGTTTTCGAAGCCATTTTAAACTATTGTAGAATGGACGGAAATTAACCATGTTGGTATCATACGATAGACAATTTTCAGTACTACGACCCCAAACTCGATGATCGCTAAAAATATACCATTTACACGCTCGAAATTAGGTTCGAACAGGCCTACTTACGCATGTTTTTGCTTGTGGTTCAGGCTGAAATTGCACAGACATCGCGTCCTACAGAACGCGAGGTCCGTCCGATATATTCCAGCCGCCTTTTCAATTTCTCGGGGACCTCGCGTTTTGCAGAACGCGAGGTACTGTTAAACCGTTAACACGGACTGCAACGCCACGTCGACAAAAATCGCGTTCTGTAGAACGCGATATCGTTTCTCGCGTCCTATACAACGCGAGGTCTGTCGACCTGGCAAGAAAAGGGGTCATTTTGCCATTTTTAGAGATAATAATTAAAAAGGAGTTTTTCACCCAAAAATACCGAGTTATATTTTAATATTGTATGTGTAAAAAATTACACAATTTATCATTGAAATCTAAACTTAACTCTACGATTTAAGTCCCTAAATATGAAATCCTGAACAAAACCCTTAAACCATAAATTTATGTTTTAGAATTTAAAGTCAACAATTTAGATTTTGAATTGTAAATTTTTAAAAAAAATGTGTAAATTATTTTTACACATATTACATATCAAAATATAACTTTCAATTTACAAAATCACAATGTTTCGAGTATTATCACTAGCGTCATCAGCATCTAAGTCGAGATGTTGTTGGGATCGATACTATGAGCATATATTTGGGGCTAAAGAATATTGGTTCACAATCAAACACAATAAATCGATTTTTCATATTATGTCAGCATTCATCAAGTAGCAACAACATCATCGGATTATATCCAAATAGATTAATTCTCGATTCCATATTAAAAACACGAGCATGAGATTTGTTACTTTGATGTTGTTTACGTCTACTGATGTTGAGTACCACTTGAAGCAACAATGCCTTTTGGATTAACATGAATCTAGCTTGAATAGTTAATTTTTGGGCACTAAACATGAAAGATTTAGTAGAATCTTACCTATTAACACAAATTTGAATTGGTAATTAAGTTAAATTTTATTGTAGTTTTAATAATTAAAGATTACACGGTGATTAGATTTTTTAGTGAGCAAGTATTTGACTCTATGATATAGACTAATTTTTAACCTTTAGAAATATGTAAGAGAATTGTTTTGGAGAGGTGTGATCTTTAAAGTTAATCATTAATTTAAAAGTTTTAATCTCAACCATGTATTTGTATTTTCCATGATCTCTATATTTAAGTAGATTATTTATTTTTCTCATTCGTAAAGGTATGCAAGGTCAAACCATATGTGTCTTATTCTTTGTTGACTTCTCAGATTGATTTTTTTTCGTGTAAATTTTCATGAAAAGAAATTTCACCCATGAAAATTCCTAACATAATATGAATTTAAAATTTTTATTTTATAAAGAGAATATATACAAAATTTATATTTTATGCACAAATAATAAATTTGATTCACTAAGCATAAGATAAACCTATACGTATATATAATAGGTTAGCCACAATATTTTTTTAGGTTAAAAAGATGAAAATGGGCACCCTTTAAAGATTTGAAATGAAGAAAAAGAATCAGCATCCACCAACTTTCAAATCAGGTTAGATATAAGGAACCTTTTTTAAGCTTAGTGTAGTATTTTTAAAATCTTAATGGCCAAAAACCAATACAAATTTATCCATGGAAAATGCTAATGCCTGATATGCTTATACTCCCATGACACATAGCTGCCATTGGTGGTTCTCCCGGACCCACATTTCTCTTGCCCTGAGGCCCGACCACAACGGCCAACGCACCATGGTCTATTAGGGTCACTACTCAGTACTAGGGTGTAAACGAGCCGAGTCGAGTTCGAGCAGTGGCGGATTCAGGATTTTTTTTAGGGTGGACACAAATCAAAACATTTTTTAAGATGGGTACAAATCATAAAATTTTAAAATTTTAGGGTTGACACAAGTCATAAATTTTAATGACTAATTCATAAAAAAATATAAAAATTAAAGCTAAATGTGTAAGGTTTGAAAATTTTAAGGTGGGCACAGGCCCACCCAAAAAACCATGTGTATCCGCCACTGAGCTCGAGTAGTGCTAAGCTCGACTCGGCTCGTTAAGATTTTGAGTTGAGTTCAAGCTCGAGTAATTTTTAACGAGCCTGAGAAATTTGAGCTCGACTCAGCTCGTTAAGAATTCGAGTCGAGTTCGAACTTTATTCGAACCTAATCAAGTCAAGTGTTGACTGATCTTTAACTGTGTCGGACACGAATATGACATCATCTATCCCGTCTCATTTAAAACCTTTTAAGAAAAAAACTTTGAGTTGTTTATTTTCCTCACTTTCCCTACTTATAAATAGCAGTCCTCACCTTCTGTGCTTTGCAGGTTCACACTCTTCACCTTCTTCTCCTCTACCGCAACCAAACCACCACCTTCTCCATTAACAAGAAATCGAAGTCTATAAAGAAACACTAAAAGATGAGGCCTATTAGCAGCGGCAGCACAGTAGAAGCAGCAACTATGCCCTCATTGTCACCGCCGGCAATGGCGCAACCGCGCTCTCCATGGCACTCACCCGTTCCCTACCTCTTTGGAGGCCTTGCAGCGATGCTGGGTCTCATAGCTTTTGCTCTCTTGATCTTAGCTTGCTCCTACTGGCGGCTTTCCCGTGGTTTGGACAACCGCGGTGAAGGAGGTGACGTCGAAAGTGGTGAAAACGAGGGCGAGTCAACCAAGCCGGTGAAGGTTTACGAGGAGAAGATTCTGGTTATAATGGCCGGCGAGGAAAAGCCCACGTTCTTGGCTACCCCTGTATACACTAAAGCTTCCCCGTTGGGTGATAAAAATGGTAAGTTTGAAGACAATGAAGGATCAGAGAAACCGGAAAGCGGTGAGAAAGTGAAAGAAGAGATGGGCGGTGACGGTGGTAGTGATCGATTGCCAACAATAACAGAGAACTCTGAAAACCACGACAGCCAAAATTAAACCAGTTCCGTTTTGTTTTTAATTTTGTCTCTGTTTGCAGAGAGTGAGAGATTTTGCACTGTTTCCTTTTTGTTTTAATCGATTTTGATAGTCGGAAAATGTAAATTTTGATGAGAACGTAAATTAGACTCAAGTTCTCTTCCCAAATTACAGAAGCAAACTCATGTCCCAAGTGGAGCATTTGCGGAGCACAGGGACGGACCCAAAACTTTAAGTTACATGGGCGAATCTATAAAATTTTTAGATGGCGAACTTATACAAATCTAGGGGTGGGCAAAAATAAATTTTTAATAGAAAAAACATAAAAAAATTCTAAATTTTTTTCTAAATTATAAATAATTTTTAAAATTTTAGGGGGCGATTGTCCCACCAGCACAAAGTCACAAACCGGTCGAGAAACACGAGTGGCCTTTAACTTTACTCTATAATTATTAGCCTGTCGTTGCACAAACATTTCAAATAAAAATACGATGGGAATAATCGTCTTTTTTGTTCACTTTTAAAGTACTAAATAGAGGAATAAAGGGAATATAATGAATCGAAATTAAAAGCACATATTCCTCGAAAGAGTTCTAGTTTTAGTGCTGTTAAAAAAATTCTGTCATCCCCTGAAGAGCAAGGTTCACAATGCAAGACAGCAGTTTTCTCTAGCAAGCAGGAGACACGTGCCGAGACAATTAATTAAAGCCCGTTTCCCAACTGCGCGGCGACTCGACGCCACCATTTGTGTATTTGTGTTGTTTAAATTAACT
This sequence comes from Hibiscus tridactylites, assembly GCA_958450335.1. Taxonomy (NCBI): domain Eukaryota; kingdom Viridiplantae; phylum Streptophyta; class Magnoliopsida; order Malvales; family Malvaceae; genus Hibiscus; species Hibiscus tridactylites. The sequence goes on along the minus strand of OY288277.1, from coordinate 2,505,065 downwards.
CAACTTATTTACTATTTCGCAATCTTCAAAGACTGTGCGATGTTCTCTAGCTGTTACTTGGTTGGAAGAGAAAGACAACGCAAGAGCTTCAGCTTCATAAATGATGAGAAAACGGTTTAATAATCTAACAGATATCCTCTACCCTTTTAATTTTTCTGCCTATATTGCAACACTAGGATATAAATTTAGAATTTAAGATTAAAGTTTAGAGTTAAAATTTATTTTTTAGGATTTAGAAATATGGTCAAAAGTTAAGATTTGATTTCTTTTAGTGTTCGGAACATATATAAGGACAATGAAAACGAAAAAAAGATTTTTGTTCGCTTAATAATGTGTGTGTGCAATGTCAAAAGCTTAAGAATATGTATGAATTGATACTACCTTATAAATCACCTTTAGACTATTCAAAAAAATATTAATTACTTTTTGTGATTGAATATGTATGAACAAATAATACTTTGTAATTGTTTTTAATAGGTTTTGTTATATAAGAACTACTAGATTCTTATCATTAATTGTTATTTTACTTTTTAATGGAATCTATTAGAATATAATTAATTACATTTCTAAAATATTAAAACCATTGATTCATGGTGTTTAATGTAATTAATAATAATGTAAAAGAGTTTATATGTTTAGGGTTTATTATTTATGATTTTAGGGTTTATTGTTTATTGTTTTGGGGGTTTAGTGTTGTTATATTTTTATAGTTATAAGGTTTATTAAGGTTCCTGGTTTAATGTTTAAGGTTTGGGCTTAGGGACATGGTTAGAATTTAAGGTTAAAATTTAGGGTTAATGTATGGTTTTTAAAGTGTATAGTTTATGGTTTAGGGTTTGAGGTTTAGGGTTTATGGTTATGGTTAAGGTTTAAGGTTATGATTAGAGTTAATATTTAGGGTTTAGAGTTTAATTCTATTAAACACCATAAATTAATTTTTAAGAATTTAATTAATTACATTACTAAAATATTAAAAATCATTAATTCATGGTGTTTAATGTAATTAATAATAATTTAAAAGGGTTTATCTGTTTAGGATTTATGATTTATATTTTTAGGGTTTAGGGTTTTTGTGTTGTTGTATTTTTTATGGTTTATGGTTTTTTGGTTTAGGGTTTAGGCTTATGGTTATGGTTGAGATTTAGGGTTTAGTGTTTATGGTTTAGATTTAAAGTTTAGGGCTTAATGTTTAGGGTTAGGATTAAGGTGTAAGGTTTAGACTTTATGGTTAGAGTTAATGTTCAAAGTTTAATTCTATTAAACACTATAAATTAATGATATTTAATTTTTTAAGAAGATAATAAATTACATTCTAATAGATTCGATTAAAAAATAAAATAAACATTAATAATAGAAATTTAGTAGTTTTTGTACACAACCCTTAGTGTTATGTATAAGCAACCCATTTTCAATTTAACATTGAAAAAATCAATATTTTCAGTACTGTAATTAAAATAAATAATTAATCAGTTTTGAATTAGTGTAAAAAAGATGAATGATCATTAATATATACTAAAGGCCACCTTTGGGCTCGGGGTGTAGCACTATGTGGCTGAGATGGGCATGAGAACTAAGACATTAATGGGCCGTATATCAAATGGGTTTTAATTTAGGTTCATTTAGTCCGTCGTCACTTTTCTACATTAATTTTTGGGTAAACTATTCGTTTAGTATCCAACTTTTTATTCGTGTTTTTGTTTTTGTACCCACTTATATTTTGGTAAAGTGATATCCAACATTATATTTTGTTTTTGTTTTAATGTTTTGCCATTAAAAATTTAATTACATGCTGATTAAAAGAGAGAAAATCATACATGATAAGACGCCACATCATTTTCTTTCTTATAGTTAATATACCATGTCGAATAAAGTCATAAATAAGCACACGTGATAAACTGATTAAGAGAAGAAAAATTGTGTGGCAATATGCAACTATAGTGATAATCATTTAATTGGGTAGGGAGATGTTTGATTATTAATTAGATTTAGAAAGATTACATAAGACTCGTTATACTCATTAGTCAATCTAACTATAGTGTCTAAATAACAACAAAATTTAACGTGGGTGACTAAAAAACAAAGAAGTCTAACGTAGGTTACTAAAATGGTAAACGTTTAATGGCATTGTTACTAACATAACGTAAGCAACTAAAATGCAAACAAAGTCTAACGACAACGTTTCATATGCAATTTTTTCATTTCAGCTACTGAAATGAACATTTATGAAAGCTGGTGACCAACCGTGTAATTTACTAAAATAAACTACTACTGTCTACTAAGATAAAGGGTAATTTTCACCCATGGTCCCTTTTATTTTGGGTTTATTCTATTTTGATCACCCGAATTCAAAAGAAATTATTCTTGTCACTTACGTTTTGAATTATGTATATTTTGGTCCTGGACTGTTAACCTCCGTTAATAAAAAATTAATTTTTAATTTAATCTCCAAACTTTTAAAACTTTATTTTTCACCATCTTCTCTCAAAACTTAAAAATTTTATGGGTAATCTTCACCAGTGGTCCTTTTCGTTTAGGGGGTGTTCTATTTTGGTCACCAAAATTTAAAAAAAGATTATTCTGGTCACTTACGTTTAGAATCGTTTCTATTTTGGTCCCTTGGCCGTTAGTCTCCGTTACTTAAAAAAAATTTGTTTCTAATTTAACCCTCAAACTTTCAAAATTTTATTTTTCACCATCTTCCCAAAAATTATAAAACTAAACACCAAAAAATCAATTCAAAACCTTAACATCTGCCTCCCCTCCCTAAAAAAACTAAATCCGAAAGCTTGCAATTTTACTACGTTTCTCATTTGGAATTCGATTAGTTGTTGAATTCTCATTTTCGATGCTCATGCTTTAATGGAGAATGTGAGAATCGACTTAAAAACAAGGATTTCTTAGGGATGGCCGATGGGTATGATCAATTTAATCTTTAATTTTTTTTTTGCAATTTCTTAGGGAAAAGAATTTCAAGCAAACTATAGCAGCAGTGAAAAATTGAAGATGGTGAGCAAATCTCATATGAGAAGGCCACAACAGCACTGAGGAGAGCTGTCCATTTCTTCTCAGCTTTGTAAGCCAGTGACGGTCATTGGCCTACTGAAAATATCGGTCCATTATTTTTCCTTCCACCCTTGGTAAACTTTCTTCGCCCGAACTTGCCAATCAACTCTCAACCAAATGCAAATACTATTCTATAATGTTATCTCCTCAAAAATTGCAGGTTTTTAGTATGTATATCACCGGGCACCTTAACACCATATTCCCTGAGCAGCATCGTAGAGAATCCTCCGTTATATATACTATCATCAGGTACATATTATACATTGTGATAATTGGTATATATATATATATATATAAGTGTGTGTGTGTGTGTAGATATACGAGTATACTGAAGCAATTATATGAATGTGATGCAGAATGAAGATGGTGGTTGGGGATTGCATATTGAATGTCACAGCACCATGTTCTGCACAGCTCTTAACTACATTTGCATGCGTATTCTCGGGGAAGGACCCGATGGAGGACTCGACAATGCTTGCAAGTGACATGCCCTCTTGGGGAAAGGCTTGGCTTTCGGTATGCATGAACGCACATGTTTTACAAATTGACCTTTAAAATTGACCCATATTTTAGACTTACAGTGTTTCCTTTTTGGGGTAGATACTTGGCGTTTTTGACTGGTCTGGAGCTAACCCGATGCCTCCAGAGTTATGGCTCATTCCTTCTTTCCTTCCTATGCATCCAGGTTAACACACTCGATTTCATTGCACTAATATCAGTTCATATAAATATATCGATGAAGGATGTTAATCTGAAAATGGCCTTTTAAATGTGCAGCTAAAATGTGGTACTATCCTTGTTTTTAAGTAGATTCTCACCTTCTCCACTAAAGCATGAACATTGAAAAATGAGAATTCAACAACTAATCGAGTTCCAAATGAGAAACATAGTAAAATTGTAGGCTTTCAGATTTAGTTTTTTTAGGGGAGGGGAGGCAGAGGTTAAGGTTTTGAATTGATTTTCTAGGGTTTAGTTTTATAATTTTTGGGGAAGATGGTGAAAAATAAAATTTTGAAAGTTTGGGGGTTAAATTAGAAACTAATTTTTTTAAGTAACGGAAACTAACGGCCAAGGGACCAAAATAGAAACGATTCTAAACATAAGTGACCAGAATAATCTTTTTTAAATTCTGGTGACCAAAATAGAACACACCCTAAACGAATGGGACCACTGGTGAAGATTATCCAAATTTTATTTGTATGTCTACCAACCAATCCCGACCCTCTTTAGATATAAATGGCAAGACTGGTTGTGACCCAAAAAACAAGGCTGGACTTGGGTCAAATACTACCGACGACGCTCTAAAATAGTTTAGAATCCGAATAGTTTCATGGAGTTTGAAATTTGTAATTAGTGGCAGTAATTGCTGAAGGAATCAATTGGGAGAAGATGGGTATTGTTTTTACCCGGATGTTCTCATCTCTGTTCGGGAACAAAGAAGCTCGAATCCTCGTACTCGGCCTCGACAATGCTGGCAAAACTACCATTCTCTGTAACCTTTCGATCTTTCCTAAACATGCATTTCGCTTTTGAATTTCCTCCATTTTTACCGATTTCTGGTGTTGTTTTCCGGGAATTTATTTATTATTTTGGTTATCTTCCCACAGATCGGCTTCAGATGGGCGAGGTAGTCTCTACAATTCCAAGTGGGTTTGATTTTGCCACCAACTCTTTCGATTCTTTCTTATTATTCTTGTTTCGGCTTTTAAGATTTTGTTTTATTTTATTTGGCAGCGATTGGGTTTAATGTAGAAACTGTACAATACAATAACATCAAGTTTCAAGTATGGGATTTAGGTAAGTTAACAGCTGCTGTGGGAACTGATAAATGTTTGTAGTATTTTGCAAGCTTCAGTAAAGCTGCCTGTAGAGCCTTTTTGATTTTTCCCTGTTCTATACAAATGGAGTTCAATTTGAATTGATTGAACCATTGCAATTTGCCAACTTACAATTGAACCATTAAATTTCATGTTGATCCTATGGTTATCTGGTTGGCCTGCTCAGTGCTCAGTCTGCTTGCATTGTCATTTGCCACAAAGCCTTTGGGTGTTTAAGTTACGTTTCGAACAATATAAAGATTATATCATCGGGAAGTCTTTCAATTGTTTAGTTTTGCGGCTTCATGTTTCTAACTTGATGAATTTGCAAGTCTTTCAATTGTTGAGTTCCGACTTCGGAGTTCGGACATGACTCATGAGGCTGTTTTTGAGCTTTTAAAAGGTTCTAACATTCAATTATCACCTTTCATATGTGCCAATCTTTTATGTAATTTCTCTAATGCTTTCCAACTTTTTCCTCCCCATTTCAGGTGGCCAGACAAGCATCAGGTAATTGGTTTTAGTCTTTTTGTTTTCTCGAGGAAACATCCAAATACATTTAGTTTGGATATGAATTTTTGAGTGATTAGTTAAATTAGCCTTAAATAATGGTTATGTAAGCTCTGAGTTACTTTATTCCCTTTGTTTACTTCATTCTGATATGTCATCGTCTTTTCTTTTATTTCCTCATGTAGGAGTTCTGTTTTCTGCTTTTTGGAATCTTTCATTTCAAATTTGCTCTCTTTTTGGATCATTTTAGTGCTTTTATAGGGCAATTAGCTGTTTGTTTTGCGATGAACACGTCATTTCACTTCAACAACCTCAACACTCATCTTCCACTTTTCTTTTTATAACTGCTACAGGCCATATTGGAGATGCTATTTCCCGAATACACAAGCAATAATTTATGTCGTTGATTCAAGTGACACTGATAGGATTGGAATAGCCAAAGAAGAATTTCATGCCATTTTAGAGGTATTCTTATGACTAGACTGGCCCGTCATATTTCCCTCAGCTCTTGCTGCTTAACTCCTTTAATGCCATATCGTAGATTCTGACTTTTATATCGTTAAACCATTGAGCAGGAGGATGAACTTAAAGGTGCAATAGCCCTGGTTTTTGCAAACAAGCAGGTGAACACTATAATTGCTCTATGCTTACCGTCCAACGTTGGAAAGTTGTTACAAACTGTATCACTCTAGATTTTCAACTTCTCGAATGAACAGGATCTACCCGGTGCACTTGATGCTGCTGCTGTGACCGATGCTTTGGAATTGCACAAATTAAAAAATCGTCAGTGGGCAATATTTAAAACTTGTGCAGTAAAGGGTGAAGGACTTTTTGAGGGCATGGACTGGTAAGTAAGGTTCTGTTAAGTCAAACATTTGTGACATTTGTTTTATCTCCGGTAACTATACAGCTTTTGTTGCCATATAAGAAGTTTATGTCTCGTCTCCTCATGAGAGTTGTTTAGCATCAGATTTTTCACTTTAGTTTGTATCCGGACATAGGTTTCTATAGGAACTGTCGTGGCCTCATGCATTGCCGATTTAGGGTTCTGTATTTGCTCTTCAATCTTGCATGAACTTTCTAGAAACGACAAATTAGGTATCGATGCGAACGCATATCGTTTAAATTAGGTATCTGATATAATGAACTGTTATGCAGGTTAAGTAATACTCTCAAAGCAGGAGGTGGTTGATTTTTTTTCCAGATCAAAATATGTTAGTAAATGTACTCCATATTGTGTTAATCGATACAATCACCATTTGACTCGCTGTAATAGTTGGCATATGATTTTTTACAGGTTGAGATTTTACTTTTTTATTTCTTTGGTGAGATTGTACAATTTGATTTGATAATAGATGGTGTTTTAAACTAATGTTCGAATTTGGAAAATCGAAGGGTGTTTGTTCTTGAAAGTTTTTTTTTTTGGGTGGGGGTGGTAAACATATATTTTGGTAGATGACTTTAGCTTCAAGATTCAATTTGGTACCTGGAGTTTTTTTTTTATCTAATTAGATTATATGGACTTGGTTTTTTGTTCAATTCGGTACCTCAACTTGGCTTCTTAGTTCAATTTGTGATCCAATTAGGAATCTGAACTTATTTCTTAGTTCAAATTGAAATATTTTGGATTTGGATCCATTCAGGTTGGACGGATTTGGATGAGTTTAAATAATTTTAAATTTTAAGTAAAAAAATATAAATACTATGTTAATTTAAAAAGTTGAATTGAAGTATTTAATTAATACAATATAAATATATCAAGTTCACGAATTAATATAAATTGAAAAAAAAATTAAGTATTTAATTAATACAATATAAATATATCAAGGACTTAAAGTACTAAATTAAAATATAAGTTAGCCTGCCAAAATGTGTACTTACCAATTTCTATAAGAAGGCAAGCCTTTTAACAACTTTATCGATTACGTGATGCGCAGGGTAGGTCATTTCCGACCCTCTCTTAATTTGGTAAAAAATGCACTGGAATGTCTCTAGTCGTGAGAATTATTACTGAAAAACGAAATAATAATTAGTTTTAGAGTTTAAGATTTATGATTTATGGCAGGTAAAAAGAAAATTTGTAGAAATTTTATTAAAGAAATTAGAAAAAAAAATATTTTCTTATGTAAACTTAATAATTTTAGAATTTATAGTTTAAAATTTAGAGTTTAAATTTTAGAAGTTAGCATTTAAAGTTTTATATTTTAAAACTTATGCTTAAAATAGTTATATAGTATGTGTAAAAAAATACAAATGAGATTATTATAAAAATATACTAATAATAATTTTTATACAAATATTAAATTATTCATATTCTTCTATTCAAAAAAATATTCAAATTCTTTTATTAATATACATTTAAACTCGTAATTTTTAAACTAACAGAACAATACTGTCGGTCAAATTAAAGACAATTAATTTAAAAATAAACTATTTTAATTTCACTAACCAAATTAAATTATTTATTATATTTTATTTGATGTTTCAAAGATAAAACAAGCATACATCAGATTTTAAATTTCGTTTAAAATGTTGGAATTTTTCGCTTTTTAGTGTATAAATACGATAACGACGCCGTTGAATAATAAAATTGAACAAAGAAAGGGAAAAAAGAGGGGAAATGGGCGGGTGTGTGTGACCTGCAAACCCCCCAAATTCGAATTACATTTAGTTCTTAAATAGTTGTTTAAAAAAGTAGAAAGATGAAAGGTGGGGAGATGAAGTGAAAAGAAAATAATTTTTGTGTGCTTGACATGAAAGAAAACCATAAGAGAGAAAATGTGAGAGATATGTGAATTAGTTCAAAGCATAAACTTTTTGAATTATATTTTTTTTTTAATTTTTTACTCTATCAAGTAATGAATAGAAGTAAAAGAGGTTTTTTTTTTTTATTCTTCCTATCAAGTACACCAATGGATATAAATTTTTTTATCTTCCTAATTTTCTGAGCAAAACAAAGCCTTACTTTTGTTTTCATGTATTATTATTTATATTTCTTTAGATAGTCTAAAGATGATTACAAGATATTATGTATTCATATATATTATTAATTATTTGATAATACACATACAACTTATAGATAAAAGTGATTTGAACTCGTATTTATATAATTTTCTTTATAAAATATAGATAAATTTATTCAAGACCGACAAAAGAACATATACTATTAGCGACAACCCCCTTCACCTTGCACCAAATTTATTTATTTTTCTTTAACTTATATAATAAATATTTTTAAAAAATGAATTAATTATAAATTATCCTTCCATTTTTTAAAAATATTAGTATAATTTATCCTCTCAAGTTGATAATCTAATTCAATCCCGGGATACTACCGAAAATTAAAAGTTAATTATTATATTTTAAATTTACAACATTAAGTTGAAGATTTTTAAAATTTTAAAATAGATTAAATGGGGTCATAAAATAACATATAAAAATTAATTTTTGAAATAGTAAGAGTACAAATTTTCTTTAATTACCATAAAAACGGATAAGCTCCGTCCCTCCTCTACACATCTCTACAATAACAAGGCATGGGCAAGGGCAAGGGCGTGGGCCCACCTTCCTGATTTGAAAATGACAACTCTCTCCTCCCTCCCCACAAATATTCAGCCTCTTTCGGCTAAGCCTCTTCCACGCGTTTCTCTTCCATTGGTCAATCATGGATTTCCCCTGGCCCACTAGATAGACGCCTAGAACACGCATTGTCTACAACTTAACGTAGCAAATCCTGACCCCAACTCTCCCGTATTTTGTCGCTTTGCTAAACGTAGCTAAACTCAGAAGCCTCCCCAAACTCTACATTCCTACAGAAAGAAAGAGAGAAAAAAAAAGGGAACTTTTAATAAAGTGAATTGTTGAAATGGCGTCCAAGCTGTGTGATTCCTGTAAATCAGCGACGGCGACTCTTTTCTGCCGAGCTGACTCGGCGTTTCTCTGCTCCAACTGTGACTCCAAGATCCACACCGCCAACAAGCTCGCCTCGCGTCACGCACGAGTCTGGGTGTGTGAAGTATGCGAGCAAGCACCCGCTCATGTCACCTGCAAGGCCGATGCCGCCGCTCTCTGCGTCACCTGCGACCGTGACATCCACTCCGCCAACCCTCTCGCTCGCCGACACGAGCGCGTCCCCGTCACCCCCATCTACGACTCCGTCAACTCAGTTCCAGCCGTCAAGCCCACCGGGGTCGTTAACTTTCTGGATGACCGTTACTTCTCCGACTGTGACGGAGATGCTGACGTCAGCAGGGAGGAAGCCGAGGCGGCCTCGTGGCTGCTTCCCAACCCTAACCATAAGGCCGTGGACAGCCCGGACGTGAACACGGGGCAGTACGTGTTCCAAGAGATGGATCCGTATCTGGATCTGGATTACGTGCATGGGAATTCGAAACTAGATGCCCAGGAGCAGAACAGTTCTGGAACCGACGGAGTGGTCCCCGTACAAAGCAAGAGTGTTCGAGCTCCGGCCGTCAACGATCACAGCTTCGACTTGGACTTCACCGGATCCAAACCCTTTGCTTATGGCTACAACCCAAACTTTATTAGTCACAGTGTAAGCAAAAAAAAGCTTTGAAAATTTTCGGAATCATTTTTGAATTACAATTTGAAATTTGAAATTTGTTTTCTGGTAATGATTTGCAGGTATCATCATCGTCGATGGATGTGGGGGTGGTCCCAGATGGAAGCACGACGACGGACATATCAAACCCGTACAGCAAAGGGACTGAGTCAACACATCAGACGGTGGTGCAACTATCACCGGCGGACAGAGAAGCGAGGGTTCTGAGGTACAGAGAGAAGAGAAAGAACAGAAAATTCGAGAAGACGATCCGTTACGCCTCCAGAAAGGCGTACGCAGAGATGCGGCCTAGGATCAAAGGAAGGTTCGCGAAGCGCACGGCGGTAGAAGTGGAAGTCGACGGCAGTAACACGCATGGATTTGGAGTCGTCCCGTCGTTTTAAACTGAACCCTCTCCTCTCCAGTCGCCAGTAATAATGTTTTCATGTTAAATTCTGAAACTTTAATTCTCACCTGCTTTTGCTTTACTTGACTGGTAAATGCTTTTGTCCTTAGGGTTTTTGGGTTTTTAAGGTGTTATTTTGCAGCTTCTTGCAGTAATGTTTATGTGGTGTATATAAGTAGGTGGTGAAGAAGAAGGTGTTGTTGTAATCCAGCCAACAATGGGAACTTATCTTTACCATTGTTTTTGTACAAGTTTCTTAATATGATGTAATTAGCGGATCTTTTCTTCTATTTAGGGTTTAAAACAAAAACAATGTGGTTTTGTTTTAGTGTTCTTGATATGGATGATGAGTGTGATCTGATGAATTTTTTAATGGGGATTAATTTTGGGTATCAGAATCTGTCACTCCATTGGAGCATTGGCTTCGAAAATGTGATTATGGACTGTTTAATTGAATAATGAACTCATAATTTGGGGAGGTGAGTCAAAAGGGTATTGCATCATCTTTAACATCTTTTCCATTTTTAATTATGAAAAATTCTCCTTTGGGGGATTATTGTTTATTAACATGAGCAACTGTTGAATTTCCCACTGACTTGGAGCTCTGGTTTTTGTTTTATACCATATGTACGTAGATGGATGCTTAATTTTTTAATAATATGTCGACTGAATTTTATTAGATATTAAAATAGAAAACAGTTTAAAAAAGTGAAATTATAATAGAAAAATAATAAAACATAACAAATCTAAATAGAAAAACGAAACAACAAACTAGCAAAGCACGCAACACTTCATAAAACAGTAATAAAGATGAAACGCTGGAAAAATAGAAGCAGAGATTAAAACTTGTCTTTATCCACCTACACGCTTCAGGATTAAAATATGAGTGACAAGCAAAATTAATAACCTTAAAGGCTGTTTCGTAAAACAAATCTGACTACATTGATAAATGAACTACAAAAAAAATTAAACTACTAAAAACCACCAAATTTCGTAAATTAGAGCCAAACATCGTGAAAAACATATCCACGAAGCACTATAACTTTAACAGGCTTTTTATAAAAAATTTAATGATTCTTTTGCATATATAGTTTGATAAAATTCAATAATTATTTTACATTAGTTCAATAAGTTTAGTAATCAGTAAAAAAAATCATTCTTAATTTAATATCCGTTTATATACTTTACCCTATAACTTTACTACATTTACAGCATACACGAGTGGACTTTTAAGTCTTCGAAACCCTTTAAAAGAGCACATTGTTAGTGTAACAGCTGCTTGCTCAGGATCCTGTATTGACTTTACCATTGCCACGGCCTGGTGATCCGTTTATATATGCAAATACAGAAATATATGTTGGATTAAAATTGAGACTGAGAATACATTATTTCTATACCCACTTCTTTTCTTTGCAAATTAGTCCTCTTACTATGGTTTACGAGGCCTTTGGGGTTTTGCCAATTTGTGAATTAGTGTAGACATATAGACCCACACAGTCTCCGGAACTCTGTTGTTGAGCCGCATCGCCAAGGCCGACACCATGTCTGCTAAAAAGCTATGGGTTTGTGGGTTCAATGCTATGCGGATGAACATTGGGGTCCACACCTCTGGGGCCAACTTCACCGCTGCATGGAGTGACCCAAACCCATTCACCACTCTTGTCATAACTGCCTGCTCCTGCAACATCACACCAAACCAAACCAAACTGCAGTTATAAAATCACCATGGGAAACAGGGCAAATGCCTGCTGAGATTATGATAAAATGTGATTTGTTTTATGTTTGATTGAAGCTATATGGGATTCTAATGGAGAAGAAGACATCACAAACCTCTGATTCTGATGTTTTTCTTGCTTTATTTTCAGCATCTAGTCTACAACCCGTAACTTCGTCCTGTAGATATATATCTGCTGCTCTAATTATATCCCGCAGGAGGAAAACCCGAACTATTTGACCCTTTTCAGATAGAATGAAAAGCAGCAGATCTTCTGTGGCAGCTACAACAGCATGCATATCAAATGACTTCCATCCCAAGGGATGCGAGCCTTTTCCGTTAGACTTAGGGGGCTCCTCGGATGATTCGGATGCCTGTTCTGATATTGCTGCTATCTGACACGAGATAAACTCCGGTCGTTAAAGGTACGATGACAAATCGTCAACAAAGACGGGGAATTGTTTTTATATATTAATAGCAAATACAATTTCATAGTAAATATGGACTAGTCTGCATTTCTAAAAACAAAGACAGAGGGCGTACCAAGCGCTCTAGGCGGTTCCACCTAATGGATCCATTATTACAGATGAGAAGTTCCCTTAAAATTTTTCTCATATCAGGATTTGGATCAGCCAAAAGCCTCCCAATCACAAAAGGGTATGCACTTTCAACAACTTTGAAATCAGGATCAAGAACTTTTGCTGTTCCTTCTAGTGAACCAAGAGCTCTTACCACTAAAGCATAGTCCGGGGGAAGAGAGAAGTTAAAATCATACATGACATCATATAACTGGTTCATTATACTCTGTAATCCAAAGCAACAGAAAGAAATTACAGGCGTCATGCTTTTAAGTTGAAAATAAAGACAGAAACTACAACAAGGACAAGACAAGTGACCAACGGAGGGAAAAAAGGGCCTTGTAGGAGCTGTCATACAAACTTTTGAGATATAAACAGAAGCAAATACAGGTGGATCTTAAAGAGGTTGATAAATAAATCTCACGCCCAAGCCTGCAACCCAATTGCAGCAATGTAGAAATGCTATTTTGGCTTCATCTTAAAACAGTGCAAACAGGTGGATCTTACAATCTTTCATGCAAATATTTTCCTATAACTATCAAATATCATCATTTTTCTTATGAAAAGAAATCAAGACCATCTTACTTATCCAAATAATAATAATCATAATAGACAAAGTTTAGAATTACTCAATCTACAAGAGACCGGCATTTTGTAGTGCTTACTATACCTACTTGCCAAGAGAGAAATCTCAATAATAAGGTCAGGGGAACAAGCAAAAACCTGGAAGTCTTGAGATTGTCGAGTACCCTTGCTGAAAGACGTCTGTAATGCATCTGCTACAGATTGTACATCAGCTCCTTCAGGAATAAATCCCAAAGAAAGAAAGTCATTTGCCAATCCCAGAGAATCACGATTAACAAAGTGCACAAGCTGAGAGAAGCAAGAACTCATCAACATAAACTCCTCATGCAAATAACCAGCAAAATTCAACATCAACATTCTTCATCTATAAAATAACAAACATGCTAAAAGTAGCAAAGATGCAAAAAGAGGATTACAAAATAATAAAACAAGCTAAAAGAAACAATGATGCATAAGGAGGCTTATAATATGTGCATGAAATAGTAACCAGGTAAAGACTACTTAGAGTCTAGAGGCTAGGGTTTTGGGTTTATGATATATGCATGAAATTGTAACCAGTAAAGACTATTGGTTTATTCATTCCATTATTTTTATCACATTAACATGAATAAGATACCACTATAAACTTGCACATTTGATGCAAGAACTAGTTGAGTTGACTTAATAAAAAGACTCTTTTCTGGTCAAGTGTGGGAGGAAAAAGATGAAATTCCAGTTTTGAAATTTATTTAACTTCATGCAAGCTTATGCCCTAGTTGCTGTTCAATGGTGTGTGTATGTATCCAGACCATCATATTATGAAAAACTAACAGCTTGTATAAAAGACCTGTTATGACTGCCATGATATTTTAAGCGGCAACCTGGTATAATTATCAACAGAACAACTCTTAGTCTCTTACCACTTGAATAAGTCCTACACGGTAATGGCGAGGAATATCCCCCATCATCCCAAAGTCTAAATATGCAAGAGAGCCACTGCTAGTAGCAAAAAGGTTTCCTGGATGCGGATCAGCATGGAAAAACCCAACCTCAAGCAATTGTCTCAAAGAGCAGTACACTCCCTAACACTCCATGAAAAGGTGGATAAAGTCAGATTAAGCATAATTAGACCATACATAAGGAGCAAAACTAATGACTAGTGAACAACCAAAAGCTCAATCAAAAGAACAAATTAAACCTGGTCAATCAGTTCCCTTCGGTTCAGACACGCCTCCTTCAGTGAAGTTTCATCCGTAAGCTTAATGCCATCTACCCATTCCATTGTGAGTACAGCTTTTCGGGTCAAGTTCCAATATATTTTTGGCACTTTTATTCCCTTTGCATTTTTGGTTTTGCTTGAAGTCTCATCTTTAGCATTTTGATAACAAGTTTGGCCATGGCCTGCACTCATGAGTTTGTATAGATATAAATAACCGCTTATAAATCATTAGGACAAAGTGCGGCAAAGTTTATATTATACTCACATTTTTTTCTCACTATAAACCATACTCCCAACATCTACCCTACAAAACCTTCCTTTAAAGTGAAGCTGTGAAGTTTAACTCAGAATACTAAAAGGATGATCCCAGGTCATGGGCCACTAGTTAATCCCTTTAATAATTCTACTCTTGAAGAAGCCTAAACAATTGAATATTCCATATCATTTGATCACTTAAAATTACTTAACATGAAATTTAGGGTCCACAAGCAATTATATAATACTTACTAGGACAATCACTATAAAGAGAGGCAAAGCGTTCGGCATTCCTTGCCTCCAAGATGTAATCAATTTCATCAAACATGTGTCTTACCTGTTCATTTAAGAGACACCTGAAGATATCCATAAGCATGTACAATCTCATTAAGGAAAAGATGATAGTGCAAATGCAGGTACTATACAAAAACAATATGAAAATGAATAATATAAGCTGCATTGTACACAAAATAACAAGTTATAAAATTCAGATGCTGAGCACATATATTGTGAAGATCAAAACCTGTGCATATTATTTACCAATGCACATATAATAACAGATGATATAAACATATACATTATTGGAATATCTACACACTCAAAACATGAAGAACTCACCATTTCATTTACAGCAACTAACAAATCTTTGCGGGCTTTTGCAAATCTTTTTAATTGGCCACCAATCATATGGAATAACAATGCATCAAGGGTCAGCAAGAGTGACATACCAGGCCTCTGTACTTTAACTGCTACAAGTTCTCCAGAATGAAGATGAGCTGCAAGACTTAAAGCAATGAAGCAAATATTCAACTTTACAATTCTCAAAAATGAAGTTCTAAAAAAGGTGCTATTAGAGAGCCCAAATGTTTTTGACATGAGAGAATGATACGACGGAAAACAAAGCACAGATGTATTGTTTTCTGTTTTACAGAAATGATTGTCTGACCTTTATACACCTGTCCAATAGATGCAGCTGCAATAGGCTCTGGGCTTATATCAGCAAATATTTCTGAAATTGGAACACCCAGTTCACTTTCAATAGATTTTATTGCGATATGGGTGGGAAATGGGGGAATTTTATCCTGACATTAACAGAAGAGCTTCAAATCAGAAAGAAAACAGAAGAACAAAGAAAAACGCTGATGTTAATAAGTAACAGATCTTGGTATGAGTCCAAATTATAGGAGCAGAAATAGTTTTACCTGTAATTTAGCAAGTTCTTGGCAATAAACGGGTGGCAATATATCTGGTCTAGTGCTCAGAGCCTGCCCAAGCTGTATACCCAAATAAAAGTAGGCCAAAATTTTAAGTTCCACCCAGGAGGATTATGATAAACAAAATGGGTAACTTATTGTTTCTTTGCTACTTGATTTTTTCTTCCACAAGTAAAACGCGAAAAGAGAGTTTATTTGGATACAAAAACAAACAATAAAACAAATATAAGCATGTGTGTCTAGCACATAACGTCTATGGGCAACCACCGAATCTTCAAATTCCTTATCAGAAGTTGACATCAAGATTCAGAGTTTAGGTTCATAATGGAAGATTTCATGCAATTGGTTTCAACTACACAAAATGGCAGGATTGAACAGTCAAGTTTGCTACATTTTGCACTCTGGTAAAGAGAAGCTAGAATAAACAAAGCTCAATAAGCAACTTGCCTTAACATAGAAAGGGCCCAAGCGAATTAGTGTTTCCTGAAACTGAAACAGTGTAAAAATTGCAATAAGTTTGTACTGTCCAAAAGATAAGGAAGGTTTATCCATAGAAAGATATGAAAGTTTTAACAAAGTCCATATCAAAATAACACAAAATGGAAACATTTAAAACATGAAATCATTTAGCATAAACTTAGCCAGACTATGCCAAGGGTACAGTATTTTAGCATGCTCCATGTATGGTGCATATGTATGCATCCAAGAACAATAGAAACAATTCAAGTTATTCAACAAAAGAGGTTTAAGAATATGATTCTTATAATACCTTGGCAGCACGCTCTTTGACGTCCCTATAAAAGAATTGCCAAATGGTCAACTTCAATACATGAAAAGAAACAATTGCCGCTCTATACAAAGCCAAAAATGGACCAAATCTGTAGACAGCAGAAACACTTTTTGAGCTGTGTGTTCCAACTATATTCCCGAATTCACTTTCCAGCGATTCTTTCCTCAACTTTGCATACTCGGCAGAAGGCCTCTCCCCATGAACACTGACAAAACCCTTAAAAAACCTGCACAGAAGACTTTACACTGTAAACGCAAAGAAACTCCACAACCACAATACCAATTTATTTAACGATTAGCACTCACTGAATGCAATTCCAGGCACCAAATTAAGTGGTAAATATCCATGCACTTACAAGTATGATGGGTGCCGCCTAGTGTTCGGCGTCCTTGCAGTTCCAATTTCGATCTGAACTTGCAGAGAAATAGAACGACGCAAGATAGTTCCAACATGTCGATCATGGTGTATTGCTGCAATATGCAAAGTTCAACTAACGTAAACGTAAAATTTACATCCCACAAAGGTCGCAAAGACATATTGCAAGAATATACAGACTAAATGAGTAAAATGTCTTCTTTATTCCAGTCAGAAACAAAAATGATCCGAACAAATATTATACCACGGGGAAGTTCCAAAGTTCCCAACTTGATGCTATAAAAGAAGCTTCACAATCCTAAAACGTACTAAAACACATGGTTCAAATTATCCCCCCTCTCCCGAAAAAGAAAACTATAATAACACTAATATCAAATGAAATTGAAATTAAGTTCGTAGCAGATTGCGAATCAAATTATTGTTTATACTAATATAGCCGGAATAATGGATGGATAAAATAAGAAGAAGAATAGAGAGAATGGTACCGCGTACCGGTGAAGATACGGCGATGACGGTTGAGAGCGGCGAAGGCATTCCTCATTGGGTGAAGCATAGAAAGAAGTGGGAAAGAGTTCAGGCGCCCATACTAAGCTTTAACCAGTGATCACTATTCGTTTGTGAAAATGAGTGAACGAAGGAACCGTGTGATTCGGGCTGGCTTGCGAAACAAAATTGGCTTTCCGACTGCGGGAAATTTGAGCACCTTATGTGCATTTCTCATCACGAGTCTATACTGTATATCAGTCTGTACTCGGTTCTCCTGTCTCTACATAAAACTGGATCAGACTCGAAGAACTGTCGGCCCAACTCCCATTCTAATGGATTTAGATTCAGCTGGATTATGGCATAAGCCATCACTGGTGGCCCACGTGATTCAATTATAGTACATTTTAATTTGAGTAAACTACAATAGAGGCCACTTAATTATGGGTAAGTTTACATTTGAGTCACTCAATTATTAAAAGTTATATTTGGGTCACTCAGTTATGGGTAAGATTACATTTGTGTCACCCAATTATTAAAGGTTACATTTAGATCACTCAATTATGGATAATGTTACATTTGGGTCACCCTTTATATTTAAAAAAGTATATCAATTTGTGTATTAGATTAATTAATGATTTTAAATGAAATACTCTAATGTTAACGAGGGTATACAAGTGATTTGGAAGAAAAAATAACTAAATTGATGTACTTTTTTTAAATATAAAGGGTGACCCAAACGTAACCTTACCTATAATTGGGTGACTCAAATGTAACCTTTAATAAATGGGTGATCCAAATGTAACCTTACCCATAATTGAGTGACCCAAATATAATTTTTAATAATTGAATGACCCAAATGTAACCTTACTCATAATTGAGTGACCTCTGTTGTAGTTTACCCTTTTATTTGATGATTTTTTTTGTAGATTACAAAGATTAGAGATTTAGTATTTAGGGGTTAGAATTTAAGAATCATAGTTAGAGTTATGTATATAGGTTTTATCTTTTAAAGAATAAATATTTAAGTTTGTGCATTTTCTTATACAACTAATACAGTAGAACCTCTATACATTAATATTCGATAAATTAATAACATTTTTAAAATAATAATTTTTTCGGTCCAACTTGGACCCAAGGTCTAAGATAACAACAAAACGAGCCGCTGTATTATCCTTCATTCCTTCTTGCTCCTCAACTTACTCTAATGCCACATGTTCGGCGCCACCTTGTAAGGCCGATGATCGAGAGAATTACATGGACAACTCCGAAATCGCCGGAACTTATGTCCTCGATACACTTATAGAAGATGGGGACGAGTACGAGATTCCGAAATTTGTCTTCCTTTGTACCATGTATTATCAGGTTCTTACAAGTTGCAGTAAAAGAACAGAAGTATTTTATGATTTGAAAGCCATACGAAACCATATCTTTATATAACTGTACATAAATTGCAGCACACATTTTATTTTCCTGAAGGATATATGCGTAGAAAAGAACAGAGAAGTATCCAGTAATGGAGGAATGGAAACTTTTACTTGTGTATCGATTATTTTCTTCTCAATTAGCTTTATAAAACTTAGGTGCACCCCCCTGTAGCAAACCCAAGCTTCCCTCCGGCACCATCGTATACCACTTGCAGTGTTTTTTGCTGTGTGTTTCCAAAGATTCCGACGTCTGTGTCATCACTGTTGCCGGCAAACGCCAGGCACACTTGTGAGATGCTATTAACGTACAAAACTCCGGTCACGTCGATCGGAACCTCAACGCTCCCACTGAAAGTGAAGCTTATATCAGGCACGTTAATAGAAGAAAAGTTGGTGAAGTCATAGCATGTGTCCAGGATTGAAAGTGGTTGTGCCATTGGATACTGGCTCATCAGTTTTCTAAATTCAGATCTCAGTGCCGAATACGCCGTCGGTGGTAGCCGAGTGATGACGGTTCCGGAGTCAATTATGGCACCACCAGCAGTGAAAACAGAGGCGGAAATTGGAAGCGTTTGGCCACCAACTCTTATTCCAATAATGTTGATTCCGTAAAAGGATGAACTTTGGGAGATTGTGGACAATGTTGTAAAATTTACGGATTTCGAGACGCCACCATAGCCAAAACTGAGAAAACCAATTGAGCTGGAGGATGACGGTAAGCAGTAGGAGAAGAATTTCTTGTATTTCACGGCAGTCTGCGAAGTTAAAGATAATTTATCTCGGCCAAGTCCAATTAAACCGGCTGCTCTTCCGAAAAGACCTTGATTGTTTTGGCCACAACCAAATAAAAAGTCATCAAACACATCAGTTGGTGTCAAGGTGAGCTTTTCTTTAGCAAAGATTCCGACCGAGAAAGACGAATCTCCGTATTGAATGCCGTAGACACAGGCTGTTGATGAACATCCAGGGGTGTTTCCCGTTGCAGAAGTGAGTGAACTGCAGGTCGGCGAGGTGCACGAAATGTTGGAATATGTTGAGGATAATGATGGGTCAAAAATTTGGTCCTGCTGTTTATAGCAACTTCTTGCGCAAGGCAGGCACTGTGTCCATGTAATGTCACTTCCGGTATCAAATATGAGAGTTAAATCTTTCTTCGGGGTGCCTAGACCGACGGTAACCACATAATTGCCGGTGCCGACTACGCTTCCGTCCTTGGCAGGAATGTTGGCTGCGTCGGTCTGGTCGAGGTTGGTGGATCGGCCTAGGCTCTTGGCAAGTTTTGAGCGAATGGACTTGACCCGGGCTTCGTCTTGGAGGAGGATCTGAGCGTGAGTGGGAATATTTGCCTTGTTTTGATGGAGTTGAGAGCATGGGCCATGCTTGTGGACTACTTGTAAAGACGACTCTTTGTCCAATGCTGAAAGTGGAAGCCATGCATCACAAATACAAATACGCATCCCAATTTCCAATACCATAATGTTTTAGGAATATATGTTTTAAAAAACATTTAAGAATTAAAAAATAGTTATATTTTAATACGCGTGTAAAATAAAAATTATACATTTTTTAAAGGTTATATATTCATTTAAAAATGTATATTTTAGACCTTAATTATAAATTGTTATTGTTAGGTATGATGGTGATGAAAGTGACTGCCCAATAATGCATTAGCTAAAGATTAAATTAATGAAAAATAATACCAAAGGAAAAAGTTCCTTAAACCTTCGGAATTACTGTGCTGTCAGAGGCAAAACTATTTCTTACTTGTTAATTTCCATTTCGAGTTCAATGACCAAACAGTGTTAAATAGGCCTAAAAACATAGCCTACCACTGGCCTCACATAGACTAGGATTTGAACTTCAAAACAACCGTCGAGCATGATTAACTTTACTTTTTTTAATTAGGGAATAATAGTTATTAAAATCAAATAATTAACTTTTTGTCACCCCAGAAAGTGCAATATACATAAAACATTAGAATTTTGTAATAATTTATATAGTTATATAAATGGAAATTAGATAATGTTTTATATATCAACACAAAATGCTATAAAAAAGTTATTTCTTAATATATATATAAGTTGTGTTAAAAAAATTTATTTAGTCTTTTAAACTATAAATTTTAAATTTCAAAATTTTAATCCTAACATTCTAAGCCCTAAACATAAGTTAAATTCAAACTTTATATTAAACTCTAAACTCTATAATTCAGTCTTATGTTGATATTATACTTCTATATAATTGAATAATATTGTACGTAATTACTGTTTCTATCCTAAAACTCCTTCAAAAAGTCATTAAGGACACTCAAACTCAATTTTCTTATGGATTGGAAAAAGAGGGACCTACAAGCTACAAGAATGGCTGGCTAGCTTCAGTTGGCAATATATATATATATATATATATAATTTTTGAATAATTTTTACCTAGGGGATCAAATCAAAGTTAAAAAGGAAATTGAACTAGGGTTATAGTGCTGGTTACTAAATTAAGTAGAAATAATTTTTCTGACCACTGAAGTTATAAAAATTATGAAATGGTCATTTATTGAACTATTGCATTATTGGCTTTGCATGGAGTGCTTCGGTTGGAAGGAGAAAATGCCAGATTTATGAATAACAATTTTGTTTGTGAAGCTGTTAGATTCAGGGTTTATGGGATTAAGAAAACTGTAGGGAGCTTGGGTGCCGAGTACATGACTATGTTTAAATTACTTGAATCTAAAAAATGCAATTCTCTAAAAACAAATAATTCCCAGAAAAAAAGGTGAAGAGTTTATAGGCTTTAGAACAACTGGTTCCTGTGTGTGCGTATCAGACAGGCAGAGAAAGAGAGAGATGAGGTAAATAACCTTTGGTTGCAGAGCTGCAAATGGAGGAGGGTAGAAGAGAGCTGACTTGGATGGTAGTGGTATGGCTCTTCTCTACGGTTGTTTTTCGTCCCAAGGCATAGCCCTCCTTCAAAGAGCAGACAAGGCAAACAACAACAACAAGATAAGCAGAGAGGAAGGTTGGGGAAACGACAGTGGCACCCATGGTCCTGCTTAATGTCTAGTCCTATACGGCACGACCAATATATAGAGATAGTATCCTCTTACACCATGTAAAACTTGAAAGTTTTATAATTTTTTGGACCGATGAATGTAAATAGATGACAGAGATTAACAGTAGGAAATGAGAATATATATATAGGATAAATATTCTATACACAGGCGGCCACAAGCGCCTTAGTTTTAAGGTATATGGAGTTAGTTTAGGGTATAAGGTTTATGTGAGGAATTTAGAATTTAGAGATATTACCCTAAAAACTAAACCTTGACCTATAAACCCTAAATTATAACCCTAAACCCTAAATTGAAACAACTATTCCTAAATTCTAAACCTCTACACCTAAACCCTATACCCTAAACCAACTTTCTATACCCTAAAACTAAGGCGCTTGTGGAAACTTTCAGTTTTCACCGCCAGTGTATAGGATATTAATCTATATATATATATATATATTCTGCCCCATCCTTGTAAGGTATGAAAATAGAGACACAAGCAATAGATCACCCATTCTAACACGTCACCCTTGAATTGAATCATGAATTATAACTACACAATTAACAAACTATAATCTTGCTATATGATGTCCAATAGGCAGCCAACACGTTCCCCACCAAGGGAATATCATACTCTCTCCACTTCTCTTTACCTCCAAACAACAACCCTAAACTGTTATTATTTTTTCCCTTTTTCATAAGAAATTAAAGACTGTTTTTGAGTACATGGAGTTGAAGTTTCGTTGATTGTTATTGTTATTGTCCAACTTCTTAAGGGTTCTAAATAGTTTGATGAAGTTGAAACCTAAAAGCAATACATTTGCGTATTTCACCTTAAGCTAAACCCTATACTCCTTACATTTGGCAGCAATACTATCTTTGTTTTGTTTATGTAACGTAAAATGAAAAATAATAATGAAGCGAGCATTTTGGTTTCAGACCGATTGTGACAAATTGGAATCTCAGCAACGTTAACCATTGTGTGTTCAGACATAGCTTGGTCTATGTTATTCAGCTAGGCATCCAAATTTAGCCGTATGTTATTTTTTTTAATAGTCTAAAGATGATTATAAGTTAGTTTTTGTTCATATATATTTTTAATTCTTTAACAATACACACATACTTTGTAGACAAAGCGATTAAACCCGAATTTTTGCAGATAAACATCATCCACTTTTTTCACTAAAACTACTTATTGGGTTGATTCGTACCTTAATTATCAGAAGCAGGCTAAGTGAAATACATATAACATGGTGGGGTTTCCTTTTTGTCTTGTGAATTTCTTAAATGAAAATGGAAAGAGCCAAAGCTTTTGAAAAAGATAATAATCATGCAAACAACTTGTTTATAGTTTATATTAGGGGTGTGCAAAATAAACCGTAACCGTTAACCGTTACCGTTAATCGGTATAACCGTTCATTTTATAGGTTAATTAATTTAACCGTTAAGGTTAAACGGTTTCGGTTAACCGAACCGCTAAAAAAGACGGTTAATGGTTAACCTATAGGTTAACCTATAAGTACTTTATTTTAACTAAGTATAAAATTTGTGTTTAAAATTTCTCTATCTAAGTTAATTTTTTTTAAAAAAAATTAATACAATATTTATCAGAGATATATATTTATTATTCTAAAAAAGAAATAATGAACATTTGCAAAGAAAATCATAATAGGTTACAGGTTAACCTGTAACCGATCCGTTACTTAACGGTTACCAACTATAATGGTTAACCATTTAAAAAATTAACGGTTAACCATTTCTTAACGGTTAATAACGGTTAAATTACAAATAATAACCGCTATAACGGTTAACCAACTATTTAAGCTAAACGGTACGGTTAACCTACCATGAACACCCCTAGTTTATATGACAACGATCAAGCTCCCAAGTAACTAATTATTATTTTCTTTTTTTTTTAACTTCCTTTCTCTGTCTTTTAGTAGTTGTATTCTTTTATATAATTATGTACGAATCGATCCCATTAAGTCCTTTTCTGTTTAATTTTTTTTAACTCCTTACAATTTATCTAAATATGATACATTTTCTATGTTAGATTGTATTAATTTTTTGTTGCTTTTTCGGTTCCTTAGGGTTTTGTCCTCACTAATCCGGACTGGTCCTCGTTAAACACATAATTTTGGCGGGTGAGTTTCTCGGCAAGAATTTTATGCATACACAAGATCTCGAGCTAGAGACTTACTTAATCGATATTAAGCTACTTACCATTTGGATCACCTTAATAGTTATGTTGATTGTAATTTTAATAATCCATTATTGATTTTCAAAATTATAGTGGTAAAATTTTTAGTGGAAGTTTTGACGTAAGAGTCAAAGGATGCATGCCAGCTGCCAATGGGAATTCCAAGCACTGGTAGTAATTAAAAGAACTAAATAATTTGATATTTTTCTATTTGATTTCTATATAGTTCGTAGTTAACATTACTTTCGAAATTTGATAATTTTTTACATATAAGTTGAAAGATATTGAGCGTATAAACACATTTGACCTCATGTATTCATACGTGTTGTACTAATTACAATATCAATTGAACTAAACTCAATCGATTATTTTTATTTCTTTCATGTATGGGGCATGATGAGAATTACCATCATATTTAGAAGAAAAAGTATTTTATTTTAAAAGAATACATGTGATGACATGATATTATTGTAGATTACCACATAATTAAATAGGCCAAAATCCAAATTCAAATATCTAAATTCTGAAATATTTGGATATCATTGTCAATGCCAACTAAGGCATATATTGTAAGTTGTGTGAACACTAAACAAATAAGTCCGGTATGTATTATATATGTGTTTGGAAAGTAGCTAGTTTTCACGGGGTCTATAGCACGAGTAATGGTAGTGGGAAATGCATTATAGTTGGGATCTTTTGCATGTGATGGGAATCCTGTTTGGATGTAAGCCAACCAATTCAATATCAGTATTTTGGTGGTCATTTTTTAATAGTCTAAAGGTGAGTTATAAAGTAATATATGTTCATAAATATTTTTAATCTTTTGACAATACATACACTATGTAGACATAACGATTTAAACTCGTGTCTTCTAAGATGAACATCATCCGTTTTTTCACTAAAAAAAACTTGTTGGATTCAATATTTGGTGTTCGTTGAAATTGAAGGCTGCGAATCTTTCTCATGTCCCCACAGCAAGTGAGAGATTGATGGGTTAACCACTTGTCATCGTATAAATTTTCAACTTTCCGTATATTTTACTATTTCTTTGGGTCCATTTTCCTTTTTTTAATATTAATTATATATATATATATATATATTAATTCCACGCTTTGTCCAAGTTAGAAGAAAAGATAAATTCAAACGAAAGGAGTTAGGTATGGATCCAATTTATTATCTGCAATCCATTAGTTATGTTTGCAATAAATAATTGAATCAGCGCATTATAGATAATTAGGAGAGAAAATTATTTTGGAAAGATACAATTCTTTTTGTTATATTTGTAATTATATCGGATTATGAGATTTCTAAATTTTAAAATTTAGATATCTAAATATGAAAATTCAACATATTCAAATTTAAATGGAACTCTATTAACCATGTTATCAATTGGATTTATTGACAAAAAAATGTTAACAGTTGAATTTTAATTATTAACTCAGACTGGTAGAGGAACTAAATTCTTGAAATAAAACAATTGGGTTATAGGCCTTGGACTCTTAGGCTTAGAGACCATACTAAAAGCCTGATAGTACATAGTAGGGATGGGCACGGGTCAGGTCGGGCCGGGTTTTTGGCCCACCCAAACCCGACCCAAAAATATTAACCCTAAACTCAAACCCGACCCAACCATATCCTTTAAAAAACCCAACCCGACCCAAAAATAAATACCTTAAACCCGACTCCAACCCGACCTATATAAAAAAAATCAATTTTAGGAACTTAATTGTAAAAAATAATTTTAAGAGACTTAATTGTAAAAAATAATAAATTTAAGGACTAAATTGTAAATAAAAAATCAATTTTAAGGACCTAATTGTAAAAAATTATATAAAAAGGGGTATTATTACCAATATCCCTAAAAAAATTATAGAAAAATTACACTATTAGTCCCGAGTCAGGTCAGATTTTTTCACCATAAACCCGAACCTCACACTCCACAAAAACCTGACCCGAACCCGATTTTTTTTCTCACAAAAATAACCAACCCGATCGAGACAGGTCGGAACTCGTAGGGCCGGGTGAAATGCCCATCCCTAGACTACATAGGGATATAAACATTGTTACAATTACAAGCACATAATAATTAAGAGCCATTGATATCCATCTTAACCCATTAATGGGTAAAGGAACAAGGCCGTCGGATCTCCCCTCAATATTTGCAAATTCCTCCACTCATTTCCTACCATGAAGGAACTAATAATAGATATTTGGCCTACCTGGAATTCGACGATGACATGGCTCAGTTCCTGTGTGCCATCTTTGTTGCACAAGGCATTAGATACCGGCAGTGAAAGTTTCGCTGCTGCCGAGCTGACCCGGTTCGGAAGTAGTTTTTGGATTTTACAAATAACATAAATAAATTTCACAATAATAAGAAAAATATAACCTCGAACATAATTTTAGATTTTTTTATCTTAATCCATTCTCAAGTCACAAAATAAAACAAACCTATGTTCGTAATCATGTTTCATAGAGTTTAAGATAAAAATCAGCGGTGTTCTCCATCTTCAAAATAATACAGAACAAAACGTCTTCAGTTACACCAGCCCTCCTTTAAGTCCAGTCACCACCTCCAGAAATTTATCACAGAACCAAAGACGTGATTATAGAGGAATGCCTCCACCCGAATACTCTACCTCCTGAAAATGTAATCAATTTAAAGCTAGAGTCGGTAAGAAAAATCTCCGTAAAACACCGGTTATAGCATTAAATGGTTTATCTGCTAAAGCCAACAGCGTCGCATGTAAATTTTGACCTTCATTAATCCTACCCCTTCCCCTGACCCCTTAAGTTTCACTTTAAACCTTACTACTGATTGTGCAAAATACCATAGGAAAAAGAAACAAACATAAATTTTGCACCAAGGAAAAAGGGAAAACTGATCAACCTGGGCAGGGGGTAAGGATGACACCCAGTCTGACGCATGCGTTGGAAGAAGCCCCAAAGTGTTAAGCTGCCAAAAAATCAAGCAAACACAATACACAATATCAGATAACTCAGGTTTCGTTCCCTTACTTCTGTTCAATAATCTTCAAAAGGGAAAATCGTTAGGAACTTAAGAAAAGGGAAGTGCAATGCAACTCACCTTCCAAACACCAAGTGCTAAACCACCCAAATTGAGGGCAATGAAAAGCAACTTAGGTCCAAGAAGTTCTACTTTACTGTCTTTGTAAGGCTCAAAAACTGCAAAATCAAAGTGAAATTTGGATGAATCAACTAAGAAATGGAAATTGCAGACCATAACATCCCAAGCCTTAGGTGGCATTTTGGCACAACCATAACATTTTTAGGTAGTCTTTCTTATGCATCTTATACACTTTTCGAGAAGAAAATTGACTATTGAGCATAGTCAGAAAGGGAGAGAGATGCCACCAAGCATATATGGAGCAAAAACAATGAAGCTGCTATAGAAGCATACAAGATAGGTTTCTTATGAATACTTAAGTGGCATTCATTAGTACCATATAATTATGAAGGCAAAACTATTTCACCCATGGTTAGGGTATCTTTTATTCTTAAACACCTTATTCTTTCCTCTTTCGACAATTGAACCACTCAAAACTAAATAGAACAAAGAACACAGCGAAAGGAAACAATAAGTCAATAATAGAGGACAAGAGAAAAATTTGCAGTAAGAAACCCTTACCCTTCCCAACACCTTGAAGAGCACTAATAGGCTGCCAGAGTGCAGAAAAAGTGATACCAATGCTAAAGAGATGCACTGTATTTCCGGCCATCCACATCATGAATCCCATCATCAGCAAGTTCTTGAATGGAGCTTGTGCCACTTCCCAAGCTTTCTGTACAACAGTAGAAGAAACATAATCTTAAATGACAGATTTTATCAGTTACTTCTTATACTAATGCGTGTCTGCTTTTACCTAAACCAGCTAAAAGGTTGGTGTGATATTCTCTATCTTGCCTTCAAAAGGTATTTCGTACGTGCATCAGACAATCACTAGACCTAAACGAAATATCAACACTCAATCATGCACGAAGAGAAGACATCTATATTCCATGCTTTCCCTTTACCTTCTCTGTAAATATCAACTCAGTGCACTCTAAACTCTGACATACATACTGAACTCAGAAGGACTTAGGATCAGTGGCGGATGCACCAAGCCCTGGTGGGGTGCATTCGCATCCCCATTTTTTAAAATAGGTTTAATTTAGTGTTATTTTTTCTGAAAAAAAAATAATTTCGTTTAGTCTGTAGAGGAGAATTTTATTTTTTTGCATACCCATTTGAGGAAAAAAAATATTTTGGACCCCATTCTTGGATTTCAAGATCCGCTACTGCTTAGGATCACATATAATAAAGAAACAACATTGATGATACAAGTATCACAACATAGGTAATAGCTTTCTGCTCAGCCACAGACCTTAGTAAGTTATTTTCTGAACGAGGACCAGTAATACAGAAACAATTATCATATACACCATTTAGTGAATGTAAGGCAATCATGCCTAGTAATAAAACCCCTATGTGCAACAAGAAAACCCCCAGATGCTGAAACTCAATCTGAATTTATTAGCCTAAAGGCCCTAAACATCCATTACACTTATTCATGACTTGCAATGGTAATTTTTCACTTAAATCCATTGATTTTCATCTACGTCCATGGTTAAATCACAGCAAAGTTGAAAACTTCAAATCTTTAAGATCCAAAAGAAAAATAATTATAAAGTTTTGAAGTTTGGGGACCAATTTAGATTTCAATCGTTAGTTAAGCATCTTCTTACTTTTCTCGTATCGAAAAAATTAAAAAAAAAAGTTACCTGAGCTTTCCAATTGGATTCAGCATCCTTCTTTTGGCGACTCACAGTTGAATCGTCCTGCCAAAATATAAAGTGAAACCTAATAAAAACTGAAAGTTAATGCATTTCGTTAATAAAATTAAAACAAAAAAAAGGAAGGGAAACCTGATCCACAGAGGCACGAGTGAAGCCGGGGGGATCGGGGATGTCACGAGACGAAGGAGCGGTGGAATTATCGGAGAAATCAACGGCCCATCTTCGGCCGGACCCCATTACGCCTTTGCCTTTCTCCATCTTTCTTTCTTTGTTCTTTTCTTTTTCTTTTCTGTTAATATTTCTGGGTATTGTATTCGGCTTGGGCTCGTACGGCACCTTCTCATTGGACTTGATCTCATTCTGCTGGATTTTAGTATTATATTATTTATTTTCACGCCTATTTTACTCCTATTCAGTATTCTCCCTTAAATTTATTATTTTGCAAATGCATAAATATTTAAATTTATATTTTGAAAAATGTTTAATTCATTATACTTCTCTAGATTATGACTCTAATTTTAGGGGATGCTAAATTTTAAAACATTTTAATTAAATTCTCAAACAATTAATATTACTTCAATAAGGATATCGAGTATTACTTCAATTAATATTACTTCTTATATGAATAATTTACGATGTGTTATAAAAAATAATTTTAATGGCGCAATCTTATATATGTTGAGCTAACATTAAATATTTAAGCAAATGATTAAACCGAGTCTAGATCTTTAATTAGATCAAGAATGATAGTTAGAGGACTCAATTTGAATGTTTTAAAATTCAGACATATTCAATTAACTCTAACCTAAAAGTTTGATGCAAATATTTAATTGATAATTTGTGTAAGGGTAGAAGTATATGGTCTAAATTAAAAATGGTTTTAGTTCAACTTTCAGGCGATGAAATCGGAAATTTTGTTGTTTTAGGTGTCTTGATCGGATGTTCATCAAATAAAAACAACAGGAAATATTGCTCGAGTTGAGACTGCTACAATTGTTTCATTGTTTACATTTTAAAAGTTAAAACCTTATGCTCCCCCGAAACTCAAAAACTACTCGCTACAACTCCGGTTTCTTTGAAAACTTGTCTGACACGTTAGCTATGACGAAACCTGCAAATACCTGTATCCAAGAACGTGGTGAAACAGGTTAAAATAACTGCTCTAAAACTGATTAATGCTCTTAAGCTTGCAAGTGTTTTAAAAACATTAAAAGGAAGCTCGAGAAAGTCGAGGGCACCGAAGGAGCTCTTTGTTGTTTTGCCCCCTTATAAGTAAAATGGAAGATAATACTACTTAAGCTACCTGAATGCACCCGAAGATGTAGACTCCGGAGAAGTGCCGGCCGTGTATGACCATGTCAGCTACCATTGCTAGGGGTATCGTCAACGACATTCCCAATGTTGCGATTAGCGGAGTTGTCCAAACCACGGACAGTGCCCTGCATAAATTTTTTTCATTGACTAAAATCTCAAACACAACTTTGGAACTCCATCGTATTGGATTGATTTTTCGTGCTATCCGGGCAATAATCCCGGTACAGAATACTAATACTGTTGTTTGATGGCATCGAGTCCTAGTAGCATTCAACTAGTTCGTAAGTGAAACAAGGTTGATATATATACGTACCAGAAGTAGTCTGAGAGAACGCTTCCCACAAAGCCATTAAAAAGCACTACTTCGCCAATGGATGCTGAATGTGGAAATTCAAATGGAGGTTCTATCCCAACAGCATTAAGTGGCCAGACTGCAAATAGATAATATTGTGTAAATTCAAAGGGAACACCGTAGGCAGAAATATCTAAAACGAGCATTTTATGCATTAATGGACTGTTTACCGAGCCACCAAAGTCCGAGAAGAGTGAAGAGACCGACATATCCAAAGAACTTCTGCATATCAACTTTCTCTCCCGATCCAGCAGATTTCTTGAGCAGAACTGCATAAGTTAATCAGTAGGTGGTAATAAAGCAGAACAGCAGAGAAACAGTCCCACCAAATTAAACCGATTAATGCCAGTGTTCAATTTAGATACATAGGAAGTACCTACCTGTAAATAAGCCATATGAAATTGCAGACAGAAGCCCGAATATATCCCCCATTATGGAGTGCCTTTTAGCTCTAGACACCATGAACAATGCATAAAAAACAATTAATTCGCGGAAAAAAAGAGCATTAAAGGATTAAGGCATATTGTAATTTGTAAAGGAATAAATAAATGATAATAAGTTATTGAAATAACTAGCAAAGAAAGATATCGTACTCGGAGATGGTAAGCATTTCACCTGATGCCCATGTCTTTCCAACTGTGGTCATAGCAACACCAGTCATGCTAATAAATACAGCTACCACTTTCGCAACATTTACAGTGTCCTGGCCAAGAAGAGCTCCGAAGAAAAGTGTAAAGAGCCCCGAAGTAGATGTTAGGACAGTTGTACTTGCAACACTGGTATTTGCCAGAGCGGAGTTCGATAAATACTGCAAGATATCACAGCAACTATGTTCAGGCAAACTTCTCGGTATAACTTATATCGGCACCGGCACCGGAGCCGGCACCAGCAACTGTAATGGAAGCTAATGATTCTGACATTATGTTACCTCAGTTATAAACCAAATTGGAGCTAGATATAAGCTACACATGGCAATATCCCACGAACTCGGTACGCTGCCATGTTCAGGCAAGTGAGGTCCATCTTCCTCAGAACATGAATTGAGAGGCTGCCCCTCTTCTCTTTCACTAAGATCCTTGTCAGTTATCAGGCATCTTTTGAGGTCAGCTTCCGCACTGTGGGGCAATTCACTGATTTTAAGAGGAATATCGAGTCCGATCGAAGTGTTTATCACCGAGCTGCCATCGTATTGGTTTTTAGATAAATTTGCATTAAATAACAAGTTGCAGATCCAATCCTTTAAAACTGCAATGGGTAAATAAACAACCATAAGGGACACTCCAAGATAAGTGAGTGCAAATGGCTGTTTGTATTCCGAGAAAATCGTCTGCAAACAACAACATAAGGATTAGTTGAAACTTTATCATCAAGATTGAGCGAGAGAAAAAAATAGGAAAAGATAGAAACAAAAGGACCACGTAATGATAGAAATTGAACAAATTCTTTTAGCTTTACCTATAAAAAGGCAAATCAAATGAAATATCCGATCTTCAATAAAAATTACCCCCCAAAAATACCCATCAAAACCTAAAATTATCTAACGTGAATCATAGAAAACAAAGTAACACCAATAACCAAAGAATCAAAGGAAACGGAGTATGATCATAAATAGAGAGTGACACACCTGTGTTATCTCTGCAGATAAAACCCATATAAACACAACTGTGCCAATCAACCCTAACCCAGCATTATACTTCAAACCCATCACCTTAAAATACCAATCGAACCGGTGGACGCCGGAAACTTGACCGGAAAAGGAAGAAGAAACTGAATCGGCCTTGAAATTGCTATAAAACTTTCAGTTCCATGGTAAAGCAGCGCGGGATCTTCTCTGATTTAGGTGAAGCAAAGGGGTAAGTTTTAAACTGATCAACCAACAATCGGTGGGAACAATATGTGCGTGAATGACAAGGCATCGAGGCTTTGAATTTTGCTTTTCTATTTTATTTTGCCGTTGGTTTCAGGACAAGACTGGGAGAGTGACAAGTGGTTCCATGTCAACGAAAGATCATTAAAAATCTGGGCTGAAGTGGCGTTTTAACTCAGAACTCGGAAACTTTAACTTTTAAGGGAAAAGGAGATGCATGCGGTCGCAGGATTTTTGGGCGCATTTCAATGGTCAGCGGACAGCGATCAGCACGTGAGTCATTCAACGTGGCAACACGCTTGAAAGTTTATTAAACCGGCGGATATTTATTGTCCGAGCGTTCACAGATCCAAAAACTTTCTTCTTCTACTTTCCTACTTATATTGATTTTAGACTCAACTGAAATTCACCATTAAATTATACCCCCGAATATTACATGTACGGATTTTTTGTCAGTATTTTAAAATTTAAACATCCAGTTTTTTTCAGTTACCCCAAAATTAACTACGTTGAAATAAAAGGATTGGCAGTTCTGGTTAATTTAAATATGACATGAGATAGATATTATCATAATGATTATCTAAAACATGTATAAACCAACACGTAATGTGTGACTATTAGGTCATGTTAATTTTTTTTAAATATTTAGTAATTTTTTTAGATTAAAAACATATGATGATTTATTAAATATTTAATTATGGGCTGAACTAAAGAAAGATGTGTTATTGCATTTAATTTTTGTTCTAATAATAAATTAAATATTATAAGTTTAAATATTAAATAAATTAGACCTAAATTTTAAGTTTAATACCAAAATATGATAGGTACCTAACAGAAAAAAACATGATAGTTTAAACATTTATTTTAACATTAAACTTATTATTTAAATT
Organism: Hibiscus tridactylites; assembly: GCA_958450335.1. Lineage (NCBI taxonomy): Eukaryota > Viridiplantae > Streptophyta > Magnoliopsida > Malvales > Malvaceae > Hibiscus > Hibiscus tridactylites. Next base: position 2,471,626 of record OY288277.1, on the reverse strand, counting down.
TAATATTTTAACCCTTCCAAATGTTGAATTCTGATTCTGTCCCAATGTTCCAGTGCAACAGAGATGTTGTATTGCCGTTTGTGCAAGTCCCTGTCCAACATACTTTGTTAAAAAAAAAAGTCCAACATACTGAAATCTTGTTTTCATGGGCTATTATAGGGATCCAAGTGCTGCTCTGACTGCAAAGGAACTGGGTTTCGGGCCAAGTGGATGGGTCGATCTCCAATTTCCAAATAGCGGATAATTTCTATTTTCTCCGGTGTTGCCTGCTGCCATGTAAAAATGTTGTAGGCTGCAGCAAAACAACTTTTTGTAATAGGGTAGCTTTTTAAGCTGCCCTTCGGAATGGAATAGCTCAATTAATTTGAACTTTGTTCTTTTTTCGTAAGAAAAATACAAGAAAGAGATAGTTTAGAATATGATACTTTATAAATAGATATTATCACATATTAAGATATCTTGTTATTGTTATTAAGATATTATCACATATAGTTTAAATTTGCTTTATTGATTATCTATTTTATCGTGCCCTCCTTACAAATTTAAATTTTTTTATTGGTTATCTATTTTACTAAACGTGCACACCATAAAATTTTATTTGTGTCTATTATGTACAAAAAAAAATCATATTATTAATACTTAACATAAATGTGCCCGCTCTCAATTTTTTTTAAGGGTAAACTACTGTGCAGGTCACTTATGTTTAACGAGTGTACAGAGTTAGTCACCACTTTTGAAAAGTGCATATTAGTAGTCCTTCACGTTTTCGATGTGTAAATAGTTGGTCACTCCGCCGCTAGACTCCGTTAGTCTCTAACGGATTGCTGATGTGGCTGACTTAATTTAATTAAATATCCACGTGTATTTCCACGTGGATAATTTAGGTCATAACCGCCCCTCCCTCCGCCCCCCTCCCACCTCTCCTTCTTCTCCTCCCCGACTTAGCATTGTTTGAGATTTGCTTAAACCAGTATAAATTCCATTTCCAGCTTCCTTTAATTGTATTTTTTCTTATTACTCTCTCACTGTATTTAATTCCATTTCCAGCCTCCTTTGATTGTAAAAAACCATGCAAGGGCTCTTGTAAGAACTAATAGCCGCCGCCAGATTTGATCTCATCCGTTAACTCTCTCTCTATATATGTTAAGCTTCTTTTTCACTTTCATCTTTGATCTCTGCTTCAAAAACAAAGCTTCCTCTCTTAGGCCTAGCTATGTTATTTTATTTTTAATTCTTGCTGTTTTTGGTTCTACTTGGTAAACATAGTGTCTTATCTGTTTTTTGTTGATTAATTTTATGGTATCAAAAATTGAAGAATATCTAAGTTTGGGTGCATTTAATTTTGTTTTCTCAGTAAAAAAGTTTTATAGCTTAAATTAGCATCTTTGGAGCTTGTAGAGCTTGTAAATATGGGTTTTAGATGTATCACTGTAGAAAAGTTTTAGTTTTCCGATTTAGTATCCGATTATTGATTTTGGGTTGTGATTTTTGGAGTTTTGTTAAAGCTTGATCATTTAGGATTTTAAGAATGTTATCTGAATTGGGTAGGAGGCCAATGATAAGAATTGTTGAAGGATCATTTGGCGATGATATGGAGTCGGAGATGGGGTTATTGCTCCGCGGACAGCGGAGTAAGCAAGACGCTGATGATCTCGAACGAGAGCTAAACTTGTATCGAACGAGAGCTAAACCTTAGGAGGATGAGAATCTAGCAATTTTAGGGGAGGAGAAGAAGGAGAGGTGAGAGGGGGCGGAGGGAGGGGCGGTTATGACTCAAATTATCCACGTGGAAATACACGTGGATATTTAATTAAATTAAGTCAGCCACATCAGCAATCCGTTAGAGACTAACGGAGTCTAACGGCGGAGTGACCAACTATTTACACATCGAAAACGTGAAGGACTACTAATATGCACTTTTCAAAAGTGGTGACTAACTCTGTACACTCGTTAAACATAAGTGACCTGCACAGTAGTTTATTCTTTTTTTAATCCGCCACAAATAAAAAAAGGTTAGTCAATAAGTATGCAACACATGACAAAAACATCGACGACAAAATGTATATGGTAGACACGTGGTGCATTTTTATTGATCGACAATACCAACTATTTTTTAACGTGATTAAATAAAAACTGAAGGATAGTTGAAGTATCAAAGTAAATCGTAAAAGATTTGAATACTAAAATGCCAAAAAAAAAGTATGAGGTAAATCGTGAATAAAACCTATTTTGGGACTTATGATTTTTGCTACCTGTTAATAAAGCTTAGGGACCTTTTGGTCTTTGTCTAATCGAATAAACGCGCCTGGTAAGAGCGTGGAATAAATAAGATTTCTCGCCCTTAATTTCAATTTCCAACTCACCAGAATCACCCCCATTTTTAACATATTTGCGGAGGCCGGAGAGGGCCGCTCTTCTTAATTTACCAGACTCCTCCGACGCCGGAAAAGAGAAGAAAACAACAATGGCGGACGAAGAGAGGGTTCTAGAGGACCAGCTGGAGCTTCAGTTGAAAGAGCAAAAAGACTCACTTTCTGCCCTAAACGATGTTCTCGCGTCTGACCCCTTTAATCCCCAGATCCTCGCTGTACTTCATCTTTTCCCCTCTCATAAAATCTTCTAAATTCCCGCGATAAGTAGTCTGAATTGATTTTTGAATTTCATTTCTCTTTGATTGGGTTTAGGTTCACGACGAGCTTGTTGATGTAATCAAAGAGACAGAGGAGGGGCTTCTTAATCTTAAGCGCGCACGTTTACTTCGAGAAGCTGATTCAGCGTTAAATGTTTCGAATCAATCAGCGGTTGATGAGGTTAAAGCGGAGCCTCTTGACCCGGATGATATAGAAGCGGAACCATTGGAGGAGGAAATGAGTTACCGGGTCGGGTCGAAATGTCGATTCCGTTACAGTGACGGGCGGTGGTATGATGGTCAAGTTGTTGCGTTGAACGGGTTCGATTCTGCAAAGATATCTTTCCTCACTCCCACTTCAGAAAATATGTTGGTAAGCACCAATTCGAGTTCCTAAAACATATTTCTGTTGGGTTTTTTTTTTGTGTGTGAAAGTTAATACTTTAAAGTTGAAATCTTTCTTTCTAATGTGATTAGAACCTTAGAAAGTTATGAATTTTCTGAAAGAGAAAGAAGCAAGGGTGTCAGATAAAAATGCTGAAGAGAAATTAATTTCTAGGGGCTAGCCAACTTTTTGAATGAGTTTCTCTTCTCTCTTATTCTTTAAAATTTTATTCTATTATTATTATTGCGATAAGCGGCCTTAGAAATGCAACATGGAACAAGTAATTTCATGCAATAATGAAGGAAAAAGGGAAAGATTTCTATTTTATTTGAAAACATAGGATATCCCTGCGATAGCTATGCTGCCTTTCCCCTTCTTTCACTTTGCTTGTTTGGAGAGTTGTTTGAGGATTGGATGTAACTTTGTCAAGGAGTGAGGAACTATTCTCTATTGCTAATTAAGCATCATTTACTATTTCCAGTTACTAATGCTAGACCACCCGAGTGCAGATATGCAAGTTCTTTCTGCAACAAAGATGTCGATTTGGTGCTAGTTGCCGCTTATCACATGGTATGTGAGAGTCTTTTGTTTTATGGACTAGTAGGTTGTGAACCAAAAGTTCCCTTTGTCTTTGTTGTTGCATGTTCTTGCACTAAGGACATGAGGAAACGTTGAGCTTATGGTATGGAGAGAATCATAAAGACAAAGAATTGTTGTTTTGCATAAACCCTGTTAATTCTAGATGCTGAACTAAGAAATCTGTTCTGTATGAAGGACATGTAAAATGAGACATTTGTGAGATACTTCTAGCTTTGCAATCTAACCTTCATTGCCGGCACGGGTTAGTTGTATAGGGCATTTTTTTTTTTTGGGGGGGGGGGGGGGGGATAAGAACTAGATGAAAGATCTCTGTTGCCATGCTGTGTGCTCCTAAAGGCTGTATTTAGTATATGCACTAGCCTATACACTATTCTTTCCAAAGTTTATTGTGGTATGGAACCCTCTATATGCGCTAGCCTATGCAGTATTCTTTGCTCTCATTTCTTACTACAGCATCTGGCACAGTGCTTCCAGCGTCATTTTACATTTTTTCCTTTTATAGCAGTTGCTTCTAATAAATACATCAGAGTTAGAGTTTCTATGTCCGCAGGAGTTGATGTCCCGTTATCTTCACTGAAGAAGTATGCTACAACCATGTGGGAGCCATCAATGGTTGGGTCCAGTATTTGGGCAGTCTCTGATAGTAGAGTTGGCATCTGGAGGGAAGCTGAACTTGAATCATGGAACGATGAACACAGAACGGGGAAGGTTGTGTTCCGGGACGATGGAAGCTCTGCAGAGCTCGGGATAGAAGCCCTAACATTGTCTGAATATGCACAAATGAGTGATGATGAAGAAAGTGAACTAAGCTCTGAAGAATCTGAATCTAGTGACTATGATGAAGAGGGCAGCCCAAGGGGTATAGGTTTTCTTGAAAGCACTGCTCGACAGAGAGGTATCCAGACAGAAACTACCATCTTTGCTAAATGGGAGAATCATACCAGGGGTATAGCTTCTAAGATGATGGCCAATATGGGTTATCGTGAGGGAATGGGATTAGGTGCCTCTGGCCAGGGAATGTTGGACCCGATCTCAGTTAAAGTCCTTCCTCCGAAGCTATCACTCGATCATGCTCTGGAGTCTCATGAAAATGATGAGGTTAAAGAGAAAAAAGGGAAGAAAAGAAGCAGAGGTGGCAAGAGAAAGCGCGAGAAGAAATTTGCAGAAGCTGCTCGGGATGCAAAAGAAGAAGAGGAATCAAGACCAGATGTTTTTAGCCTCATCAATAACCAACTTGCTATGCATAATGAAGCAGTGAATGGTGGGTCAACAAGGAAACATCAAAAGAAAGGCTCTGGAGAGGAGAAGAAAGTAGATAGGAAAGCATTGGTTGCGTATGATGATGAAGTGAAGGAACTAAAGTTACGAGTCGTGAAGCTCGAGGAAATGGTGAGCAGAAACAGAAACGAAAAAGCTGTTTACGACGCTGCTATGAGGAAGTTAAATGAGACTCGCAAGGCTTTGGTAGAGGCGGAAGCAGTTCATGCATCCGCATCAAATGCAGTCGCTAGCAAAGAAAAAGAGAAAAAGTGGCTAAAGTTTTGACGTTTTGTAATAGTGATACCGTACAGCTTGCTATTTTTGCATTGGTTGGTGATAGATTTTACCCCCCATAAAATGGAATGAAATGAACTTAAATTAGACTTTGCTTCTTCCCTCCTTTGCTTTGCTATTGGGATGAATGTTTTTTTTAATGTATATTTTGGTAGTCAAGATATTCAGCCTCAATAGCAATGGTTATTTTTGTATGCATTGGTGCATTTTTTCGAAATTAGAATATTTTTTAATTATTGCAAGAATATCAGTAAATAAAATCTTACATCTCTATTAATATTAAGGTTTTGATAGATTAATTAAGTCATAATGTCGAAAAAATGTCTCTAATGTTTGACTGAATAGTCATTTTAGTCCCTATTCTTTTTGAAGCAATTTAGCCATCAACGTTTTATTTTGAGTCAAAAATGACTCATCTACGGATGAAAATTATTAGATAAATGACTTGACAGAATGACACATTAGAAGAAAAATATTTTATATTTTATACAATTTTATATAATTATTTTTTGACTGATGTGTCATATTTTAAAGTCAACATATTTGCCCATTTACCATTAGTTGATTAGCAATTTTCTTTCACAGAATGATTATTTTTAACCAAAGTAAAATGTTGAGGGTTAAATTGTTTCAAAAAAGAATAGGAGCATTTTTTATTATTCTGTCAAACATTAGGGGCATTTTTTGCCATTAATTAATATCAATTCAAGTGTTCTAATGAAAAAACGGATGATGTTCATCAAGAAGACACAAGGTCAAATCGCTTTGTTTACAATGTGTATTTGCATTGTCAAAAAGTTAAGAATATATATGATCAGATCTTACCTAGTAATTATTAAATTTATCCATCAACACTATAAAAATTTAATTGGCTGTAAAAAAAATTTAACAACTCAATTAATTTCAAAAGGACATATAAACTTCTTTTTGATAAAAAGACAAATTTTTAAAATCAATTAAGTTTCTTTAATAAAAAAACCAATTAAGTTTCTAAATTATTTTATCAAAAAGTTCATATGTTTATGATACCTTTAAGCTAATATTTTTAGGATAAATATTCTATACAAAGGCGGTGGAAACTTTTAGTTTCTACAAGCGCCTTAGTTTTAAGGTATATGGACTTAGTTTAACGTGTAGGGTTTAGGGGTTAGGTGTAGGAGCTTAGAATTTAAGGATAGTTTTTTTAATTTAAGGTTTAGGGTTATAATTTAGGGTTTATAGGTTAAAACCTAAATCCTCACCCTATTACCCTAAAAACTAAACCCTAACCTATAAACCCTAAATTATAACCCTAAACCGCCAGTGTATAGGATATTAATCCATATTTTTATTATAAATATATATATATATAATTTGTGACGTACAATTATTTAGTATAAACCTAAAAATCAGCTCGGCGTCTTGTAACGGTTACAGAAGGCAACGTCACGAAAAAGAAAAAGGAAAAAAACACGAAATTTAATTTGACTACTACTTAGTAGACAAAACTTTCTCGCTAAGGATTTTTATCTTCACGGTTCCTCTCCTTCATTCCTGCAGTAAAATTAGTACTACTACTTGTTAGTCCTCATCATTACCGTTCATTACTAATTTTCAAATTTTTGGGTTCATCAATCTTACTTTTCTGTTTTCCACTCTTTCAGACGCTTTTTATTTTCCACTTCCTTTCTGATTCTTTTCAGTGATTTCCCCCCCTCCTTTTTGGTTCTGATTTGAATGGACGAAGCTGAGAATACAAACAACAATATGTCGACTGCTCCAAAAACTGCGGCAACCATCGGTTCGTCGTTGATTCCGGTGATCAACAAACTCCATGACATACTTGCTTCCTCCGGTACTGAGTTGTCCGATATACCCGTACCTCAAGTGGCGGTGGTTGGCAGTCAGAGCAGCGGTAAATCGAGCGTGCTTGAGGCCCTTGTTGGCCGCGATTTTCTGCCTCGAGGCTGCGATATTTGTACTCGAAGACCGCTTGTTTTAATGCTTGAAAACCGTCCTCCCAGTTCAGACGGCGATAGAGTCGAGTGGGGTGAGTTTCGACACTTACCCGGTCGCCGCTTTTATGATTTCTCCCAAATTCGTCGAGAAATTCAGGTTCAGTTATCAGCTTTTTATCTTTCATTTTATTAATATTTGGCAACTTTTAAGTTCGCTGGATTGTCGCATTGATGTTTTACATCATATTACTGAAATTTCATCGGATTTTCCAAATTTGAAAATTGTTACTCTCTTTGTTAACATGATTTCTTTCTACTTTTTTACTATTATTAAACTTGTGTAGGCTGAGACTGAAAGAGAAGCAGGTTGTAACAAAGGGGTTTCAGAAAAACAGATTCGATTGAAGATTTCCTCTCCCAGCGTCCTTAACATGACCATTATCGACTTACCTGGCATTACCAAGGTTCCTGTGGGGGATCAACCTAGTGATATCGAAACAAGAATTAGGCGAATGATTATGGCACATATCAACAATGAAAATTGTATTATATTGGCTGTCAGTCCCGCAAATTCTGATTTAGCTACATCTGATGCACTACAGATAGCTAAATTAGCTGATCCAACTGGTAACTCTATAGCACCTGTGGTTTCATGTCTGAATGTACAAGTTCTTCTATTCGAATGGACTGACTTGCTTTTTCAGGTTCTCGGACGGTTGGTGTAATCACCAAGGTTTGTATTGTTCCTTTTTGGAAAGAATGAGAGAAATTTAATAAGTGATTCGATCTTTCTCATCCCATGCAAGGTCTTTCATCATTGCTGAATTACCATCTTATGTGATGCAATCTTTCCATGCAGCTTGATATTATGGACAGGGGGACTAATGCATGTAACTTCTTGCTTGGAAGGGTGGTTCCACTCAAACTTGGTTATGTTGGTGTTGTGAATCGCTGCCAGGAGGTATAAGTTATTAAAGGCTGCTGTTGGCAGCTCCATTGTAGTTTATCTGCAATTCTTCCGTATATTGGATAACTATAGCGATTGGTGCCTTTCTTTGTGCCCATGTGTTTGTTTCTGTTTCATAGCATTTTTGGTGGATTCTTTCCTTTATAGATGCTTTAGAGTTAGCTTTGTTTCCATATCAGAATCCTTGAATAGGTGAAGTGAAGGTAATATCTGTTTTGTTGTGTGCTACAGGATATTAATAAAAATTGTAGCATTCAAGAAGCACTAGCTTATGAGGAACAGTTCTTCCATGATCATCCTGTACTTTTCATCTCTCGAATAGAATTTTGACTTCAAGGTCTCCTACTTCCCATATAATCTGAACATTTTGCTCTTTCTTGAAACATATGTATTGAAGGTATATAATGATGTTTCTAATCATTGTGGCATTCCTCAATTAGCAAAGAAGCTGAATCAGGTTGGTTTATGACTGCCTTTTGTTGAACTCCTAAGTCTTTTAACAGTTATATATATATTTTCCTTGCTGCACTTTTTATACTTGTCTTCTGTGATTGATTTCTCTATTTCCAGATCCTAGAGCAGCATATCAGAAAGGATCTCCCACGTTTGAAGGCTGTGCTAAACTCTCGTATGCATGTAGCTATGAAAGAGCTGCAGACTTATGGAGATGTTGTGGAATCAAAGGTCAGTTGTCACAGTTTGGGTAATGTTAGCAGTACTGGCCAACAATTTCAGTTGGAGAGTTAAGCATCATTGAGCTTCCTGCTTTACTTGTATGAGAGAGAACAAATATTCTATAATTACAGCTGAGGTTGAGATCTAAGTAATAGTTCTTACTATTTGGTGATGGCTGCTTTTTTTTTTTTAATTATTTAATTCCTTACACCCAATGAAGATAAGCATATTTCTTAGACAATACTGACCCTCCTGGGATTGTTAGTTTTATTACATTAGTTATCTCTGATCATTACTTATGACCATATCCAGGCAGAACAAGGAGCAACCTTATTGCGCATTCTTGGAAGATACTGTGATGGTCAGATTTTATTGTCCTTGTTATATGTTCCATTTTTGGCATATTAAAAAATTTACTTATAATTTTCCCTTCTTGATTCAAGTTCTAGCCTAACAAATAGGATTTTGCAATTATTGCGTGCTTATTATCCCCCCCTCTCTCTCTGGAGGGGGGGGGGGGGGGTGGTGTTAATCCCGATTCGTCTTTTTCATTTTCATTTATTATCTTAGTGCATACAAGAATCAAAGTAGTATATATTTCGGGTGGGGTGGGGAATGTTGCTCACTAAATTTTCTACTGTTGCTAAGTTTTCTATTTCGTTTTTTTTTTTCCTTTTTGGAAAAGATTTTTCTGCTATGGTTGATGGAAAAAGTCGGGAGATGTCAACTAAAGAATTGTTTGGAGGAGCCAGGATCCACTACCTTTTTCAGTCAATGTTTGTGAAGCTCTTAGAGGTATGATTCTCTCTTCCTGAAGCTCGTATGTAGTTGATGCTGGAATCTTCAAGCTTCAGAACTAGTAGATTAACTGTTTTTTATAGGAAGTGGACCCTTGTGAAAAGCTGGCCGACGAAGATATTGCATATGCCCTTAGAAATTCCTCTGGTCTAAGAAATGTTCTATTTGTCCCAGAGGTGAGTACAACAGTGATTTGGTAAAAGACAGATTGATCTCCTTTTACTTTTGCATTGTTGAACTCAGTGGCTTATAAATCATGTTTTTCATTGAGTTTCAGGTTCCATTTGAAGTTTTGGTTAGAAAACAAATTGCTCAGTTGTCAGACCCTTGTCATCAGTGTCTATGGATTGTCTATGATGAACTAATAAAGGTGAGAATAGTGCTTCAAGTTGTGCTGGGATCATTTTACCCATTGAAATTATGAGTTCAATATGTGGATATGATGAAGAGAGTAAATTTTGTCCAACAGATTAGCCAGGCTTGTGAATCAACTGGATTGCAGAGGTTCCCATCATTAAGAAGGCACATAAATGAAGTTGTACGGAAGTTTTTAGATGCTGCTGCTAAGCCTGCTGAGACAATGATAAGAAACCTCATTGAGATGGAGGTTATTGATTCCTTGTTATCCTTTCTTTATATGATATCTACAACAATGTATGAATGATGTGTATAAGTGCGCATAACAATATCTATTGGGTACCATAAAAATATGACATGATAAGGAGTTTCTAAAAACCTAGAGTAGACGTGTATATGCATGTATGGAACATGTGGATCCCTTACAGAAATATACACTGGGTTAAGAAGATAGTAAGAAGAACAAAATTTTGAAAATGTTGTTTTTTTATATAATTTAGCCTACTTGAATTAAGAGAACTACAGACAGTGTTGTGACCTGTTTAGTGATTTTATAATTTTATTTTATTCATTGTTGCATGTGAATCTTCATGGGCAATGCTCTTTTACTATTTAACACTTAATATATTCACTGATATTTTAATATGATCAGCTTCCATTCATTCATCCTCTTTTGTTTAGATGGGATTTAGTTAGCACCCTCTGTATATAAAAAAAATGACTTGTATAGGTTTCTGAATTAATTTTAACACACCCTTTTATGATTAACCAAGATATAAGATACCATGTCTTCTATGACAATCATATATTTGAATTATTATTTCATGCACGATTATGATTTTTATTTTGATGTTTTTTAAACATCAGATGGATTATATAAATTCTTCACATCCAAGTTTTATTGGTGGAAGTAAAGCTGTTGAGCTTGCTGTGCAGCAGATGAGATCACCCAAGGTATAGATGTCATTCCAATTGATTCAGTGTGGCTGTAGGGTGTAAGTTAGCCCTTTAGCATTTTGTTATAGTTTTATGTCGCTCACTTTGGTTCAGTATTCATCCACCTTTGTGAGACTGGCTATTGAGGGTACAAGTTTAAATTTGAAAGATGTCATTTCAATTGATTCAATGTGGCTGGAGGGATGTGAAATTGTATTATGACATCTAGTTCATTATTACAGAATTGAATTGCAAATGATTGTTTTGAAACCTATTTCTAAGGTTGATTCGCATGTAACAAAATCTACTCGAATTTAATTAAATACAACTCTATATTGACAACTAGTGATTCTATCACGACTTCTCAAGTTGTCATTATTAGTTTATTAGTTGTTCTGCAACAAAAATGGCTACATTTTTAAGTTTATACATGATATAGACACATTTACTTCATCTTTGTTTCATTCAGGAGAGACTGGATATTGAAAAGGTACCTACATCTGAGAAGGGCCAGATCTCCCGAACTGTTGCTGCTCGATCAGTTGTGAATGGTGTTTCCAACCAGGTCTGTTTTTATATAAATCCCTCCAAGCTTCAGGCTTTTACCTTACGATATATTAGGTTTCTTATCTGTCTGTGTAAAGATATCTTGGTATCCATTTTCTTAGATGGTATAAATGAAATTCTTTTTGAGAACCCTAACACACAAGCTCCATTCGTGCCCTTAATTGCATCTCCTTGAAGTCCTAAAGCTGAGTCAAAATCCCAGCCCTCGATTATTTGAAGTTCTTATCCTTATCTGTCCAGTTCGTACACGTTTTAGCATTAAGCATATGCTTTAGTCGCTTTAAGTAAGAATGGTTGACCCTTTCTGTGCTAGACTTGTATTCATCACACCTACCATTGTTTGTAAATGTAAGTGCAGCCCTTTTAATACAATAGGAAAAATACCATCATGGTTTATCATCACATAGGAATCCTTTATTTTTTTTGTCAGGAACAATCTTGAGCTAAGGGTAATTATTGCATCATGGTTTAGACTGCGGTAGCATAAGAAAGAACACTTGAAAAGAAAAGGGGTGGAAAAAGCAGAAAGAATTGTAAAAATCAAGAAATAGAAATCATGCTTATAATTTCCTTTTTAAGCACTTAATCTATGATGGAATTGTGGCAGGGAAATCATCCTCAGCCAAATAATGAGCGACTTGTATTATCCGGTAATTTACTCTTAACTGCTAGTCCAAATATGTTTGTCTCATTTATTTATTTTCTTTCTCACTTGGTACTTGTATGACTGGTTAACTGATTTCTAATGATAAGGGAAATGCAACGGCTGAAAGAATGATGCCTTTCCTTTTACATTTTTGGAAAAAAATGAAATTCCCAGTGTTTGTATAATGTGTATGGTGTACCAAGAGCACACTGCAATTTCAAGATTTGTATAATATGTATGATAACATTCCACGTGGCAAAAGATATAGTATGAGATGGGCTTATATCGTACGTCATTCTGTTGAAACATCTTATTCATGTAGTTAACATCCAATACAGTATTTGCATCTCCAAGATCGATGGGCGTGTGGGTCCAAATTTATCGATGACGATGCAGAAAATTAAAACAGTTTTTTAGTTGCAGAAAAAAGTTTACCATTATTTCTGAATCTTTTAAGCAAGTTTATGACATGAACATAGATGATACCCATAGGCCTTTGCATAAGCAGTTTTATAAGGCCATTTATTTATAAACATCAACTTAGGTAACTGTTATTTAGGTGGCAGTTCGTCCGCAAGCAAGTGGGGCATTTCTTCAATATTTGGGAGCAAGGCATCGTCTAGAGGGCCAGCAGCTACTGAATCTCCTGAAGAAACTCTTCATCAAGCAGAGCATAAGGCATCGACAATCCAACTGAGAGAGGTGAACATTCTAAGCCATGTGCTTCTGTGTGAGAGACGGGAGATTGCTTTGTTTTTCTTTAATAGCAAAATGATCTTACCTGTCCTAATTTTCATTTCCTTCATATTTGCTGTTGGTTATCTCAGCCTCCCTCAATCTTAAGACCACTTGAAATGTCGGACAATGAAGCTACAGAAATAACTGTCACCAAATTACTTGTGAAATCCTACTTTGATATAGTCCGGAAGAACATTCAAGACTTGGTGCCGAAGGCTATAATGCATTTTCTGGTAATACTGTTTCCTTTGTCTCCTGTTGGTCAAATTTGAACTTTTATTCTGATGAATCTAAGATGAATTTCCCCCTTTGTTTTATCACTATGCAGGTCAATCATACAAAAAGAAACCTTCATAATACTTTTATACAAATACTGTACAGGTATGTCTCCTGCTTTTGGTTGGTTTTTTGAAGTACATCATGTTTTAGTTTTCAATTTGCGGAATAGGTAAATGGAAAAAAATTGTTTATTTGGCAGCACCCAGTAGTTGTGGGGTGGCTGACATTATTTCCAATATGAGCTCTTGAAATAATGTTGCATGGAAATATCGTTAGTACATAATGTTTTAGTTTCCAATTTGCAGAATAGGTAAATAGGAAAAATTGTTTATTTGGCACCCAGTAGCTATGGCTGGCATTATTTTCCAATACGAGCTCTTGAAATAATGTTAGTAATGGAGATATTCCTATTCTAGTTCCCCCAAAAATTATGTTCCAAATCATAGAAGGATAAAATGTATACAAACAGAAAAGGATAATGGGGAATATTTCTTATTTAATTCAATCTTTAAGAATGTGCAAGCGTAACATGTTTTTTGCAGTAATAATTAATGCAGAATTCTTGCACTTATATGAACGTAGTTTTCTATTTTTTCCTCCTTTCCATTTTTATCATTGTCGGGATGTATGCATGTGGTTCAAGTTACTGAAGTCTGAACTTTTGGAATACACAGAGAGAGCCTTTTTGAAGAGCTGTTGCAGGAGCAGGACGGGGTTGTTGCGAGAAGAAAGCAGGCGAAAGAACTTTTGCGTGTTCTGAGGCAAGCTGTTAAGGTTTGTGGTTACTTTAATTTGTTTATTATTGAGGGAAATGTCTATTTGTGTCGCTGCTACTGAGCAGCATATTCTTTTTTTTAAAGAAGTTTCTTTAACGTTTAAATTTATTTCCTTAACATGTACTACTGTCTTTAGCTTTTGAATTGAAGTAGAATAACTTTTACTTGTCATTCTTCTACCATTGGGCTTCCATGTTATCATGTTTTTCTCTTTTGAGTGAATAATTTTCTGCCTGTTTTAGACCTTAAATGAAGTTGAATCCGATGTGGAGTTCCAGCATCAGACTACAAACTTTGGTGCTGATGTTAGTCCCAGATTACCAAAATTCCCAGATGTCATCAACGCCAACGGTAAGAGAAGTTCATCTCATATGCTGTCATCTGGTAAGCACAGAGCTCGTAAACTACTCTACTCAGAAGAGCCGCCATTGTCTTTCAGCTCCAATGTTGGACTACAGTATTAGTCAGCCGGAATGCATATCTCAAATCCCACTGATTGAATTTGGTGTTTGCCGAGCGATTGATGCATCTCACAGGTGAAGGCTTATTCCTCGTGTACAGTTTATACAGAGCTTCATACATTAAAGTGAAGTTTGGCTAAGTAGATATGGCTATTTCAAAATTCTTTTCTACATATGAGATTTTTCTTCTTCTCTTTTTGCCCGACACAAGTTGAGTTTAGTGTTCATATGTGAGAAGAATAATTCAATCTTGCCCGACACAAGTTCAGTTTTGTGTTATTTAGACATTTCTTTTTCCTTTAGGATGTTCAACATTTGTTGTCGACATATATCCGGATATGAATACGTGAATAGCAAAGAAACCATAGGAAAAAAAAAATAGCATGGACAGAGTAATAAGAGATAGGATTTGCTGGTTTCGAAATCACAATCTCCTATGTACTCTTATGAAGTTTGTTGTGTTCATTGCAACGACAGTGGAGCATGCATAGACTCCACCCAAGCACAAGGTTGCAGACACAAGCAGAAAGGCCTTCCACTGTTTGCTGGATGCTAGAATTGCCAAAGCAGTAAGCACTAGAGCCGCCGCGCTAAGCCTATTTTTCCAAGTCGTAAAAGCTTTCACTGCACTACTACAAGCCTTGCAATGGATTACATGGCGAAAGTATCGGTTAGCCAAATTTGGAGCATCCATTGTTCCAATCCCACCTTTAGCCGGTGAAGATGCCGAAACTCCGGCAATGAGTCCCGCGGGAGCATGTTCGACCACTGCAGGTAGTTTAGGTGGAGATATGGTGCTGTGACCGAAATGGTAAGGCATTCCATGCCCAACTTTATCCATCCACTTCCTGTATTCTGCGACCCAAGTATCCGAGGACTTTAAATTAAGGTACAACTCTTTCGTAGGAACCATTTCTTTCACGAGTACCTCATTTTGGGATGACAAAAATCCCATATCTTGCTCAAAGACCTTGCTCCCACTCTGATGGAGATACCATTCCGGGAAAATCTTCGGAAATGGAGATCTTTTCGTTCCTCCAAACCGAGCAATAAGCATAGACTTCCCTTGTCCGGTTGGCCTACAAAGGAAGAGACCTGTGAAGTAATGTTTTTCTCCATCTTTATCAACAATTTCTTTGTTATTCTGAAGAACACACGGTGCATCAAACCGTAAGAAGTTGAGCATGGAACTTTCTTTTCCTTTACCCCACCAACCAGCAAATCCCCTATCCGTACGTTCCGTTACCTCGAAAACCAGTGGCTGAGCATCTTCCCTTTTGGCCGACAAATCGGTTCTATCATGAGAGATAGGGACATGCGCAGGATCCATAAGGTTCTCAAGGAGAATGGAGTGGTCATATGGAAGCTCATGGATGGTTGAAACATCTTGAAACCCTGGTCTGGAAAAATTCTCGAACCACGGCAGTTTTTCGGGGTTTGGAGGAGCTGTCTGCGACATCCATACCCATATAACTCCTTGGGACTCTTTCACCTCATATGTTTTAAGGCAAGCTGACCGAGGAATCTTGGCATCGGCCGGAAGCTGGTTTGATATCGAATCATAATAACATCAAGGACTAATGTATTCTAATGAAATAAATCAAACTTGAAGGAGATGCAGACCTGAGGTATCTTAACACATTTTCCATTGCCTTCAAATTGCCAACCATGGTACAGACATTCAAGTCTACCATCGACCAGTTGACCTTCAGACAGCTTGGCTAACCTTAAATCAAACAGGTTTTAGGAATGTAGCAGGTAAAGCCAGAATCATCAATGTTAGAGAAGAAATTCACCTGTGGGGACATCGATCATTATAACAGCGAAGCACGCCATTGCCGTCTTTGTACAAGACGAGCTGCTGATCGAACACGGTGAGACCAAGAGGAGCATCGTCCGGTACATCCTTGGTGAGGTAAAGAGGGTACCACTCCTCTGTCCAATCATAATCTGCCACGTTCTTATCCTCCTCGCTTGATGGACTTATTATAACAACGTTATGATCATCGCCTTCTCCTTTGTTCTGATCAAGAGAAGATGCAGCCTTGAAATCAGTCACTGCATGACATCTTATCTGGTTGTTGCTGCTCAAGCTCCCTGGTCTGGAACCGAGCACCGGGTTGTCGAAGATTATGTTCGGTTTTGTTAGTTTTGAAGCGGAAAGGGGTTTAGACAGATAAGTAGAGTGGGGGAGACATGGATTCAAAGATAGAGCCATGGATATTGTTGGTGAGAGTAATTGTGGTTACTAGGAAGTGTGAAAGCTGGGTGCTGGGTGCGAGAAGGTTGGTCGTCTACTGAGAAGTGAGAACCACACATTCCTTAAAGCTGACCAAACAAGGCTCAGCCCCGGAGTGGCTTTCTTTCTAAGAATACTAGGTTGTCCCCACGTCCAGGGGAAATCCAGTTCACGTTGATTTTTATTATCCGAAGCAGAGAAGTAACCTCATCCATGGTGCAAAGAATGTCCGAATATCGAAATATGCTTCGCCAAAAGAAACAACAGGATTAAATTGATGATATTATTATCCGGTGTGATTAGTACCTGCATAGTGCATGTATTAGAGACTTGTGATACGATGTACCAAAAACAAAAGAAATAAAGATGATTTGTTATGTCTTTTGTACGATATATTAATAATTTTATGTCATGTATATTATCAATAAATAAAAAAATAAGTAAAAATATAAAAGTTAATAATGTGTTAGAAAAAAATAGTATATACTTTTAAAATTGATAAATGATATTAGTATTTTTTTAATACTAGAAAGATAAATACTTAAACTTTATTAAATGAAATTGTGATTTTACTTTTGTGGAATGAGAAAATAAAATAAAATCTAATTTTTTAATATAAAATATTAAAATGTTATATAATATAGTAATATATAATATATAATAGATCAGTTCGGTTACCTGATTTGTCCCAAAACCAAAAACCGTAAATAGAACTGATTTTTTTTAAATAATAAAAACTTGAACTGAAACTCTTTTTTTGATTCGGTTAACCAATTTTTCAGTTCTATTTTTTACAAATTTCATAAAAGATTTCGATTATTTAATTTTTTTCACACCCCTAAATTGGATTCCATAGTTATATAAAAATATAATGTGTTACTAGTATTATTCATAAAGTTCCAAAGCTTTGACATCAAAACCGAGGAGCCAAATACTAGCGTCTAGCGCGATTTTTAATAAATTGTTAAATTAACCCAACTTCCACTTTCCACAAATTATTAATGAGGAAGTTTCCGTTTTGCAATTCTGCAGAAACGTACTACACCAGTATTTATTTTATGATTTAGATTTATTCATTAATTTAAAGATAATAATATTTTTTTAGCAATATATTTGTCCAATTAACCAAATTATTTATTTTTATTTTCTCATATTCCTTCTTTCAGAGTCTCATTTTCTTTTCTTAAAGTAAGATTAAGATTAGATTAATATTTATTTAAAATAATAATAATATTTTTTATTCAGATTACTGGATAGGTTCTGATTTTTTTAATATATATATAGAGTCTCGTTATTATATTCAACATTCATTAATATAATTGATTTTTAGTTTTTTTTAAACAATTTTTTTAGTCTTTTTACTTTGTCGTTTCCTGGCATCCAGAAACATTGGACATAGTAGCTTTTTTAGAACACGACACGAGAGAATAAAAGAAAGATGGAAAGTAAGTGTTATACTTAATCTATGCCAAGTTCCCACTCGCATGGGACAAATAGGATTCTGCTGTCTGAAATGTATAACCTTTTATAACTCAGCCAGTTAATCACATAGCATATATATATATATATATATATATATATATATATATATTAACATAAAAAATCGCTTGGCAAAAAAAGAAAAACATAAAAAACATAAAAAATCGCAACCAAAAAGGATTAGGTTAAGACAGATTTTAAAACTCAAAACCAGATTTACTATTAACATCGAAACTAACTAACCCAAGTTGCATAATAATATTTCCTAATTGGCTACTTGAGCATCTTTTATGGGGCTCATCACAGAGAATAAACACAAATTAATGATATAACTTTAAAACCTTACCAAATATCAGTAAATATAATTTAAAACCACGTTGCCAAAGAACAAAACTCACCAGCTAGCAATTAAACTATTTCTTTATCCTTTTTTCTGTTGTGTTGTGTTTCATTTCTCTTCATCTTGTATGAAACAGATCAGGGTTTGGTCGAATCTGGTGTCCAAATAACAGGAAAATATCTCATCCCTCGTCTGCTTGAGTTGAGACCTACATTTGTTGATGTATATTGGTCTTGCCCTACTGAATATACTAATGAAAAGGGTGTAGGAAAGTTCATAGAATCCGAGGGAACATTTTTTCATTGTTCAATTAATTTTTCCAGTCCTTTTTCCTCATCTGGAAATTTAGAAGGTTCATTATTGTTTTAGGAATCGCAGCTCGTGTCGATGTTGATCGAATATACATGACCGAGCTGAGTTGATTATATATATATAAATATGGTGGAAGAAGGGAGTATAGAAGCCTGTAGGAAGGCTGTGGAGGAAGATGATGAACCTAAAGGACTATGGTACTGTTTTTGGGGTCCAATACATTGGTTTAAGATGCTTGCTGTGGAAATGCATTGGAGCTTCGTATTCGGAGTTGTATCCGTTTACGGGATAAATCAGGGGTTCGGAGGGGCTCTTTCTCGAATCGGCACCGAGTATTACATGAAGGATGTTCAGAAGGTGCAGCCTTCTGAGGCTCAGGTTTATTCAGGGATTACTTCCATCCCTTGGATTATCAAGCCTGTTTGGGGTCTTCTCACAGATGTTCTTCCGATAATGGGGTATCGGAGAAGGCCTTATTTCGTTTTATCCGGTAAACGGCGCATTTCTGTTTCTAGCTTTTCTGGTGCACACATATAATGTAGTTATATATCTTGCAGATTTTGAATGTTCAGCATTGTCCTAAATCCTAATTATGTGCTCTGAGTACAGAACTTTGTCCTGAGATAGAAAATGTTTTATATTTGCTACAAATAATATAATTGGCAAGACATTAGTTAGGAAATAACAAAATTATGTCAATAAACTCCATCATTTGACTTGTAAATGTTAATCTCAGGTTTGCTTGGTGTAGTTTCAATGCTTTTCATATCATTGAAAAGCAAGATGCACCTGGCATTTGCCCTCCTAACACTGACAGCAGGAAATACGGCCGTAGCTGTAGCAGATGTAACCGTCGATGCTTGCGTGGCACGGAACAGCATTACTCATCCTTCGCGTGCAGCTGACATGCAAAGCTTGTGCGCTTTGAGCTACTCTTTTGGAGGATTACTGGGATTCTCTATTAGTGGTGTTTTTATACACCTGATCGGTCCAAAGGTCGGCTGCTGTTTGATTTCTGTAGTCCAATTCTGCAACATTGCTTCGTTTTTCATCTCACTAATGTACTCACAGGGAGTGTTTGGATTGCTGACTCTCCCCGCTGCTCTCGTCTCTTTAGTCGGGATGCTGCTTTCTGATCCCCAAGTGTCCAACTTTGCCTACAATGAGGTGTTCTTGGTTCTTTCATATCAAACTCTTGTTTGCTCTAATTTTCATACTCTAATATTCTCGTCCTGCGGCAGGTAAACCGGAAATTCCTTGATGCTGCAAAAGCTATGTGGACAACCTTAAAAGGCCCTGATGTTTGGAGGCCATGTTTATATATGTATTTGTCCTTGGCAGTGAGCTTGAACATAAATGAAGGATTGTTTTATTGGTACACAGATGCTAAGGAGGGTCCATCTTTCTCTAAGGTATACGACTCTGTATTACGGTAGTCTAATCCCGAAGACAATTGCTTGTCTGTGTGTGTTCGATCGAAACTTGGACCGCCATTGAATGCATATGCTTGGGATGTTCTATTTGAAAATGTGTCTGTTTTTTGCAGGAGACTGTTGGCTACATTTTCTCAATGGGTGCAATTGGTGCCCTCTTGGGGGCAATACTTTACCAGAATGTGTTGAAGGATCAGCCCTTGCGAGACATGCTGTTCTGGACACAATTGCTATTTGGTCTAGCAGGAATGCTGGACTTGATGCTGGTGCAACGAACGAATCTGAAATTCGGCATACCGGATTATCTCTTTGTTGTGATCGGTGAAGCCGTTTCCCAAATGATCACCCGCCTCAAATGGATGCCCCTTCTAGTACTCAGTTCCAAGCTTTGCCCTTCTGGTATCGAGGGCACTTTCTTTGCTTTGCTAATGTCGATCGATAACTTCGGAGGTCTTTCGGCTTCCTGGGGAGGTGGATTGCTGCTTCATGTGTTGAATGTTACTCGGACAAAATTTGATGGTCTCTGGCTGGTCATACTGATTCGAAACATACTGAGAGTTTGTCCGATATGTTTGCTGTTTTTGGTACCCAAAGGTGATCCCAACTCTTTCATTTTGAGTACCGACGACAAGGCCGAAACTCCGGAACCCGACAACATCGAATTGGTTTCTCTGATTCACAGCGTTGATAGTGGAAGATAGTTTATACAAGAAGTAAGTAACCATTCAAATTAACTTGAAATAACCAGGTTGATTGAGCTTCCAAAGTTGTATCTTTTTTTGATAGCTCTCCAATGGCACATTTGACATTTCACACACATGGCACCTTTGGTTACAAAGTGGAAATTCCACCATACTACTAGTGCGTGCCAAATCCTACGGACCAATTGGATTCTGCCACGTCTCACATAAAATAATTTCATTGTTGCAGTCAGCCGGATCTAAGGCCGTAAACGAACCAAACGTTCGACGGAAAGTTTGTTTATGTTTGTTTATTTATTAAACAAACGAATATGAATAAGATATTTTGTTTGTTTAATTAAATGGAAGAATACGAACAAAGGGTTCGTTCGTTTATTTAAGTTCGTGAACGTCCAGTAATACGTTCATTTATGTTCGTGAACGTCCAGTAATACGTTCATTTATGTTCGTTTAAATTTATTCACACATATTCATTTATATTTATTAATTTTCATAACAGAAGTATTATAATTAAAAAAAATATCCACATATGTTCGTTCGTTTAAATTTATTCACATATGTCCTTTTATATTCGTTCGTTTGTGTTCGTTTATCATTTAAATGAACGTACACGAACAAGTTACATTTCTTAACAAACGAACATGAACAAGAAATTATGTTCGTTTAGTTGTTTGTGTTTGTTTATTTGTTCGGTTAAAATTAAATGAACGAACATGAACATACCCTCTTTCGTGTTCGTTCGGTTGGTTTACATGCCAAGAATCATTAAACTCTTTATTTTTACTTTCTAATAAAAGGTTTAATTATGATTTTTCACCCTCTTACTTTAAAAAATTGAAAACCAATCCCTCTATTTTTACTCTCTCACACTTTATGAAAAGTGAAACTGAAAAGTTAAACAATTGAGTATATTATCAGAATTTAACAGTAAACTGCTGACTTGAAAATAAAAGTTCCACCGTATATATATATATGAAATTAAAAGATCAATAATAAGAATAAATGGATTAACTTTTTTAATTTTCAAAAATAGAAAGATGGAATTCATAATTAGACCTAATAACAAGCAAGTAAACTGGTACTCGAACAAGAAAAGACAAAGAAACTTTTACTCCCTACAATTTATCTTTTCTCAACTTAGTCCTTATACTTGACAATTTTTCTTAACTTAGTCTTTGAAGTTGACATTTTTCCTTAATTTTGTCCCTAAACTTTATTTTAGTCTATATTAATCAATGAGCTTGACAACTTTTCTCTTTTTGCTCATTTTGATGATATGATCCTTTGAGATTGTGCCATGTTGCACATTCAGTGTGCCGCATAATACAAAAGAATAAAAATATTCTAAAAATAGAACTACAAGAATCAATATGGACCAAAAGATTCAGTGACTAATATGAAAAAAGTTACCAAGTTAAGGACTAAAAGTTGTTTTATCCCAAATAATAATAACTAAACTGGGCCCTTGGGCATGGATTAACAAACGCAAGATAGAAGGGCCGAAAGAAGTCCAATTGAAGCCGTGTGAAAATAGAAAACAAAAAGGGGAAATTGAGGGACGGGCGTTGTTTGGATGTGTAACCAAACAGGGAAGAAGGAGGAGGAGAGTTGTTTCACCTTATTCCGGATTAGGGTTAACTTTTCACCCTCCCACTATCACCGTCTCTGGTTTTCTTTTAGGCGCCAAACTTCGCATTGCTCCTTTCCCCTCAGGGTACACTCTTTTATTCTGAATTCTTGTTGAAGTTTGAAACTTTTGAGGACATTGCTTCATTGAAACTGAATGTTTTCTCACTTCGTTTCGAGTTCAGTTATTGTATATAAATTTGTCTCTTTTTTGCTTGAAAAATGTGGTGTAGGAATATAGAGGGAGATGGGTAGCCAAGCCCCTGCAAGTACTGATCGTACGAGGACATACTGGACACCTACAATGGAGCGGTATTTCATTGATCTTATGTTGGAGCAGATGCATAGAGGCAATAGGGTTGGCCATACATTCAGCAAACAAGCCTGGACCGACATGCTTACCGTTTTCAATGCAAAGTTTGGGTCTCAATATGACAAAGATGTCTTAAAAAGTCGTTATACAAACTTATGGAAGCAGTTCAATGATGTGAAGAATCTTCTTGGTCAGAACGGGTTTTCTTGGGATGAATCTCGACAAATGGTGGTGGCTGATGAGTATGTCTGGAATGCCTACATCAAGGTGCATCCCCTTGGCTATTCTATTGTTCTTGATAATTGTCTGGAATTCATTATAGTGAAATGTTGCAAGATGCATGCAGGCTTGCCCGGATGCACGATCCTACAAGACGAAAGCGGTGCTGAATTTCAATGATTTATGCTTGATATATGGGTATGCAACTGCTGATGGAAGATACAGTCGATCTAGTCATGATTTGGACTTCGATGATGAAGTCCAAGGTTTAAATATGGGTGTGTACCGGTTTTATATGATAAACCTCAATCATGATTGTAGATATGATTTCGATTGAATGGCATGTGATCTATATTATAGCCCAATTTTGTGCTGGATATCTTGTGTTTATATGATAATGTAAGATGTGGATGAATTTATATTCTAATTTCATACATATATGCTTTCACTTACGAGCTCCCCTACTTTTAGGTGAAGCAATGGGTACTTTCCCTTCCACCAATAATGAGCGCCCGAGAACTGAATGGAATGCAGACATGGATCAATATTTTATTGAGCTTATGCTGGACCAAGTAGGGAGAGGCAACAAGGTTGGTAATACATTCAGTAAACAAGCATGGACAGACATGCTTGCTTTATTTAATGCAAGATTTGGTCATCAACATGGCAAGAGGGTTTTGAGACATAGATATAAGAAACTGTGGAAGTATTACAGTGATGTGAAAGTTATTCTAAAACAGAATGGCTTTACCTGGGATGAAACACAGCTAATGGTTACAGCTGATAATGATGTTTGGGATGCTTATATAAAGGTATGAATTTCTGAAGATGTTTTCATTAATCTCATTAGCACATTACATGCACACATATGATATATTAATGATTACGCTTAATGCAGGCACATCCTCATGCTCGAACGTATAAAATGAAAACCCTACCAAACTACAACGATTTGCGCCTAATATTTGGCGAAGCAATTGATGATGGAAGTCTTGATAAGTTGCCCCAGGAATGTGACATCTCCAGTACAGCGGCTGGTGAGTTCCAAATTTATACCATAAACAAATTCACAATGCTTCTGGTGTTCGCTATGTATAATATAGAATTGCAGCTAGAGTCTGCTAGGGGAGTGGTAATGTTGTCAACTGGATACAAGAGAAGCTCATTAAGATATTAGTTGCATTGTTTTCAATTAAGTTTTAAGTTCACAGATATCATCTATGAAAACCCGAGTTGCACACTTTTCATCTTGAAGGTGGATTAATTTTGTTTTCTTTCTTGTTCTGGCCTACCAGATTTAGAAACTGATGTTATAAAATTAATGGTACAATGCATTAGATGCATGTGACTGTGATTGCCAGTTTATTTCTTACAGGAAATCTTAAGGATACATTTTTAACGAACTCTTTTCTTTTTTAATCTTCTGGTCAATGTTTTCTCCTAAAGTTGGATCTTTTGATTTGCAGGTGATAAGAAGGGTAATGCAACTAGTGATCGTACAAGAACCTTTTGGACTCCACCAATGGATCGATATCTCATTGACTTGTTGTTAGATCAGGTCCAGAGAGGAAATAAACTTGGACAAACATTCTTAACACAGGCTTGGGTTGATATGATTACGTCGTTCAATGTCAAATTTGGTTCTCACTATGATAAAGAGGTTCTCAAGAATCGATACAAACATTTCAGGAGACTGTACAACGACATCAAGATTCTTCTTGAGCAAAGTGGATTCTCATGGGATGAAACAAAGGATATGGTGACGGCAGAAGATAGTGTTTGGAATGCCTATATCAAGGTGATTTCTTTTCTTTTCTTGTTGCCGATAGAATAGTTGTTTTGTTTCTTACATGAAACTCATGCAGTCACATCCAGATGCTCGATCGTACAGAGTTAAAACTGTGCCAAGCTATCCCAAACTACGAGTAATATTTGGCCAAGAAAATTTTCATGGAAGATATAATAGATTGGCTCAAAATGTAGGCACTGATGACGATGTAACTGTTTTAATGAGCTATAATGGTACGTAACATATGTTAGCTTGTTTTGTGTTATATTTGTTGTTTAGCTTTGTCCTTTTTTCTAAATTAGGAGGTAGCATATTGTTTAACACAGATAATGACCCAATGTGGTTGGGAAAAATGATAAGGATGGAATGCTGTAAGAATTGTTTTACTTTTTCTTTACTCAAGCATTGATGCATCTTTTGAATATTCATGATCTCTTAACATGCAGGTAATGAGAAAAATGACCATGTACCCATGGGTATTGATCATATTGAATTTGAGTGGACAGCCCCAATGGACCGTTTTTTTATGGACCTTCTGTTACAACAGGTTGTGGAAGGGAATAAGATAAACCGGGTATTCAATGAACAGGCATGGGCTAATATGGTTGAATCATTCAATGAAAAATTTGGGCTTCAATTGGACAAGAATGTATTGGAAAACCAGTACTTCTGCTTGATGAAACAATACAATGATATTAGTGATCTTCTCGATCATAGTGGATTTCTTTGGGATGAAGAAAAGCAAATGGTTGTGGCAAATAATGATGATTGGGAAGTTTACATGAAGGTATGTTCATTACTCTCTTGGTTTATCATTTAAGCAATAGCTCTCCAATTGATAATGATATTCCAATCCTATCATGACATCCTATTGAAATTAGAGGGCCAAAGAGGCGGAAAAAATTTAAGGGCCAAAAATGAATTTTTTTGAGAAGTTTAAGGTTCAATAGTATTGTCAATAGCATGTTTTTGAAGTTCAAGTTTTTGCAGGAACACCCGAATACAGTATCTTACAGGGATAAAATCTTGGGCAGTTACGGTGATTTGTGCATGATTTTCAGAGAAGTATTAGATGAAATACCCTCTGGTCAGATTCTAGGGGTGGAAACTGATCTTTGTGCCTCAGATGTTATTTTGGATGGACCACGTGGAAACTTACAAACTCCCGGTGGGGACATTCATTTATCCGATCAACAAAGAAAGCGACCAACTGCAACACCAGACATAGAACGAGCAAGCAAGGTGCAAAAAACCGAGCAGGAGATGCTATCCAAGATGGCTGCTGCAGTCACAAGATTAGCAAGTAAGAATGGAAATAAGAACTATTCAGCAATAGAAAATGCAGTCGATGCACTTCAAGCCCTTCCTGACATGGATGATGAACTTCTGTTGGATGCTTGTGATCTATTAGAAGATGAGAGGAAAGCAAAAACATTTTTGGCATTAGACGTTACATTACGAAAGAAGTGGTTGCTTAGAAAACTTCGGTCACGGTAGCAGCCTTTGAAATGTTTAAATTCTGAGAAACATTTACATTTATTTTCTTTTTCCATGAGCTTTTAGTCTTTTACATTCCTCCATGTCCTGCCGGCATGGTTTTTAGAACCCGGTCCCAAAATTTTGCTGCAATATGGTTCAACAGAACAAGATTTCCATAGAGCATTGTACATAAGATGTGTTCTTTTTCTTTTTGATAATTAATTGGTTGGAAGCTCTAGACTTCATCTTTCTCGTTCTTTTGGACAAGTTCCAAGCCCTCATCATCTGATACGACAGTTGAATTCTTTGTCAAAATATCTGGAGGAATCAAAGCATCCGACTGGTCAGCCTTGGGGACAAGAAAAATCAAACCCAGAGTTGCAATTCTCATAATGTTTCTAATGAGAACAACCAACCATAGGTTTGTAAAATCTGTCCTGGTGACATGAAACATGTGAAGAACCATTCCTCCACCCCATTTGGATGTCAAGGAACCAAGGCTATCTATGCACATTAACAATGCAAAAAACGTGCCTTCAATGCCTATAGGGCAAAGCCTTGTGCTTAATACCATCATGGGAATCCACCGTATTCTGCTTATGATTCTCGAGACACATTCTTCCGTTATAACAAAGAAGTAATCCGGAATTCCGAGCGCTAAGTTCCATCGAAGAATGAAGATCAGATCGAGCATTCCAGAAGTGCCGTAAAGGAGTTGAGCAAAAAAGAGTAGGTTTCTGAATGGAAGGTCTTTAAGCGTCTTGTGATAGATCAGGACCCCCACCATTGAAGCCATTGCACCAATTGCATATATGATCCCAACAAATTCCTGCTCATAAGAAACCATCAATTGTAAGAACTGTGAAAGGGTTATTACAGTCGGAGAACTATATGTTTTAGCTGGTATAATGAGAAAAACCTGAGAAAATGCAGGACCGGCTTTAGGATCAGTGTACCAATAAAACTGGCCTTCATGAGTACTAATACTGAGAGCCAAAGAGAGGTACATGTAGAGCGATGGCTTCCACACTTGAGGGAACTTGATCGTCGAATACATTCCCCTTACGGCCACCCCTAAGTTTTCCATTGTCTGCAGACGCATATCCACACACATATATAACCAAGAATTGGTGAAATATATAAGCATTCAAATGTTTTACCAAATTGCAGCAACATAGGATTCTGCAGGGGAGAGTTATCAGGAAAAATAGAAAATCTAACCTTCTGCTTCTCATACTGAAGGCCGGATGATCTCATTTCATAAATTACAAAGCCCAACACTGTGATAAAAACTGGTGGTATTGCCAAAAGAACTAAAGCTCCCTGTAATAAAGAAGAACGTTTACAGGGTTTTAAGTTTTAACTAATCTAAAGTCTAATTTATGATTTTCATCACAAGCAAAACTAACAATTTCTGAGTTGGCAAAAAGGAAATAGAAAACGAAGCTAACCTGAGGTCCGAGATGGTGAACAAAAAATCCACTGGTGGAGTAACCAATTAAAGCCCCAGCAGAGGAGCAAACTCCACAAAGGCTCTGCATATCGGGAGCCAACGACCGGACCTCGATACTGTTCGTAGCAATACATGCATCAATTGTAACATCTGCTATAGCCATGCCTGCTGTAACCCCAATCAAGCAAGCCAATGCTATAGCAGCAGGCAAGTTACCAATAGCAGCAACCATCAATGCCGAGGCACCCCCAAGAATACCAGCAACCACAAAGTACGGTCTTCTTCGATATCCCCGTATCGGGAAAACATCGGTGAGTAAGCCCCAGATAGGTTTCATGATCCATGGAATGTAGTATAAACCAATGTAGAGTTGAACCACGGAGGGCTGGACTTTTTGAACATCTTTCCAATAGTAATCCGTGACTACTTTGAAGAAAGACCCGGAGAAGCCTAGGTTGAGGCCATAGACTAGAACTATCCCGATTATGAAAGTTGGATTCAGCTGAGAAGATAGCATCTGTATCCATTGAACTGGCTCCAGGAAGACCGAGAAAATGTTGTTTTTCTTACAGGTTTCAGATGAATGAAGGTTGGTCTGGTTTGAAATGCGGGCAGCTTGTTCTTCGGTTGTGCTCGACTGTGATTCTTCAACTACAACGAGTCCCTCTTTCTCTGAGGAATCCATGGTTGAAGTTGAGTGTAAATGTGGATCTGAAAATGGCGATCTGGGTTAGAGTTTTGAGGAGAACACAGAAACGTTGACTGCAAGATCTTCATATTCATCTACGACCTGCCCCAGATATTCACACGAGACGAAAATAATATTATTTCTTAATCTAGAAAAGTTGACGCATTCGCCATAGTTGACTAATTTATTATGTGTCCAATTTCATAGAAGGTCCTTTAACTATGCATTTGTAGGGGATCCGGTCCTTCTATGATAATTCTCTACTTTAAAGGAACATGTATTTTCCTTCATGAAGTCAATTTTGTCTGTTAATGTTTTTTTAAACATGTAGTTTGAACAATAATATCTTGATTCTATTAAACACCCTGAAAATTATTATAAATACAATGCATCAAAAATAGAAAAAAAGGGACTAATCCACTAAAAATGTCGTACAAATGTACAAAGAAAAACAAACTCTTCTATAAAGATTAACATACCATTAAAATTTAAAAATCTTTTTTTTTTGGTAATACAGCAAAGTGAGTCTGGGGTTTATGTGCCCCTATCAGCGAGCATTAGATCGTGCAGCAGCACCGGCTCCGCAAGCATCCAAGCATCCCGCGTCGATGACCGGCGAACCAACGCGCTAGGCGATCCGCAACCTTGTTCCCCTCTCGACCAACATGTCAAACTCTCACCTCCCAATCGCGACAAAGCAACCCGAAAATCATGTCCACCACCACGTCCCCGTGTAACACCGAGGATTCATTCCGCAAGATCCGTACCACTTCCGTGTTATCCGATTCGACAATAACCTTCCGTAAACCCAAACGCCATGCATGAAAAAGCCCATCGTACACTGCCCATAACTCCGATAACAACACCGAGCAACTGCCTATCCGACGAGCAAACCCAAAGATCCACTCCCCATTCCAGTCTCGGATTCCTCCAATCGCCGCCTCACGGTGCTGTCCACTAACCGATCCATCGGTGTTGAGCTTGCACCATTCCAATGGCGGTCGTTGCCATGAATCCTCCCGCGAAACTCTTCTTTGTGTGCCGGCATTGCTCGAGCTAAGCGCAATCACATCCGGTCGTTGAGTTTGTACCAAAAGCTTAAAGCATCGATAAAATTCAGAGCTAAGCGCTCCTTGAACATTTCAGAAAATGACTCTAATCATTAAATAAAAAATGAGAAAGAAGACAACACCTTAGGACGACATGTCTCCGCCCGGACCATTCTCAAACGCCTTATTCGCTTGCCATTGCACCGGACCATGCTCATTCTCGGTCCTCGATGACGACACCCCACGGTCATCCTGTCCACCATTCGACTCCGCCGTCATATTATTTATCCACTCTTTCAGAACCGGTTTTGGAGGCCCACGTTCTTCCCTTTTCTTAATTTTTAACCCCTTAGTGCCCACATTTTTTGCCGCTAAAGGGTTCTTCGGCACATTTTTAATTGCTTGCTTTCGTACCGCTCCCTTCGACCCTCGCCCATTCACATCCCGCAAAACCTCTTTTTCCCCTTTCTCAAGCACTCGAATCACCGTATGATTACCGCCCCCTAGAGAAGATCTCTCAACCACTACCTCTTGTGCGGACGCGATTTTTCCAACACCGTCCGAAACATCCATGCGCTCACCACCAACCTCTGCAACCACATCCTTCTCCTTTCCCGTGCTATCCTCATGCACCACCAAACCAACCGTGCTACTGCTTTTCCCAACCGACGTACCAGCCAGTGCCACCCCTGAATCCTTCACCCCGTCATGCACCACACCCCCCGATACACTCTTCCCCTTGTCCAACACATTCCCCACATTGCGCTCCTCAGCCATCTCCCTACTTTCGTCCCCCGCCTCTCTATCCTTCTCAATCTCTAATGCATTAAATCGCGATCCCATAGATCGATTCACTACCTGTTTAGCAACCCCTCCCTCAATACCTCGATTGGCCACACTCGTCGGCTTACGGCGGCGGGTTTGAACTTGCATCCATGGGCCATACATCTCCTTGTCGCTCGCCCCTCCCTCCACACTAGGAGACGAATTAGACGACGAACCAACCTCCGGATTACCTTCGTTTCCACACACCTCCTTTTGATGCCCATACTTCCCACACTTATAACATATGAGTGGCAATCCTTTATATTCTACATCCTGCCGGAAGCCATCAATAACCACTCCCGAGAGTAGCGGCTTATTCAAATCGACAACAATAGCAAACCTAGCAAAGCGGCCCCTCTTCCCTTCTAGTGTATTGTAGTCAATCCGAACCACATTACCAAATAAACCCGCGATCGCCCTAAACATGCTCTTCGTGTAGTAACGATACGACAGTCCCGGAAGGCGTGCCCAAACTACAATGTGCTGAGGATAAGCCTCAGACATAGAAAAGGACCTGGACCACGGTTGAACCGTAAGATAACTACCGTAGATGACCCACGGACCACCAGAAATTACCCTATCATAATCACTTTCCAATTCGAACCGCACCAAATAGTACTCATTGTCGAGATCAACCAGTTCTAATTTTCCTACCGGCATCCACAACGCCTTAACCCTAGTCAGTAATGCCCGATATCCAATCGCCTTACCAAGTAATCGCACAATGATCGAGCACGCCAATTTCGCATCTATCGAATCATGTACGCGATCCATAAAATCGATCCTCGGCAGCGGTCCTTCAAGGTTGACTCGGACGTCCTCCTTCGTCAGAATCACGTCAAGGTCCTCAATCAAGGAGCCAGGACCCTCCTTCCCAGCCACCATATCGCGGAACGACGGTTTACTGGTCACTGGAGTCGATTCTGCCTATTCCGGCGCCGCCCCAGCAACCTCCTTCTCTACCGCCTCTTGCATGCAAACATCACCAGCGGTACCTTCCACACTATTCCCCTCCCCCGTCTCCTGTGAAATCAAACTACGCCCCCTCTTCGATTCCCTCTCTACGCCCTCCTCAAGCGGCAGACCTGGCCTCTCAAGGCACACAGGAACCGTCACCGGCGCTACATTCTCCGGAGGTTTACCGATAACCCCCCATGCGGCTCCATCAGACTTTGCGAACCAAAACCCTAATTCCGAATATTGCGGAGCAAACCCTAATTCTTAGTTTGATTGCTTATAATTACACATATATAATATGTTTAAATGATTATTATAATGGATAGATGTTTCTAAATTAAGTGTAATTAAGGCACTTCAGAAATTATGTGCACAAATACAATTAACCATAATGACTTTCAAACACTAATCTAACTAAAAGAAAATGTATATTTCACCTAATCTCATGTTAAAAAATATAATTACATAGAGATCTACTAATTAATCTACTAGCCAAAGAATTAAATATACCCAACTTTCCTAAACCTAAACCTAAACCTAACAATCAGAGTGAAGGTGAACAACAATGCCAAACATGATTTAACCAGCGCTGCACTTTCACCCATGGTCTGAAAATCTATCTCGATGAAGAAGATCCTATGATACTAGAGGAATCGGCGACGACATATGGGTTTAGAAGAGTTGGATATATTTGATTATAATCTATTAAAATTATAAACTAATTTCTATTTTTTAAGAGATTGATTTTGTTAGGGTTTAGGAGAATTGGGTATATTTGATTCTAACATATTAAAAAATATTATAAAGTAACTATTAAATTTGATTTTTATTTTTTTAAGAGATAATTTTAATTATAATTTTAGTCCTTTAGATTTTTAAATTTTTTTAAGAAAATTAATGGTATTCATCAATTTTCATCGTTAGTAGTGTTCATCAATGTTCGTTGCCCGTTGTAGAATTTTCTCTCTCTATCTCTCTCTCTCTCTCTCTATATATATATATATACTAAACCCTAAACCCTAAACCATAAACCCTAAACCCTAAACCTTAAATCCTAAACCAAATTCACTAAAAGAATTTCATACTGTAAGGATGTTATGTTGCAATTTAACTTTTATGATATAGTTCTTATTAAAGATTCTTTTTCGTCCCTATCGTTGTGGAGTAGTTAGCTTCTGATGAAATTTTTTAGATTACTACAGACAACTAACGGGTTGACAATGTGTCGCATTCATTTGAAAATAATATATATGGATAAAGTATGTTAGTAGTTATTAAACTAGAAAAAAAATTGTTTGATTTTTAGAATTCATTGCCTCAGTTTTCTTCAATTGTTTTTTAGTTGGAGCAGGAGTCAGAGGCAATCTTTTTGAAAACCGACTGGACCAGTGCAAAAACTAGAAGAGACATCTTTGTCAACTTGTTGTGCACGCTGACATGTAGTAAAAATCATTTCCTTCTTGGAGTCGGCAAGGAAATTGACAACTTCCTATTTTCTAGCTCAATATTTGAAATTGATTCTTCATCTTTGGAGGTTCTTCCTATTATGCTTGTTTATTTCAGACAGAAGCGGTGAGGAGGGTAGGCTAGTGGACCACAACGTAGGTTTGTTGTTTCAAGTACCCACGTCGACGGGGTACGACTGAAAAAAGTTAGGGACGGTTGATGTTTTTCCGAGAACGTTTTGGGGACATTGTTGGGAGTCCACGCCCGTACCCAGCATGCATTGGCAAGGAAATACGAAACTCCCTACCTGAGTTGGAGAAGAATAATAGCAGGAAAAAAACTTTTTTTAAGATAAGTCGCAGAAGAGGGAAGAAGATGAACCCGTGGAAGAAGAAAGAATTTTTTTTATAATTTATCAACGGTTCTGTCTCTCCCTTCCCGTTTACACCTGAGGGATCTCACTCCCATCACCATGCTCCATCCTCACCACTACAACCTCCTGATTCTTACAGTCACCGCCGCCGACGAGGACGACTACGACTGGGGTGATGGTGGTAAGGTCTTGAGAGCCATCTTGTATTTGCTGCCCAACAAGAAGTGTCCCCCGGATTTTGTGGCCGGAAAGCTAAAAATGGTCTTCAAAATGACGATAAAGGAAGGACGACAAGCATTGAAAAAGGTTTGTACCAACAACAGCAAGAAACACAAGTTGTTGGAGACTGACTATGATTCAGCCAAGAAGTATCATGAGGAGTTGTTGGAGGGTGACCTGTTGGTGGACACGGATGTGAGAATCATCGGGTACATGTAGTGCTTAAGCTATTATGTAAATAAAATGGTTAGGTGTGAAGTGATGAAAGTAGAGTAGTTAATAGTTTGTTACAGTCAGTTAGTTGGTTACAATAATTATATTGTTAGCATTAGGTGTTTAGTCCTCGATATAAATATGTGTACATTTGTATTATTATTCAGATTGAATAAAAAATATTTTATACATTTTAACATGGTATCAGAGCAGGTTTCTTTAGCCCATTATTTCTTTTCTCTTTGTCTCGGTCTATTTTTTTAGGGTTTGTTTTTTCCCCAATTCTTTAGCCCATTTTTTTATTTTCTCAGTTAACCGTATTTCATTAGACCTTCAACAAAGGCAAGAGATTTTCCTCTTCGCCAACTCTTTTGCCATCGTTCAAACACTTTTGTTAATTAGCTAAAAGGCAAAAGAGATGAAAATATATTATACTAAAGCCATCATTCAAACACTTTTTCGCTGAAACAGAGTTAGTCTCCAACAATGAGTGTTTCTTGCTCTTGTTGTAACGAGCATTTTTCAGTGCTTTTCGTCCATCTTTGGTCGTCATTCGGAGGATCATTTCCAGCTTTTCGACCACAAAATCTAGGCGACGGCCCTCGTTGGGCAGCAAATACAAAATAGCCATCGAGACCTTACGACGATCATCATGACCATCACCTTAGTCCTCGTCGGCGGCGGTGGCTGTAGGAATGAAGAAGTTGCGGTGGTGGGTATGGAGCATGTGATGGGAGTGGGAGACCTCATGTGCAAAGGGGAAGGGAAAGAAAGAACTGAAAATGTGGAAGATGGGATGGTTTTAGAGAATGTAGAAAAAGGGCAGGGGATTTTAAAGGGAGAAATCATCGTGTTAAACTAATGGTGTTTGAAGAAATTGCGTTTGAAGAAATGGTGGAATAGTTTAAAAAGGCTTTTAAAAGGCGGGTATCAACTAAGCCATAGTTTAGAAATGACAAAATAACAAGAGATACCCATAATGTTTGCATGTTTTGTCATTTGACCTCTTATTCTTTTTTTGGGTCTAAATATACCCCCAACGTTTGTTTATTTTGTCATTTGGCCCCCTATTCTTTCTTTTGGTCCAAATATGGTTAACATGGTTAATGCAAGCATTTTTTATTGGTACAGTACAATATAAAAATTTTGGGAATCTGTCATGTTTGATAAACATGGTTAATGCAAGCATTTTTTTAGAATAGTATACAGCACACGGTATAATAATATTGATCCACAAAAATAGACTCAGTACAACGATTCTTATCTGGGTGTCATTCATTCCAAGTAACTTACTCTTTTTTTAGGATAGAAATTTATTATGATAATCTCTATGGATGAATTTCATTAATTTAAATATACTATCGAATTGAATTCACTGAGTAATTCACTGAGCATTTGAATACGATTGTTTATGAATATATTCTTAGCATTTGAGTTCTTGTCACAATACCTAAATATTGTTAATAGATTATTACAGTCGGTTAGTTGGTTACAATAATTATATTGTTAGCATTAAGTGTTTAGTCCTCGATAATAATATGTGTACATTTTGTATAATTATTCAGATTGAATAAAAAGAGTACTTTATACATTTTAACATGGTATCAGAGCAGATTTCTTTAGCCCATTTTTTTCTATTTGTCTCGGCCCATTTTTTTAGGGTTTGTTTTTTCCTCAATTCTTTCGTTTCTTTTCTAATCTCTTTGTCGTTCTCATGTTGCCTGCCCTTGATTCGTCTTCTACGGCGACCTCTGCGGTGGTCGTTGATTTTAACCACCTGCTTTATCTTCATCCGTCGGATACACCTGGTTCGATTCTGATCTCTCATCAGTTGATTGGAGTTGAAAACTACAACATTTGGAGTCGTTCGTTGCGCATTGCTTTTTTTGCCAAGAATAAATTAGGGTATATTAATGGTGAGTGCAACCATCAGTCTGTCGCCTAGAGTTATTATCCCAATGTACATCAAAACAAACTAAGAGCTTCTATAGCTCAATGGCTGGGTCATCGGCTAAACAACCTAAGGTTGTGGGTTCGATTCTCTCAACCTTCACTTTTATTCATTTTTTATTTTTATTGTTTGCGTGGGTGTTACAGCAACCCTACGTTGTGCTCCCCTGGCCTACCCTCCCCGCCGCTTCTGTCAGAATTGTCAGAGAAATAAAAATCAATTTCAGATATGTTGATTTCCTTGCCGACTCCAAGTAGGAAATGATTTTTATTACACACTTTAATTCATTTTCAATTTTTTTTACGTGGGTGTTGTGGTCCCCTGACCTACCCACTCCCCGCCGCTTCTGTCAGAAACCTCCGAGCAATAAGAATAAATTTCAGTTGATTTCCTTGTCGACTCCAAGCAAAAAACGATTTTTATTAAACGTCAGCGTGCACAGAGATTTCTCCTCTAGTTTTGGCACTTCTCAAAAGGATTAAAGAAAACTGAGGCAGAGGCTGATGATTATGTCTGGAAAAAAAGATGAAACAACTGAATTAAATTCAATACTTAATACGCAAGCAGTCTCCTGTGAAGAACAAGATTTAGAATTTGCTTCTTCTAAGACGCATGTTTTTGTAGAGGAACAACTACAGAATGACTGAATTGGATGTATAAGAAAAATGCAATTATAAATTTTGGAAATCCCTGAGTGTCATTTTTCTATGATCGGAAAACAAAGGCTGCCACCATTTTTATATTAGCCAAAATTTTATTTTTGGTTAAGAATTTGCTATGGATAATTCAAAGCAAAGAACTAAACTGTTTGCTTAATATAAAGCATTATATCATTTTTTTCTTTTTTTATCATTATATTAATATATGCCCAAGGACGAATTTTTTTTACCCATATTGAATGACGGAATTATATGCATTTATAAATCCAAATGACACTTTAAGTAATAGGTTAAAGATAAATATTCTATACACAGGCGATGAAAACTGAAAGTTTTTACAAGCGTCTTAGTTTTAGGGTATAGAAAATTAGTTTAGGGTATAAGGTTTAAAGGGTTAAAATTTAGAAATACAAATAAACAATTTGTACAAAATTGCTCTGATACCAATTGCCACAGACTTACTTAATGTTACACCCCACCAATGTGCACCAAGACCAACTAAGAGCTTCTATAGCTCAGCGGCTAGGTCACCGGCTAAATAACCTAAGGTTGTGGGTTCGATTCCCTCAACCTTCACTTTCATTCATTTTTTTTTGCATGGGTGTTACAACAACCCTACGTTGTGGTCCCCTGGCCTACCCTCCCCGCCGCTTCTGTCAGAATCCTCCGAGGAATAAGAATCAATTTTAGATATGTTGATTTCCTTGTCGACTCCAAGTAGGAAACGATTTTTATTACACACTTTCATTCATTTTCAATTTTTTTTACGTGGGTGTTATGGTCCCCTGGCCTACCCATTCCCCGCCGCTTCTGTTAGAAATCTCCGAGCAATAAGAATCAATTTCAGTTGATTTCTTTGCCGACTCCAAGCAGGAAACGATTTTTATTAAACGTCAGCGTGCACAGAGATTTCTCCTCTAGTTGTAAGATTATGGTCCTAAATTCAAAGTAAATGAATCATTCCTTGGTATAAAGTTGAGATTCACAAAGGTGCATGTTGGCTAATAGTAGTGCAAAGCATTCAAAGTAAAAGAAAATACCTGCGTCTTGTGATAGATCAGGACCCTCACAATTAGAGGATCGTTGTACTGAGTCTCTGTGCTTCACCAGACATAATCATCAGTTTTCTTCAATGCCAAAATTAGAGGAGAAATTTCTGTGCAGCTGACGTTGGATAAAAATCGTTTCCTGCTTGGAGTCGGCAAGGAAATCATCGGAGGTTTCTGACAGAAGCGGCGGGGAGTGGGTAGGCCAGGGGACCACAAAACCCACGCAAAAAAATTGAAAATGAAAAAAAATGGAGATTGTGAGAATCGAACCCAAAAACTTGAGTTAATTAGCCGGTGACCCAACCGCTGAGCTATAGAAGCTCTTAGCTAATACTCGTGTTTTAAAATCCCATTTAAACTATATCTTAGCTGATACCCGCCTTTTAAAAGCCTATTTAAACTCTTCCACCATTTCTTCTTTCTTCAAAAGCAATTTCTGCAAACACCATTGTTTTACAGGATGATTTCTCCCTTCCCTTTCTCTAAAACCATCCCATCTTCCACATTTTCAGTTCTTTCTTTCTCTTCCCCTTTGAGGTCTCCCACATTTTCAGTTCTTTTTTTCCCTTCCCCCACTCCCATCACCATGCTCCATACCCACCACCGCAACCTCTTCATTCCTACAGTCGTCGCCGCCGCCGCCGACGACGACGAGGACTGGCGTGGTGATCGTCGTGATCGTCGTAAGGTCTCGAAGGGGAAGGCTATTTTGTATTTGCTGCCCAACTATGGCCGTCCCCCGAATTTTGTGGCGGGGAAGCTGAAAGAGGTCCTCGGAATGACGACCCAGAATGGACGAAAAGCACTGAACAATGCTCGTTACAGCAACAGCAAGAAACACTTATTTCACCAAAAATAAAAAATAATATCACAAAATTTTCAGACTTCTTTCTTCTTCCTCTGTTATCTCATCTCTATTTCTGCTCTAAATCTCTTTCCCATTTTTATTTTCTTCATCTTTTCTACTTTAGTTCGTAACATTCGAATTATATGGTTGAAAACAAATACAAAAAAATAGTTTATTTTATTTTCATTGTCCCCAGTGAAAGATGCACAATCACAATAACCAAATTTTACTCTTTTCCAATCGAAAAAGTCTACAGTTTTGATTCGAAATTATATAAGTTTTTCCTTAGGGTTCTTAGAAAACAAACAAAGAATTCAAAAAAAATTAACCCCATATTTAATGAACAATTAAATGCTTAAAACTAATTTTCATGTTCTAAAAGTAGTGAATAATTCTCCAAACATCAAGTGTTTATCCTGAATAATCAAGAACAACAACAAAAAATTTCGTGGTACTTTTAACTGATTGATCTTCAACGCCAGTGGGGGTTTTGGACAGGCGCGATATGAGCGACCGCACGGGGCCCCAAAAATAAGAAATCTAAATTAAATTAAATATATGTAAAAGATTATAAAATTATATATATAATTATGTTTATATAAAAAATTATCTAAAACTTA
This sequence comes from Hibiscus tridactylites, assembly GCA_958450335.1. Lineage (NCBI taxonomy): Eukaryota > Viridiplantae > Streptophyta > Magnoliopsida > Malvales > Malvaceae > Hibiscus > Hibiscus tridactylites. Next base: position 2,433,042 of record OY288277.1, on the reverse strand, counting down.
AAACATGCAAAAAAAATGATAATTTTGAAGTGAAAATGTTTGATATATAGATGTTTATAAGTCAATTTTTTGGTTCTCATGAGAACAATTTAATAATATTTTTTATATTAAAGTATTTAAAAAAACACTTATATCTCTTACTGATTATAAATTAAGAGCCATATTTTAATAAATTGCACACGCCCCTAAAATTTTTGAACCGCCCCTGTTCAACACATTAGAAAAGTAGAAAGAAAACCATCTTATAAAATTGATTTAATTGATACCGATTGAAAAAGTTTTAAAATTTTATTTAAAATAATTAATTTTTATTTGTTGTCGTAGAAATTTAGAAAAGATGTCAGTTTTTCCTTTCAATTAATTTAAAGGTGATTAAATTAATTAATAATTAAAGTTGGGTGATTTAATTTGAAGAAATTAAAAATTTATAATTTATATGAAAGTAAAAATTAAGTTTAATGATTAATTACATGTTGAATCTTTAAAAATTTTAATAATAATTTAATTGTCATTAAAATATTATTAGTATGCAGTGTGGTGTGCAGCGAGTCAGCAACGTGCATAGCTCGTTTTAAATTTATTTATATATGAGTTTATATATGCTTGTGATTTACACAAGCTTATATATCAAAGTATTTTCTTTAAACTTATGAGTTGGGACTTCTAAAAGATATAAAAATAATTTAAAAATTACCAAAATAATCTAAAATACTTTTAAGATAAATATATGATGTATTGGCGGTGGAAACAAGATATTTTCACGAGTGCCCCAATTTTATGGGTTAGAGATTTAGTTTAGGGTCTATGATTTAGGGGTTTAAATTTAGGGGTATTGAATTTAGGTTATGTGGTTAGAATAAAGGACTTAGTGTTAGGGTTAAGAGTTTAGATGTTAGAGTTTAGGTTTTAAGGTAATATGGTAGAGATTTAAATTTTTATTTATAACCCTAAATTTTAATCATAAACTCTAAATTAAAACCACAATACTTAAATTCTAAACACATAAAACTAAGCCCCCAAACTAATAATTCTAAACTAAATTCCTAACCTAACTCTTAAGATTAGTGAGCTTGTGAAAATATTTTGTTTCTGCCATTAGTGTATGGTATAATTATTCATATTTTTAAAAGACACGAATTCAATTACTCTGTATTTACAAAGTGTATATCTATTATCAAATAGTTAAAATATTAATAAACAAATATTAAATTCTAATTGCTTCATATAGGCTAAGGCTGGAAGAAGGTTTATACACGGATACGCATAAAAAACAAAATCATAGTAAAACCCAAGTGTCGCAATAAACCTCTGGCCTTTGCTCTAACCCCTTCAGCCCTAGTAATTTTGGTTAAGCGTGCATATTAATCAGAGAAATCGTCGGCAGCGACGAGAGAGAGAGAGAGAGAGTAAAGTTTGAATCTTGAACCCTCAGATATGGAAGGAGGTGAAAGAGGGAGGTCAGCGATCCCTGAATCCGTGATGAACTCAGTGAACACAACGCTAGTAAACGTTGAAAATCTGAGGACCCATTTGCACCAATTCTTGTCGATCTCCGACCCTGATGTCCTTGCTGAAATGCCCCCTCTTCAACGCGCCCAGGCTCTCTTCACGCTTGTCAAAGCCACTACTACTCTCTTCGCCTGTAACTTCAATTTCCTTGCTTTTTTTCGGATTTTATTTTGGTGTTAATTATTGCTATGTGTCTTTTAAATGCTTAGCTTTTTATGGCTCTTTGCTTCCTTTTCTGTAGTGAGGTTGAGATGCAGTGGAGTGCACCCAGATGAACATCCTATTAAATCAGAGCTTGTACGTCTTCTAACTCTGCATTTTCCCTTTTAAATTTAAAATTTTCACTTTTCATTGTGGGTTTGTTTGTTTATATTATTTAATGTATTGGGAATTAAGAGCATGTCTCTTATTTGATTTAGTACTAGGATATCATTAGTTGTTTATAATGGGCATGTCTGACTGGCTTAACTTTTCTGTTCTATTTTGGTTCCCATATGAAAGGAGAGATTAAGCTTGTACCAAGACAAGCTAGAGCGGTTCGTAGACTTAAGTAAAGGTACATTTTTTTGGTCTCATTCCTTACCATAGATGCCATACTTATGGAAGCCGTTACATCAATTCGGAGGATAAGATTCCATTTCTGCTTTTACGATGATTTTGAAATGAAATATTCGTGTCACATTCTAATGTAAGTATGAATCTGTTCTTGAAGCGCCGTTGCGACCTTCAACTACCTTGAACTCTCAGGCAGCAACCCGTTTCATTGAGCATTCGTTACCTGACCTGACCCCTGGTATGTGATAATTCACTTATTCTTCTTTTTGTTTCCTGTTACTTTGGGTGTTTGGTTTCATCTTATTTTCTGAGAGTTTTTTTTTTGCAGCGCAGAGACGAAGTATGAGGCAAATCAGTAAAGGAGAGGGGCCAAGTACCAAATGCTCTGATAGTAATATTATAAAGAAGAGAAAATACCAATCATCTGAAAAGCAGACTGTTCAAGATGCTGCTAAAGAATTCCTTGAGAAGGCAGCCCGTGAGCTTTTTGGTGATAGAAAAGATGGTTTTAAGGGGCCTCTTCAGGTTGTTGATATTTCAGATGATGACACGCCTCCGAGCTGATCCTCCGGTTAGTCATGGTAGATATATTATGTGTTTCATATTTATACTTTGCCTTTATTACCTCTTAGTTTCTTTACTCCCTAGCAGCTTATGCCTGTATGCAGTTGATATCTTTATTAGATTTGCTATATTATCAAAAATACGTAAGGCGGGCGCTTGACCATATGGTTTGTTGATAGGGTTCAAGGGTTCAACATCTAGGATCAATCTGTATATATTTCTTCACATTCTGAGTAGCCAAACAACTTTGATTTGTATGTTTTTACCTCAGAGCCTTTTAGTCTCTCAACCGAGCTGATATAATACCCTCTAACTTCTCACTAAAATCCTCAAACCCAGATCTACCGGAAGGAGGACAACTGGCCATGTGGCAGCAGGAAACTGGTTTGCCTCCCTCTCCCTTTACCCTTTTCCTTTTTTCCCTCCTTGTCAGCCTAATAAGTTTCTTCACGGTGGTTTCTGGAGACAACTCCTTGCCAGATACTTGTCCCATGGCTCTCTTATCCTCTGTTTCGGGCTCAAGGAGGGTCTGGCTACCACGTGAAGGTGCCAGAATGTCCCCTGCAGCGGATCTGATGTTTTGAAACAGCCTGAGGTGGTTTGGCATTACGTCCAAGCCTCCCAGATCTGTCGTTTTGTTTTTGCTGTCATGATTTGCTTTCTTGTTTAGGCTTTAGCTTATTTGAAACTTTACCTGCAGATCACACTAAATCAAAGCCAGGATTTTGCCTTCATGGTTAAGGGTCTCTTGGTTCCAACTTGCCTTGAGCAAGCTTTGGCTCCCTCTCGGGCTGGCGACCACAGTGCCTACCTTAGTTTGATGATCTGTGTCTCAGTTTCCATTTTTTTGTCTTATGACCTGTTTCATGTGGTTGCTATGCTCTGTAATGTGAATCTGTAAATCTGCAGCTATGTCATTCATCTATGGTAACTGCCTTCAAAAAAAAGATAACCAAGTTGATAGAATAACAATTGCACAAGTGCTTTGCAGTCTGCCTGATTTATTTTCGTAATTTAATAGTTCGAGCCTCCCTAGCTTGTGTTCTTAAGTTTAACGATATCCACGAGAAGCCAGTTGTGTAATAGAATGTTATTGTTTGTTGTCTCACAGTTTCTGGTTCAGTTGTGTCAGCTACCGGAAGCCAGTGAAAGAAGCCAACTCTACTTGTGTTGTTACTCTTTTTTGTCTCAGTTTCTGGTTCAATTGTATCGGACTATCGGCTACCGGCAGGAAGTGGAAGAAGCCAGCTGTACTACTCTTTTTGGGCTCATAAGTTCTGGTTGTATTGGCTACCGGAAGCAAGTTTAGTTTACAACTTGCAGTTTACAGAATTTGAACATAATTTGTGTTAATCTCTTCTTTCAAGCATTGTGCTCATTTTGAATATGTTTATCTAATGGAGAACTTCGTACGAATTCTTCTGTAGCCGTATTTATTTTCCAAGAATAAAGCTGTTAAATGACAATTGATTGTCATCAATTTGGTGAGGCATGTAAATTCAAGAAGAATAACGCAATACAGTAATTTTAGAAAATGAACTGATGGTAGAATCATTGATGTAATAAATGAATCAATAGTGTTGTAATCTCAGCCACATGAAAACTAAAATAAAAAATCTCATGGATTTACAAAATCCAAGCAATTTTTAGAAACCAAAACTATCTCAGAACAACTCCAATACCAATTGAAAAATTATTCTCTGAATCTTTTTTAACAATGGTATATTTTGGGTGAATCTACACACTTTTTACACCATTTAAAAAAAGATAAATATTCTATACACAGGCGGTAGAAATTGAAACTTTTTACAAGCGCCTTAGTTTTAAGGTATATGGAGTTAATTTAGGGTTTATGGTTTAGTGGTTTAGGTGTATGGGGTTAGAATTTAGCGATAGTTGTTTCAATTTAAGGTTTAGGGTTATAATTTAGGGTTTATAGGTTAAAACCTAAATCCTCACTGTATTATTCTAAAAACTAAACCCTAAATTATAACCCTAAAACTTAAACTAAAACAACTATCCCTAAATTCTAAATCCCTATGCCTAAACCCCTAAACCGTATACCTTAAACTAACTTTCTATACCCTAAAACTAAGGCGCTTGCAGAAATTTTTAATTTCCACCGCCTGTGCATAGAATATTAATCCTTTAAAAAATAATTATTTAAAAGTTACTATTTGAGTGGACGATGACATGGAGAAAAATAATATTAATAATTTTTAGTGGTAGAGAGAATCTGATTCAGAGGATGGTGCTAAACTGCAAATGCCGGTCTTAATGAGTTCACGCCAAAGCCCATCAGACCGGTCTTAATGAGTTCAAGCCCATAAGTTTGTATTCGGGCCGTGGTGTATTGGTACTAAGGCTATTTTCGTTTAACGAACTGTGAGTTGCGGTGCCATCTGCTAGGAGTGAACACGTGGCATGACAGGATTACGTGCAACCGCCAACTGATACGTGTTGGTCTCAAAGAAGTGCTGGCAATCTTGGCTCCTCCATTGTACAGAAATATAAAAGGAAGCATTAAAGCTATATGGAAATTCAATTTTGAAGTTGATAGAGAAAATGGTTGAAGAGTGGAGAAAAAACGCAGATACCCACAAGATGAGTCCCGAAGAGGTAAGAGCAGCAGGCGTGGAAGCATCCAAGAGGCCACCAGGACACAACCCTGGAGGAGTGCTGCACCAAACCCGCAAGCTTCCGGTTTCCATCACTACTATGACTGTAGGCGGCCTTCTCATCACCGGAGCCATTGGTTATTCGGTGTTGTACACAAGGAAAAAACGTGAAGCCACTGCACTTGATGTTGCCAAGGTCACCGTAGGCGTGGCTGACCCCAGCGACACTCACCCCAGGAAGTAGCATCTATAATAATCCTTACTAGTTTCTAAGAGCTTTTTGTACCACTGGTTTTCTCGTTTATGCAACAAGGTTATTAACTTCCTTCTAGCATATGATTTACATTAATATGCGCTGAGAGAAAAATACATTAAAAAGAAGTATTCTCCGAACAACTAAAAGGAACTTGGCCCAAAATTGAGCATCAACAGTTTACATCTGAAAGCGTGAATATATCTTAAACTTGAATCATAACCTAAGACAACAATGGTGATTATATCATCTGAAAGCATGATATAATCCTTGAATCAAGATTATATGTCGTAAAGCATATCCTGTTTTTACACATTAATCGATCTTGACAGATGAGTAGATGAGCCTGGTGAACCAAAAGCATGCATAAAATCCAATGGTGCCCGTTACCACAAAAAATGCATATGAAGCAATAAGCATGTACCCAAAGTACAGGAGCCCTGAAACCAGCTTGGTGATCTCGAGTTTTGTGAAGAAGTAGAATGTAGCATAAAGGAAGAGGTACAATGCGGAGGAGCCTGATGTGAGATATGACCTCCACCACCACAGGTAGTCTTCGCTGCATAACTGGAAGTAGCAAAGCACAATGCTTATTTCAGCACAAGTGATTAGGAGGATAATGAAGACCAGGAAGAGGAAGCCAAAGATGTAGTAGAATTGGTTCAGCCAGATTGAGGTAAGAATGAAGAACAGCTCGATGAAAACGGCTCCGAACGGAAGTATTCCTCCAATCAGAATAGAGAAAATCGGGTTCATATACCAAGCCTGCTCAGGGATTTGCCTTGGAATTTTATTTGTCTTCACGGGGTCCTCAATTGCTGGCTTCTTGAACCCAATGTAACCACCCACATAAGCAAGTGGAACTGAAATTCCAAACCACAAGACAACCAGAGCAAACATTGTCCCAAATGGTACAGCCCCAGATGACTTCTGGCCCCATATGAAAGCATTTAAGACAAAGAAGATGGCAAACACGATGCCCGGGAACAAGCATGCGGTTCTTAGAGCTATTTTCTTCCACTCTGATCCGTTAAACATTTTGTATAGACGGGAAGAGGCATAGCCCGCAAAAATGCCCATGAAGACCCAAAGTAAGAGCATAGCTGTCATAAGACCACCTCGGTTTGAAGGGGAAAGGAATCCAAGAACAGCAAAGATCATGGTAACTAGTACCATGCCCAAAAATTGAACACCAGTACCAACATAGACACAAAGCAGATCAGAATTAGATGGAGGCCTGAAAACGTCCCCATGGACGAGCTTCCATCCTGTCTCTTCTTGGGCTTCTTCCAGGGTCTCAAGTTCGTTATACTTGGAAATGTCGCGGTAAAGTGTCCTTAGCATGATCATTGCTACCATGCCAGAAAGGAAGAGAACAATCATCAGAGAATTGACAATTGAGAACCAGTGTATTTGGTCATCGCTCATTAAAAGATATGCATCCCATCTAGATGCCCACTTCACATCACTCTCCTGAAAAATAAGCACAAGAAAATACAAGAATATTAGAAACTCATAGGTGACTGATGTCAAAACCCTATTTCAAGAAAAATTATCCAAATCCAATAGATAACTTCAGCTCAATGGGGAAAAATAACTTTGCAACTCTCAACCCTAAAAGTCGTTTATAGTTGAAGAGGGAACCTGGTATTCAACATCATAGGTGAATATAATCTCCTTGTTTGCATCAACTTCTTGCGGAGTGTTAGAATTAACAACTGTACGTTTCGTGTGAGGGTCGCATGTTGTTAAACGGGTGTTCTCACTCCATTTCCCCTCATATTCATGTTTGATACTGCATTGTAATGAACAAAACGAAGATGCCATGAAATCATACTATAATCTCAGCCAAACACCTAGAAATACCAATTTTAAGAAAAAAAGCTAGCACTCAGATGAACTAACCTGTATGGTTTAACTTCAAATCCAACAATTCTGGCCCCGTCAGTCTGTGGATCCCTATGATACTTGACAGTAAATGCCAAATGGTTGTGGATGAAAATTTTTTCTTCCTTGCTCTGCATATAATCAGACAAAGTAAGCATGCGTAGTAGCTAATAAACCTGCAAACAAAGGAATTAGATAGAGCGTTTACCCCAGCGTACTGGCCTTTGAGACCAACATGGTACCCAAGCTGATAAACAGTAGGAGATCCCTGATCTTGTCTTCTAATTGGAACAACAAGAGGCAGGTTATCCAGGATCCTGTCAAAAGAATCAAAGAAACTTGAGAACAATTATTACAAGTAAAACAGATAAATTCCATGTTGGAAGAAACAAATGTTATACATATTGACTCGATATTCATCATCAATCTTCTCCTTAAACTGCTTTGCAGCCTTGGTGACGAGTGTAATCCGGCAAAGAACAGAACACATTTGTGGCTCTCGCATTTTAAACTGCATCAATTCAAGTCAAAGAAAACAAGTTAATGAACTTACAAATAAATAATATGCCCATAATCAACATAAATACTAAAACTGACCACATAAGGAGAGTTTTCAATACGGTCACCACGAAGCACTTCCCCAAGATTTTCTGCACTGTCAACTATCTTTGGTGGTGGACAAAAAGGGAGTGAATAATATGAGTAAGGAAGTTGCGTCTTTATAGAGGTCAATTTGTTCACTTTCACTTTCAAAGGATCTCCCTGCAAACCCCAACAGTCAATTAACTTAACAAGACCACAATAATTTCTCAATAAACACTACCAGATATCACTGAGCGTAGTGTAGAACCTAAAGTGGCTTAATCAGCGTTATTCTAAATTAGGTCCACATGACAAGCACTAGATAACTAACAACCATAACGTTCACGTACGCTTCCATTATGACGACGTGCAAACTAAACAGCTAGCCAGATACAATTTGTAAAGCAATAACGATTCTAAACTGCATTAGACAACTAGATCCACATAAACTACAATGTAGATGGCGCGAATAAATGCTAAACTGGCATAACATAAGAAATTACCTAAAAGAATGCTAATCGAATGAAGGTTGAAGAAATCATCAAAAAAATGAAAACAACTTGATAACAAAATCTAATCAAATTTCAAGGAACCACCTGAATCTGAAATAAGACTTACAAAACCAGCATTTCCACACACAAAATTTTCATTAAAGTCCTTTTTCACGGCGGTTCTATTACTATACAAGTCCTATTATTCTGCTATAAAACAATGACGTTACAACGAATTAAAAACAGATCAAATGGGAAAATGTAGAGAGAAACCGAGAAGAAACCTTTTGGAAGTCCTCAGGGGCGACACCGGGAAGGTAGAAGCAATGCGAGGCGTGGATCAGAGACAGGATGAGAATGGCGGAGATCATCATGGAGGTGGATTTGTGGATAGATCTCGATCGAGACTCCATTTTTATACGGTGAGGGGATCAGATCTGGAAAAATGATAGAAATGTCTCGGGGAGTACAATAATAAGGAGAAAACAACCGACAGGGAGGAGAAGAATCGAAGCTTGGGCAGGCTGAAAGTGTGTGCACCAGCCACTAGATCGGGACGCTGGTTTCTGTCCTCTTTGTTGCGGTACGTTTTGTTTATTTATATTATTGTGCCACGTGTGTGATTTACTCCCCTTTTTGTTTATTCACCGGCTCTGTCGACAGATGGCAGGCAATTCTCTTCGAGTGTCGGTTATGGATCTCGTAATATTTCATTGGACCGGACTGGTCCATTTAGGCCCAATTCTTTTTTTTCTCAAAAAAATAACGTGAATAACCACTTAATTACAGGGTAAGTTTTATTTTGACCATCGAATTAATAAATTTGATCAACTAAGTTACACGTTGTTAAAACCTAGCAAAAGAGTAAACATGGCAGTTTATAAAATTTGATATAAAAGTAGTGGCATTGTATATTCTACCAAACATGTCTTTTGGAGATAATTTTAAAGCTTAATACCTAAATAGGTGCCCAAACTATACTTGTAGATCACTTTTGGTGCCTAAATTATTTTTAGCTCTAAATAGGTGCCTAAAGTTTCAATTTTGGTCATTTTAGGTGCCTAACCGTTAACTACCATTATTTTTATTAAAAATGATTTTTAATTTAATTTTTTTAACTTAATTTTTTTAAAAAACCCTAAATTTCCCAAAACTCACAAAATGACCTCAAATTTGAAATCCCTAACTTCCCCGGCCAAACCTGCTGCCAATGGTTTCGCCGCCGCCCCCATATTCGCCGTCAGAGATTGTTTCCCCAACCACCCATCGCTGGTAAACGGTGGTAGGTTTGTCGATTGGCTTCCTAACGTCGAAAGAAGTCAAAATCGCGAAAGAAAGTCGTCGGCACACTTATTGTCGGTTATCGGCGATGGGTGGTTGGGGGAAACGGTCGTGGTGGTCCGGCGGCGGTAGTGGTGGCCTCCGGTGAGGTAGTAAACGGCGACAGTGACGATAATTTGGGGATCTGGGGTTTTAGGTTAAGGATTTGGGACTGTTTTGTAAAAATTTAAAATTGATAACTTTTTTAGAAAATTAAATTTTGAATTTTATTTAAAATTTAATTTAAAAGAAATTAAAAACTAAAAACATGCCACTTGTCACAATTTAATTGGCTAACTATTTTTTTATTAACGGTTAGGCACTTAAAATGACCAAAATTAAAACTTTAGGCACTTATTTAGAGCTAAAAATAGTTTAGGTACCAAAAGTGATCCACAAGTATAGTTTAGGCACTTATTTGGGTATTAAGCCTAATTTTAATATAAACTATGAAAGTGATATGAATATCGAACATATCTTTTGAGAAAAAGGCGGGCTCCTTATTCAAATGAGTAAATTACCACTATAGTCCCTCTAAATATGCTACACTTCAATTTTAGTGTTTTCGAAGTAAATGTTGTATTTCCCCCTCCCTCCAACAAAACTTTGACTCGTACCGAAAAAGTGGCGCAAAGTTCATTTTCTTCGAATTTTACCTTCCACGTGCTTCCCACTTGATAATCTCTGGCTTAGTGTATTTCACGCTTTTGTCAAGTCTATGTACGGAGAGAAAGAGAGAGATTTAGGAGGCAAGTAAAGTTTAATGTAATGTAAGTAGTCGAGTACATTTATGTCGAACTTTTCGGAACATAAAATTTGAAGAGAATCTACTAAATTGATTAACACAACTCTTAATTTCTGAACTTTATTATAAATCCATATTAATCTATTTGTTTATATCATTATATTCGCGTTCAAAGCATTAAATGCAAGGAATGAGTGATTAAGGCATGAAAGGGCAGTGGACTGGTTGGTCCACCACATCCCGGTCATTGCCACGGAAAAGGCCACCCACATTCCACACCACACACCACACCCGTTAATTCTATGGGGACCCTCCCGGCTTCCCTATCATCATTTATTGATGATGGCTTATGCTCACGCCTTGCATTTTTATCTTATATGCTACTATTTCCTTTTGTCACTCACTAGGAGTTAGGTATGCTTCATCATTTGACTAATATGTGTGGCTTTTTGCCAACCTTACTCTACAAATTAATGGCCATAATTTAGACAAACTAACACACAACATCGAGCACGAACTATATTGCCTCAGTGATTAAAGAAACGGTTGTTGTTTCTAGAGGCCAAGGGTTCGAGCACCAGTAGCTGCAGCAGGGTGATTGAGCATACATTGTCAAATGTTGAGAATATATTCAGGATATATAATCCTTGTAATTACATTAGCTTTAAAAAAACACAACATCTAAATTCGAAAGGCAATGGAAAGCTTTTTCTCGTTACAAAAATTATTACTAAGGCTTAGTTTTTTGTTGTGGTGGGCAAACCAAGGTTTTGCAAAAATTAAAAAAAAAATTAACTTTTGGCAAATCAAAGTTTGGGAAGCAAAAATGATGGGCTCACCAAAATTTTGGCACTAAAAAATTAAGTGTTTTTTTGGTTGTTTTTGAAGTTTTTTAAGTGAAAAAGCTAGTCTGGCTCTCTAAACACAACAAAAAACAGGCTCTAAGCAGTATTTGGCTCAAATTAAGCAACTAAATAAGAGGATGGTAACCAACAATCATTAGTCTAGTGAAATTATACATTAAATTTTTTAAGTAATTTTATAAGTTCGAATCTTGATAGTGTGAGTGGAAAAAATTAAATTAGAAGTATCATCCCATAATAAATTTATGTAATAGCCGGTTAAAAAAAAGTTGATATAAGTAATTTCATTTATGTCCAATCAATTAAGTATTGGATGTACAGGTTGGTCCGTGGATAGAGTTGAATGGTACAGCGCAATAATGATGAGGCAACTGTCCCTGTAAAAATATGAAGAATGACTGGAAAGGGATTTGGTCCATGTAATGTAATTAATCACCTAATTAATAGCATTGGAGTGATTGCACTTTGTAAAATGAAAAGAAGAACTAGGCCCCCTCCTTTCCCTGCTCGGTATAAAATGAATTGTCGGGTTTTTTTTTTGAATTTGGATCATTCTAGTTTAAGTGGATTGAATTTTTTTATTGGAGTAATTTATTTAAATAATAAAGTTTACAATTATATATAAAATAAAATTATTATATTTTTATATAAATTACAAATTTTTATGTATAAACGCACTCGAAAAATGAGTTAATCGATGTAAATATTATATTATATTAAAATTTTAATCTTTGAAAAATAATTCAAACCATTTATTTACTTGTTATCCATCAAAATTTTTAAATATATCTAGTTCATTTTTATAATGGTGTTTAATCAGTTAGTTAACTAGTATGGATGGAATATTATAAAAATCTATTATAAATATGATTTTATTCATCAATTTCACTTTCTTTATGAATTATTGGTTTTTATAAAATTACAGTATTTCATATCGTTAAACTAACTAATAATTGATAATATCATTTTTATGGATACTTAATGAGTTTTAATAAATGCAACAACAATCTTGACAAGTTATATGTTAAAATTCTTCTCGCAATTTGCAGAAGGAGTTAAGAAATTTGTAGCATTTGGATGATTTGGTGAAGTACTATGATGAGGAAAAGCTCTTTGAAGATAACAATTAGTTGTACAATTAAATTATTTTATAACTTGTTTTATTTGATTTGTTTTAGTTGAGTTTGTAAAATTATAATTTAAGTTAATTTTTTTTAGTGTTGTATATGTGGCAAACATGCATTTAAAAAAACGAAACTAACATAACTCAAAATATATAAAATACAATATCATTTATTTTTCTCGCGTGCTTTATCACTAATCTATAACTAATATTTTATTTTTTCATTGTAATTATTTAACTTAATTTACTTTAAGACCTTTCTATTGAATAATTTTAAGATTTTTTTAAATGTTATATACACTCATTTTTATTACACATGTCCATAACTATAATTATTTAAAAATTTTATAAAAAGAGTGGAAAAGTAGAAAAATCATTTGAATTTAAAAGAAATACTAATAAAAAGGGAAATAAAACTCTGGTGGATGGCCTAATTTAGTGTATAAAACCTAATTAATAAAAAAAGTAAATACGAAAAGTTTAATCCATTATTTTAACGCACCAAATAAATGAAAAATACATTTTCCCCTCATTTTTGAAGGCGTATAGAAGAATGATATTGGGTTGGTAAAGCCTAGAAGTAGCTAGTTATGTAGATTCTGAAGCTATTAAAACAGTGCATGGTGGTCGGTGGCCATTAATTAAAATCCCATCTTCGATGCAGCCCAATAGCGACGGTATGAACCAACATTTCGAACTTATTTGTACAACCATCCTTGATTTAGCATTCCTGTATTTTTTTAAAGTGTATAATATTATATTATCTATATTTCTATTCATTCGTAAATAAAAAATATTATATATTTAAATATGTTTGATTTTATATCCATATATATAAGATTAATATCCTATACAGTGGCGGTGGAAACTAGAGGTGGCAATCGGGTCATTCGGTTCGGGTTCGGTTCGGGTCGTTTCGGTTCGGGTCATTTCGGGTCTATCTAGAATCGGTTTAGATTCGGTTCAGGTCGGTTCGGTTCGGGTTCAGGTCTAATTCGGGTCTGTGATGAGTCGGATTCGGTTCGGGTATTGGATCGGGTCAAAATCGGATCGGTTGTTTTCGGGTCGGATCAATATCGGATCGGTCACTTTCGGTTCGGGTCAAAATCGGGTCGTTCGGGTCGCTTTCGGTTCGGGTTAAAATCGGGTCAATTTCGGGTCAATTTCGGGTCTGGTCAACATTTAAATTTTCGGGTCAATTTGATTTGAGTTGGGTTAAAGGTTTGAGGTTTAGTATTTATGGTTTAGGGTTTAGAGTTATTGATGTATGAGATTAATTCTAATTCAACTTGTCAATCTATGCATTTGAATTTGATTAAATATTTAAATCAAAGCTTCATGTATCCATATAATTTTTTTTGTATAATTATATTGAATCAAAGTTTATAATAATAATAATAATAATAATAATAATAATAATAATAATAATAATAATAATAATAATAATAATAATAATAATAATAATGTCTGAAATGAATTAATTTATTAAACCTAGGATCTAATTGAATTAACTAAAATCTAAAAGCATAAATCACAGACATAATTAAAATAATTTTAAAACTAAATGTGAAATTTCAGTTAAATTAATCTAAATTGAAACTTAATTAAATCAAGAAAAATAGAAAGACAATTGGTAAAAATAGGGAGGGAAAAAACAAAATTTTGGAGGGAAATAAGCCACCAATTTTTTAAGCTAGATTGAAAAAAAGAGAAAAAGACAATTGGAAAAAATAGAGAGAGAAAAGACAAAATTTTGGAGGTAAATAAGCCACCAATTTTTTAAGCTAGAGATTAATTACTTTTTAGGTCATGTTGCATTTAAAATGTTACAATTTAGTTAACTTTAAGTTTTAGTTTAATTTAATTTAGTCACAAGTATTCCCACGGTTTAGACTTCGGATATACAAATCCCATCCCCGTAGTGATATTTAGTCTCTAAAAATTTACTTTTAGTTGAAACTGACTAATCTTTGTAATTTAGTCTATTAATTTAATATATTTATATTTTCGTTCATTTTAATTTCAAAGATTTAATTTTTAGCCAAAATTGACCCATATTTATTTATATGATATAATTACAAATTTGATCATTGGACTCTCAAATTTCTCCACTTCCAAATTGTCAATTTAGTCTACAATTTCAATTTTATGCTATATTTTATGATGAAATTATAAAATTAGTCACCAAGATCTCAAATTTCTATACTTCATTTTATTATTTATTATATTGTTAACAATAGATATTCGGGTTAAAATCGGGTCAAAATCGGGTTAAAATCGGGTTAAAATCGGGTCGATATTCGGTTCAGCTTTCGGTTCAGCTTTCGGTTCGGGTAGCATTCGGTTCGGGTCCATTCGGTTCGGGTCTATTCGGTCCGGGTCTATTTCGGTTCGGGTCCATTTCGGTTCAACAAAAATTTTCGGTTCGGTTCGGTTCGGGTTTCGAGTCAACTTCGAATCATCATGTTCGGGTCAAAATCGGGTTTCGGTTCGGGTAATTCGGTTCGGGTTTCGGGTCTCGGGTCAAGTTTGCCAGGTCTAGTGGAAACTGAAAGTTTCACAAGCACCTTAGTTTTAGGGTATATGGAGTTAGTTAGGGTTTAGGGGTTTAGGTGTAGGGGTTTATAATTTAAGGATAATTGTTTCAGTTTAAAGTTTAGGGTTATAATTTAGGGTTTAGTTTTTAGGGTAATATGGTGAGGATTTAAGTTTTAACCTATAAACCCTAAATTATAACCCTAAACCTTAAATTGAAACAATTATCCCTAAATGCTACTCCCTACGCCTAAACCTCTAAACCTTATACCCTAAAATTAACGCACTTGTGGAAACTTTTAGTTTCCACCGCTTGTGTATAGAATATTTATATATATATATATATATATATATATATATATATATATTATATCAACGATAATATCAATCGAGTTATATTCGATTAACGCTATTTTAATTTTTAAATAAATACTTAAACTATACAAACTTTTTATTTAAATACTCAAAATATTTTTTGGTCAAAATAAATACTTAAAAATATATATTTTTGTCAAATTAAATACATAAAATATATATTTTTTAAAAATAAGTACCCGATATATTTTCGTTAAATAAATACATAATATATATATATATATATATATTGTCAAAGTAAGTACATAAGATATATATTAGATTGAGTAATTAGTAATCCCAAAGAATGGAGATACCATCAGAAAGATAGCAAGATATTCGATTATCCATTTACAAATAGCCACGTATGCTATATAAAGCCTCGCAATGACACGTGTTGAATTTCATGGTACTGTCGTTTGGCTAAAACTTATCCCATAGTATCATATCCGGTCCGAGGTGGGACGAACGCAAAAAAGTCGTGGCTTAAAAAATAATGAAAATATCTCAGTTGATTATAAACATATTTTAAAAATAAAATTTTAAATTAGAACGATGTTTTTTTTAATTGAGATCAAATTTAAGGGTGATCTGTTTGGACCCAAATTCGATTTTATTTAAAATATTATTATTATTATTATATTTTTTGACCTAAATATTTATATATATATTATTCAATATCATTTTATACATATTATATAGGACTGCCTATTTCCTTTTCCTTTTCCTATCCATTTTCCTCCTTTTACAATTATTCTCTTATTACTTATTTTTATCGAATTCTTCGTCTCTTTTACTTTGATGTTATATTATTTGTTTTTTTAAAATTTCTTCGCAATCATCAAAATGAGTCGAGATCGAGCGAAGATTCTCATTTATAGATTAGAGTAGATGATTAAAAACTCAATACACTTTGTTATCATTCTAACAAGATAATGGTATTTGAAAAAGTAAATGAAACAAAGAAATAAAATTTATCTAATTTTATTTTGTGTTATTTTATATGTTCTATTAATAATTTTATGTCACGTCTATTAATAATTTTATTAATTATTTATATTTTATTAATAATATACGTGATGTAAAATTATTAAAATTATTTCTATTATGAAACAGAGAACCGAAGGGTAAAACGGTACAGCCATAGGTAGCGTGCTTTAATAACGGCATTAAAAATAAAGTTCCATAAAAAGGTGCCACCCTGTATGACAGTCTCCCTACTACCCTATTTCTCCCAACTTTTTTAGCAATTCCAAAACAAACGAAGAGGAAGAGGAAGGATAAAAGGATTGACAACTTCGTCGGACTGTGGAAGCTGGATGATGGATCACCTACACCGGCACAGCTTATACATGCATACATACATATGTATGTATGTATGTTCATCAGTATTTACTACCATAGTATAATAGAGAGATTCATCGAGATTTGCGTCGTGCAATATGAGAGAGAAAGATCTTTTTCATATATTCAGCGGATCAGGCTGATTTAATACTACCGATTTCGACCCCATAATTTTCTTTTCTGTTTCTAAAAGCAAAGGCGGCCAGAATTTATTGATATGATGTAGCTGAAGCTGATATTAAACAACCCCATCATTTATACACACACATGACTCCTTGGACCTTAGTCTTTAGCCCGTCTCTTTTCTTTTACTCTCTCATCTTTATTTGTTTACCTGTTAGCTTTGTTTGCCTTCTTCTTTCTTTCTATTTCGGATTTTGGACCCTTCCGGATTATATTTTTCTGGGATTTCGTTTGGTTAGTGAATTTTGTTGAAGGGTCATCAATGTTAGGGAAATGGGATGAATAGGATATAAGGTAGCAAGGGCTGTTGGTGTTCCTCGTCTTGGTCAAATGTTTTATTAATGCTCTCTCCTTGGCTTCTTGCTGTCTAGTTTGCATGTTTTGTTTTTCTAGAGTTTCAGTGAATTGGACAAGATAGAGATGTATATCTCCTTTTGAACCTCGGTTTCTGGTCTGGTCTGGTCTGGTTTTTACTTTTACTCTGCTGTGCCTGAGAGAGAAGCAAAGACTTCTTGAATTTGTTTGAAGAGCGTTCAACTGTTGTTTCTTATCTTCTGTAAGGTTTATTTTCAAGAAACGAAATGAAGTTTATGAAGCTTGGCTCGAAGCCTGACACCTTCCAAGCTGATGGCAAATGCATCCGGTAAGATATGTTTCACTACTCACATTCTTCTCTTCTCAAGAAAACCAACACATAACTTGTTTTTCACCGTTGATGCTTTTAAGCTGTTTCTTAACATTCTACTAGCTTGGCTTGATTTGGTTTCACCTCTGTGCTGTCTTATATTTTCCCTATTAGTCTGTATGGTTTCTGAGCTGCAAGTTCATCAGCTGAGCTCTATTTTCTACTTTCTTCTTCTTTTCGCTGAATATGTATATCTTATCATATTTTGTATTGCTCGTGTTCTATGTGTTGTTATTGTAAATTTTGACTTTTTTTAACACAGCTTTAGAAAAAAGAGAACTTTTTGCGGTTAATCATTCCATTGGGAAAAAAGTCTCAACTTTAACATGTAAATTTTTATTTTTGCTTTGTGTTGGTGACAGATTAACCACATGGGTGTTTTCATTACAATTATTACTCTTTTATTGTTTGATTTTTGTGGGAGGAAGGGGACTTGAGAGGGAAAAAAGAGCTGAGTATCCGGGAGGCGGTCCAGCTGTTGAACCTGTCATTTATATTCTTTTCATTGAGTTAGTGGTCCTAATGTGGGAATGGCCAAAAAAAAAAAATCTGGGAAAGGCATATTGGGGTTGCAGGCCTTTCAATCATCATCTTGTAAGAATCTCTTGTGTTAAACAATAGGCATATTTTACCGAATATTCGGGCATTTCCCAGATCTCCCAACAAGGAACAAGCTCATAGACGAATCAGTTCATCACAGTGTTGATAAAAGCATATTCAATACGAGTGGTATAATCTAAGTACCCTGGATACATGGACTTCAAAGGAGGATGGCATGACTAATTCGAACCGGGAAAAATGGGAGAAACTTGAGAGTTTCATTAGTGAAATTGGTCATTGTTGGACATCGTTTCTCTCGAGATGTAACGGTCCGCTTTATGGATGTTTCCATCATGAAATGAAAATGTTGGAATTACTTAGTGAGATACTGATATGGCTGGAGCCCTTGAGTGAAGGTAGAGGTAATAGGGCTTGTGCAATAGTAAGATAGTTAAAGTAGGATGACATGACTAATTCGAACCGGGGAAAATGGGAGAAACTTGAGAGTTCCATTAGGGAAATTGGTCATTGTTGGACCTCGTTTCTCTTGAGATGTAACGGTCCGCTTTATGGATGTTTGCATCATGAAATGAAAATGTTGGAATTACTTAGTGAGATACTGATGTGGCTGGAGCCCCTTGAGTGAAGGTAGAGGTAATAGGGCTTGTGCAATAGTAAGATAGTTAAATCGATCAGCCAAAAAAACCTGAATTAATCCTGAATGTTAGTATGCTAATACGGCAGCTAAATTTTGAAACTTTGATGCCAACATAGGATCCTGCTTCCTTTTTTAGAGGTTATTATCTGCAAATTGCTATTATCTATTTTTTGAGTACTTTATGTTGTTCTTTCATATATTTAACTTTAAGATCCTTCTTCGTGGGCTTAAACTGAGAATCTCTTTTTCGATGCAGGCATGTCGCCTCTGATTTAGCAACAGATGTTACCATTAATGTTGCTGATGTGAAATTTCACCTTCACAAGGTATGCTCTATCACTGCTAAGTTTTTTATGCTTTAGGTGCATGTCTTTGTAAATGCTGACTTTATATCCTACTTTGAAGTTCATGTTAATTTATATATAATTTCCATTAAAACTGATGAAATTTTTTATGCATATATTTCTTCAAACAACTATTCAACTGGCTTCCATTTCTTCTTAGCATCATTTCTGTGGCTCTCAACCAAACCACATTGTTTTTTATGAGCAAGTTCTAGAATGTGGTGAGCAGCTGTTGTTCTCTAATTGTTAATTTTGGATGTGGTTTTTTAATTCGTATTTGCAGTTCCCTCTAATGTCTAAGAGCAATCGGTTGCAAAAGCTGGTGATGGAAGCTAGTGAAGAGAACACTCATGAAATTGATATGGTTGATTTTCCCGGCGGACCAAAAGCATTCGACATTTGTGCGAAATTCTGCTATGGTATGACTGTTACTTTAAATGCTTACAATGTGGTGGCTGCTCGTTGCGCGGCTGAATACTTAGAGATGACCGAGGATGTTGATCGAGGTAACCTAATTTTCAAAATCGAAGTATTTCTTAACTCTAGCATATTACGTAGCTGGAAAGATTCCATCATTGTTCTACAAACCACAAAATCTCTTATGCCATGGTCTGAGGATCTAAAGATTGTTGGAAGATGCATTGATTCCATAGCATCGAAAACCTCTGTGGATCCCGCAAACGTCACATGGTCCTACACGTATAACAGGAAGTTATCAAAAATAGTCGAGGGTGGTATGAAATATCGAGAAAAGATTGATTCTGTCCCAAAGGATTGGTGGGTTGAAGATATATGTGAGCTAGATATTATTCTCTACAAACGAGTTATGACTGCTGTGAAATCAAAGGGAAGAATGGATGGTGCGATCATTGGCGAGGCACTCAAGACGTACGCTGTCAGATGGTTGCCCGATTCCGTTGATGCCTCGGTTTCAGATGTATTTTCCTGGAGAAACAAATTACTGGTGGAAACAATTGTATGCTTATTACCTTTGGATAAGGGTGTGGGTTGTTCATGTAGTTTCTTGCTGAAGCTACTGAAAGCTGCCATTTTGCTTGGGGTGGATGATTCAGCAAAGGAAGATTTAGTGCAGAGGATAAGTTTAAAGCTGCATGAAGCTTCTGTCAAGGATTTATTAATCCCGGCACGGTCTCCCCAAACCACCTTATATGATGTTGAGATGGTGCATTCTATTGTGAATCAGTATATGATGCATGAAAAGTTCAGTCGAGGTGTAGATCTTGGAAAGAGCGATGCGGGGTGTACTGATTTTGTACTAGGGAATGGAACCTTGTTGAGTGTTGGTAAACTGATTGATGGGTATCTTGAAGAAATTGCACGCGATCCATGTCTTTCGCTTGCCAGTTTCATCGACTTGTCTCAGTCTATCCCCGAGTTTGCTAGACCGGTTCATGATGGACTATATAAAGCCATTGACGTGTACCTCAAGGTAGGATTTTAAATTATGGATGCCATATCAATTTTCTTGCTGCTTGAGATAGCCTGTTGGGAAATTGGAGTTTGGGGTTCCGGTTGTGTGTGATATGGCATCAAAATTGTTCAAATGTGGTTTGGTTTTTTTTCTAACGGCTTGTTATTATGTCTGCAGGAGCATACGAGCTTGACAAAGGCCGAAAGAAAGGAGCTGTGTGGTCTGATGAATGTCAAGAAGCTGACAATGGATGCATCGATGCATGCTGCACAAAACGATAGACTTCCACTTCGGGTGGTAGTTCAAGTTCTCTACTTTGAGCAGGTCAGAGCTGCAGCTGGAGTTAAGTCACTTAACAACAATCCCCATGACACTTCCCGGTCCACGACGAACACTGACGAAGAATGGGAGAAAACTGCAGCTGAAGATTACAACTCCATCAAGAAACAGATGAATCAGATCAAGATAAAAGAGGATGACAATAAACTGGTCAAGAAGAACAGCAAAAACAGTAAAAGTGGGATGCAGCTGCTGCCATCTCGATCGAGAAGAATATTTGACAAGTTGTGGGTTGTGGGAAAAGGGCACGGGGAGAACAAAAGTTCCGAGACCTCTGGAAGTTCGCAAAGCCCGACTTCAATGATTCCAGGGGATACCAAGTCCTCTGGTTCATCTGCAAAACACAGGAGGCATTCTATTTCCTAGAGAAGGGTATGCCGATAACTAATGTAGTATCAGTTTTTTGGGTCATTCTCTTACGAACATATTTTTATCAGATTATATGATCATCCTGCTACGTTTTCTTGGAACTTTCTAGCCTTCTACAGCAGTGGTACATGTCGAACCGACGAGAATGAGCAACTCGTTTCAAAAACTAAATATATCAAATAACAAATGCTTTTGAAGATCAAACACAAAAACAAGCGACTAATTTCTAAATACTAACAATTTCACCTTATACATGATGTCCAACGTGCTGGAAATTAGGTGGTGAAGATTTTTTAACATGCTCCAACATCAGATGTGCAGTGTCTTTCCACCAATAAACCTCTCTATCCTTCTCACGAAGCTCTTTCTTTGCACTTTCCAAAGCAGCTTCTAGCTCTTTTATCTGCTGTTCCTGTCTTGTTTCCAGCAATTCATGCAACTTTCTCTCCAGTTCATATGGAGGAACCCCGCAATGCGAATCCGGACAGCTTTCTTCCCCACGTCTTAGACTGCAGTTTTTACTCTCCTATAGTTGAAAAAAAGGACACAATTTAACATCTCTGGAAAATTTGTAAAGATTTCAAATTCTTAAAATGACTAATCATCTAAATTAGACATAGGAAATTAAGATTCTACCTCGGTTGGTTGTTTTGTCTGAATCCAAAAGGAGTTGTAAACGTTCCAACTCGACTTCAAGTTCTGCTTCGAGCCTGTCCATTCCGTCCAAACAATTTTCTTCTCTTTGAGCATCATTACATTTCTGATCAAACAATACTTTGTTTGATATAAGATTGCTGTTAAAACACAAACTTTCCTCGACCCCATCCCCTTCATTTGATTCAAGATTCTTAGAAACCAGTAAATTTTTATTCAGCAATCCCTCTTTAACAGTTTGAAGAACGCTCTCCATTTGGATCCTTAATTCCGTTATATTTTGAAGTTCGTTTTTACTTTCAGCAATCAGATGGAGCAGACAGCACCCTATTCCCACATTAAATTTAGATCCACATCCACATATTTCTGCTTCAAAAAATAATATACTAATAAACAACATTAGAATGCAAAGTTTCAAAAGCCAAGACACAAGAAAAACAGGAAACCGATGTTCTTAATCTTACCCGGTGATAAATCAGGACCGTTGGTCACATGATCAGGCGGCTTAACATCATCGTCTTCTTTGTTTCGGTCACCGTGAACCTTATTGGTCAGCTTCCCATGTTTAAAGCAACAGAACAAGCGAGCAGCGATACGGAGGGGTTTGGAGCAGTTGGATGATCCTCTGCAACCGTCCGTGTGGAGAAGACGGTGTTCTTCGTGGTCTTGAAGTAAAAGAACGTCGGCGATGCGTAAAGGCGGTGAAGGTTTCGGTTTAGAGAAAGGAGAGAAAAGTAGTAGCTTAAACCTCAAAACCATTCGCATCGGCATGGAGAATTGGAGACCTCAGGAAAATTGAGAGTGTGAGAGTGGCAGACTAGAACAGTGAAGCAATGATTTAAATGGACGGATCACGGTGTTTTATAGCGGGTACGGATATAAGGTATGTTATTGCGGATTTACGGTAGCAAAACAATATTTAAATTTTTATAATGAATTGTTTTTATTTCATAATTAGTTTAGTGGTTCTGATCAATAATAAATTAAATATAGATGATCGTATAAAAATAAATATATTATTACGACTTGAGTTCGTTTAGAAAATACAAACGATAGTCGTCGCTTTTTTTTTTCAAAAATCTCTAACTGCTCTTCTCTCAAAATTATTTCAATTCTAGTCGTTTTTTTGTTCAATCTCTTTAATCGGTGATCGGTGGTCGGCAATTAATCTTCGTATTGGTTGTCGACCACCGATTTTATCAATTTTTTTTGTTTTTATTTCAATAAGAATCTCTGCTTCCGTAACTAACTCTTTCTCTGTCTTAGTGACACGCTTCTTCTTTTGTCTTTGTGACATGTTTTTGTTTTGTTTTTTAGTTTTGTTCATCTGTCTTCGTAGCAAGTTTCAGCATACCCTAGTGTTCGATTGTTGTTCGCACAGAGATTCACTCGGCGCTAGTTTTTAATTCATGGTGTTATCGGTGGTCACTTGGAATGTTTTATCCCCACTCGTTGATGGTTGTTTGCCGATAAAATCAGTTCTAGGTAGCGGTACCTTTTGCCTGACAGAATAGATCGTGCACCACTCTTTCTTTCTTTATGCATTTCGTTTGGACAGAGAAAATGAGATTCAGGAAGCTTTTGAATTTTCGTTGGTATGCATATTTTCATAAAAAAAATATTTTTATTATTTTTGAGTTCTTAAAAATTTTTAGGTTATTTTAGCCCATTTATTCCTTCTTAATTGTGTTGTAATTAAATTTTTTTATGGTTTAATGAAAATTAAGTGGCTGTTAAATAAAAATACAAATGATGAAATGGTCATTTTAAAAACAGTTTATTTTATTATGGCAATAACATAAAATTAGGAAATTCAAAGATAAGAAATATAAAAAAGGAGTGAAATGTGGTTTAGTCGGCCTTAGTTTTGCCTATTATTAATGATAATTTCTGTCTTACTCGTAAAACTATTTAAGATATAACAACACAAACAACAAATCAGCAGCTACTGAAGCCACAATCAAATCTAATCACTAATGTTTGTTTTTAATGTTCGAGAATGCCTAAAATGATTTATCACAATATATAAAAAATATTTAGATATCTTTCTATTCGAAAAAGTTTTAGATTAAATTAATTTAAAGATAAATATCAAAATTATATAAAATATTTAAATCTATTTTTTTTAAATAAAAATTTTATTTGATTAAATTTAAAATAAAAAAAACCTAAAACATAATCATATCAAAAAATTGTGGAGCCCAGCCCATTCCAAGGCTCCATGGACTAAATGGCTACACCCATGGTAAACTATGATCCAACGTGTAATACGATTCATTTTGTATATTTATCATGTTTTTTAGAGAAAAACTTTTAAAAAAATTATTTAATTCGAGATTCATTAAAGGGTTAAATAGTTAAAAATATTTATATTATTTTATTAAATATAGGTTTGAATTTTAACATTTTTTTATTTAGAATATAAAATTTCTTTATTTAATAATTTTATAATTTTGTTGCTAGGAATAGATGAAGCTATAAACAAGTTGGAATATGAGGATAAATGAGTATCTTTATTTGGTGTAGGTGGGTTAATTTTATTTACATTTCAATAACTATATTTTGATATTAAAATATTATATAGCCTTAACTGAAATATTAAGTTGAGGGGTTCTTATCGAGCGAGTCGATCGTAAGTTAGGTAATGCTTGACTCATACTTGTTAAAAAAATTTGTTGCTCGTTAAGTTCGTTAAAATTGTGCTCGACTCGTGCTCGTTAAAAAAATTGTTGCTCAACTCGACTCGCTGCTCGTTAAGCTCAACTCGTTGCTCATTAAACTCACTAAAAAATTTACCTTATTTTTAATTAGAAGTAAAATTTAACAATACTATATGAGGCTTAATATTAACAAATTTAACCTAAAAAAATATCAAAAGGGTGTACAATGCACTTTCAAAATCTAAATTCCAAACTAACAATCCACAAATACACCAAACTAGCATATTAAAACTAAAGTAACAATCCACAAATTCATCAAACTAACATATTAAAACTAAAGTAACAATCTACAAATATTTTAAAAAATTAACGACCTGTTCGCAAACTTATCGAGTCGAGTTAGACTTTGCTCAACTCAACCCGTTAAGGTCTTGAGTCAAGTCAACCCGAGTCAAGCGGTTACCGAGTTTTGACCGAGTGAAGCTCAACTTGTTAAACACCCCTAATTAAGTTTAGTTAGCTTGCAAACAACATTACTGGTAATTAAAAACTAATTGATTACGATTACATTAATTTTGTTTTATAAAAAAATTAATCCGAACAAAGATTTTAAGTTCGTTCGGACCAGTAAAACGTAGGATAAGGTAGAACAGACGTGTTGGTGAGTATAATTAACGGGTATATGATGATGATTATATTTTGAAGGAAAACAAAAAAACCCGAAATGTGAAGGAAATTGAAACATGGACCAATCGTTATTCGTTAACAATTAACAAACAAAAAGAACAACAAAACAATGGAAAAACAGAGACAGAGCTTAGATTCGCTTTTAGTTTTTTTGGCTTCGTCCATTGTAATAAAACTCTGACCAAATCTTTGTCTCTTCAGACAAAAAACATTGTGGGAATCTTCTCTCTTAACAACTTGTTGCTTCAAAACCCAGCAATCTTCTTCTTCTTCTTCTTCTTCTTCTTCTTCAATGGATTTGTTCAGGAAGCTATTTAACAAAAGGCCGCCGGATGGGCTTTTGGAGATCTCTGAAAGGGTTTATGGTACGTTTTTCGTTTCTCTGAAGCATAGAACAGCTAGCCAATGCTTTGCATTGGTACACATTCTTTTTTATTTGCTGTTAATTATGGTCCTGGTTTCAGTATGATGTATGCAAGTATTATTGTATTATTAGTTTATTAATATGCATTGCACTATTGTACAAATTTGTAGCTTTTGATTGCTGCTTTTCCACGAACATATGGGGGGAAAAGGAATATAAAATCTACATTGAATGCGTAGTGCGTAAGCTCCGCGATCATTTTCCTGATGCTTCATTCATGGCGTTCAACTTCCGGGAAGGAGAGTGCCAGAGCCAAATTGCTAGCATATTGTCTGAATATGATGTGACTGTAATGGATTATCCTCGTCAATACGAAGGCTGCCCGTTACTCACCACGGATATGATCCATCAGTTCTTGAAATCCTGTGAAAGCTGGCTCTCACTTAGTCCACAAAATATGATCTTAATGCATAGTGAACGAGGCGGGCTGCCGGTTTTGGTGTTTATGCTTGCCGCGCTCTTACTACACCGGAAGCAGTTGTTCGGAGAGAGGAGAACATTAGAAATGATCTATAAGCAAGCGCCTCGTGAGCTTTTGCAGTTGATGTCTCCCCTGAATCCATTTCCTTCTCAGCTAAGGTATCTCCAGTATGTCTCTGGGAGAAATGTGAGCTCAGAATGGCCTCCCTCAGATAAGGCACTTACATTAGACTGTATTATTCTAAGATTTATCCCTAATATGGACGGCGAGGGGGGCTGCCGTCCGATATTTAGGATATACGGGCAGGATCCTTTTATGGCTGCTGACAGGACCCCTAGAGTTCTGTTCTCTACACCGAAGAATAGTAAACTTATTCGGTATTACAATCAAGTGAGTCCCATTCTCATTTATATCTGTATCAACTTTTAGTTTTAGTTTTGAACTTGTTAATCTTATATTCTTCATTTGTTCTTGCAGGTGGACTCTGAACTTGTTAAAATCAATGCCCATTGTCACGTTACGGGCGATGTTGTGCTTGAATGTATTAGCTTGGACGGTGTTCAGGAGCGGGAATTAATGATGTTCAGGATCATGTTCAACACAGCCTTTATAAGATCAAATGTTTTAGTGCTTAACCGTGATGAAATTGACACCTTATGGAATGCTAAGGACCAATTTCCAAAGGACTTCAGAGCAGAGGTATGTAATTATCTTTCTTCTTCTGTCCTTTGTTTATTCTATTATTGTATAGTAATTGTTTTACTTGTGGCTGAAGGTTATTTTCTCCGATATGGATGTGGCAACTTCTGCTACTTCAATTGATTTACCGGGTTTCGAGGAGAAAGATGGCCTTCCCATTGATGATTTTGCTAAAGTTCAAGATGTTTCCAGCAAAGTTGAGTATGGAAATGTACCAAATGTGCTACAAGAAAGTTCGGAGACAGGTCGTCCCAAGGGTGCGAAAAGAGCCAAAGTTTCGCAAGACAATAAAGTCAAGGAGAAATCAAATTTACTGACATCAAAGCAGGATGCTTTGGACAAACAATCTATATTCTCTTTTCAATCATCAGATGAAAATTCATCTAGAAATAAGTTTGAACCACAAGAAATCCAGGTTGTTCCTCAAAAGGCTGCACAGCATAAACCCTCTGCCGAATCTCCTTCCGATTCAGGCTCAATAGAGGGGAAAACTGAATCGCAAGAACTTCAAGTTGTTCCACATGAAGCAGAACATTCTAAGAACTACATTAAACCATCTGCAGAAGCCAATCCAAGTATAAGGAATGTCGAAATTCAATATGGCATTCCCGTTTATGATTTTGCTAAAGTTCAAGATGTTCTCAGCAAAGTTGACTATACAAATGTTCCAAATATGCTACAAGAAAATTTGGAGACGGGTCGTCCCAAGGGTGCCAAAAGAGCCAAAGTCTCGCAAGATGATAAAGTAAAGGAGAAATCAAAGTTACTGACATCAGAGCACATCATCACAAGTGCAACTGCAACATCTGATGCTTTGGAGAAACAATCTACATTCTCTTTTCAATCATTAGATGAAAATTCATCTAGAAATAAGTTTGAACCACAAGAAATACAGGTTGCTCCTCAAAAGGCTGCACAGCATACACCCTCTGCCGGATCTCCTTCAGATTCAAGCTCAATAGAGGGGAAAACTGAATCTCAAGAACTTCAACCTGCACAATCTACATTGTCTTTCAGTCCAGTGCTGGATGTAAATTCAATCAGAAAGAAAATTGAACCCCAAGAACTTCAGGTTGCTCTCCAACGGCCTGCACAACCTAAGATTATATCCCAGCAATCATCTCTGTCTTCAATCACTTCAGCTCTTGGCATTACAGCTCCATTGCATGATCATGATGCATCCGAAAGTGAGGATCATAGTCATGCTGCGGAGGACTTGGATACTTCCCCAACTTCTGCTTATCAGCCCCCATCTTTTCTGGAGGTATCCCCTCCTGCAGTGAAGAGTACATTCCAACCTCCCCTCCACCCTCCCCCTCCCCTTCCTCTACATTCCTTTTCTATGGAATCTCCATCTCCCTTGGTTAAGAACTCACTTCAATCTCTTCCTGCCTCTTCAAGTGTAAAGAATTCATTTTCAGCTCCCCCTCCTCCACCACTCCCTAGTGTTGCTTCCTCTACCACCTGCTCAATTTCTTCTTCTCCACAGCTTCGGACATCAGGACCTCCACCACCACCTGTACCTCCTCCAGGTAAAACCTCTGTGCCACAGCCACAGCCACCACCACCTCCTCCTCCTCCTAGTCTTGCTGCGAAGGGTCCTTCATCAAATAGCTCTGCACATGTTCCACCTGTGCCACCTCCTCCAGCCCCTTGTGCCAAAGAATTATCTAAAGCAGGTGGCAGTATACCTCCAATTCCTGGACCACCTGCTGCTCCCTTGAATTTGAAGGGAAGGAGTATATCACGTACAAGTCCTAAAAATCTGGCTCAACAGAGAAAAACCAACTTGAAGCCATATCATTGGTTTAAGTTGACGAGGGCAATGCAAGGAAGTTTATGGGCTGAGGCTCAGAAACCAGAGGAAGCTTCCAAGTACATATTTGCCACTAAACATTTTAGTCCATATAATTCTATGGAGATCTAATATGTTTTTTTTAATCTGTACCAGGGCTCCAGAAATTGACATGGCAGAACTTGAGAGTCTTTTCTCTACAGCTGCAGCTAATTCAGATGATAGTAGAAGGGATGTGAAATCAAAACGAGGTGCCTCAGGCCGTAAACCTGAGAAAGTCCACCTGGTAATCAGCATGCTATATATATATTTTTTCTGAATAGGTTGAAGCCCCTCCTGTTTTTGTTCAAAACTGGAGCTCTTTGTGTCTTTAAACCTGTCTACAATTCCATACATGGAGCATCTAATCTGTGTTTGTCATCTCACAAGAAATTTTTTGCTTTGCAGATTGAGCTTAGGCGAGCTTATAATTGTGAAATCATGCTCACCAAAATCAAAATGTCTTTGCCTGAATTGACGGTAAGATAAACCATATGGTATTTCTCTTGATAAGTGTAGTTTAGCTTCTGAGTTATAGTTCTATCTACAAGAGACAGATCTCATTCTTTTTCACTGTTAATAAATGCTACATTGAATTCATACAACTGCTACATGTTGGCTTAGATATATATTTATATATTTAATTACTTTATTTTCCTTGCCACATGACTACCCAAGTTATACTTAAATATTGCATTCTACATATCAGTTTACAAATTGTTTCCCCTGAAATTATCTTTGACATTTTTGCTTTGCTGACACTATCTTGCAGAGTTCGATCCTTACCTTAGATGATACGGCTTTAGATTCTGATCAGCTTGAGAACCTTATTAAGTTTTGTCCTACAAAAGAAGAGGCGGAATTAGTTAAGGTGTGGAAAATATGTGCTTATCTTTTTCCCTGTTTGTACTCCTTAAAGTAATAGTTTCTTGATTTTCAGATTTTTTAATGTTCATAACCATCTCTCAGTTGATGATAATGTTTGGTATATTATGCAAATTAATCATGTTTTAAGTGATGGTCATATGTTTATTTTCAGGGTTACAACGGAGATAAGGACAAGTTGGGAAAATGTGAACAAGTCAGTGTCACATTTTTTTTGCCTTTATACATGTTTCTTTAACAAGTATTATATCTGATTATCTGCCTCTTATTTGGTGACAGCTTTTCCTAGAATTTATAAAAGTGCCACGGGTAGAGTCAAAGCTTAGAGTGTTCTTATTCAAGATACAATTCTTTTCCCAGGTTTCTGACCTTAGAAATAGTTTGAATATTGTGAACTCTGCAGCTGAAGAGGCAAGTTAATCTCTCTTCTCTTTTTCATATTCAATTTAAGTGTTTTTTTTACTGAACCATTTGACGAATGCATACATCAGGTGAGGAATTCGGTCAAACTGAAAAGGATCATGCAAACTATTCTATCTCTAGGAAATGCGTTGAACCGTGGAACTGCAAGGGGTGAGTGAGTTTGTTGATGAGGTAGTTTTTATTGTTAATTGAATTCTGAACGTCTAACACAATCTAGTAGTTGATTACCGCTATGCACCGAGTGTGTCCAGTAATCCTGTGAGTTTTGCCATAGAAACATG
The DNA here is from genome assembly GCA_958450335.1 of Hibiscus tridactylites. Taxonomy (NCBI): domain Eukaryota; kingdom Viridiplantae; phylum Streptophyta; class Magnoliopsida; order Malvales; family Malvaceae; genus Hibiscus; species Hibiscus tridactylites. The sequence continues at coordinate 2,402,781 of OY288277.1, read as the reverse complement.
GAACCTAAATGAGTTTCAGGTCACTATAATTTGGTAACTTTGTTTTGTTACTCTCAGATGGGCAGTTCTGCACATCTTTTGAAGAAGCATCAATTTGCTCAGACCGTTTCAGTAATATATGGTTTCTTTTCCTCCTGTAGGTTCTGCTGTTGGTTTTCGATTGGACAGTCTCCTTAAACTCTCCGAGACACGATCTCATAATAACAAGATGACTCTCATGCATTATCTTTGTAAGGTAAAAGATTATTCACCTTTCGTACTTTCCCTGATACTGATCTTTTCTATTAAGTTTGCCTGAATAACTTGAATATTCTTGCACTTCTACACTTATGTTTCAAGGGGGAGTGCTTCTCTATTACGCTTGTATCTGCATTTACTTCATCATGAAAAGCTCTTGCAGAAAAATGCATGGCCTGTTGCTTTGTTTTTACATTTGGAAAGATTGGATTTAACTATAAAATTATAAAATATTATAGCAAGTTAGTCTGCAGTATATTTTCTTGCTGAGCAAGCTTCTTTACAAGAGGTTCTAGTTCTACAAAAGCTTTGTGCTTCTTTGACGGTTTCCATGTTCTTTATCTTTTCTGGAGTTCATTATCATTTGTTTTGAGTGCATGTTTATAATTTACTAGAAACTGTTTAATTTACCAATAACATATTATTCTAATGTTTAGATCCTGGATGAAAAGTTGCCAGAATTACTATATTTTCCACAAGACCTTGCAAGTTTGGAAGCTTCAACAAAGGTAAAATTATCATGGCCCTTTGATGTCATAGGGAATTTTCTGTTTTTTAGCACATGCTGCTAAGTAAAATTATTGATTTCCATGCAGATACAATTGAAATGTTTGGCCGAGGAAATGCAAGCCATCAATAAAGGTTTGGAAAAAGTTGTACAAGAACTGGCTGCCTCAGAAAAAGATGGTCCAGTGTCTGAAACTTTTTGCTTGGTAATAATTCATATAAATCCCAAACTATAAACTCTAAACCGTATCCATTCTACTTCTTGTTTTTCTTACTCCATATTATTTTACTAGCAACTAATGTTTTTCATATTTATTTATACAACCAGACTTTAAAGGAGTTCCTTGGTTTTGCTGAAACTGAAGTCAAGTCTTTGGCTTTGCTTTATTCTAGTGTGGTATGTATTATTTTGGGTTCTTGTTCTGACCTCCTCAGTGTGCTTACAATTTAACAAACTCATTAGCATTTTAAATTGGATTTCTTCAGGGTAGAAATGCAGATGCCTTGTCCCTTTATTTTGGAGAAGATCCGGCACGGTGCACATTTGAGCAAGGTAGTTGTTAATCTTATCAAATTTGTTTAAACCGGCTACACTGCAAGAATTTAGGACCATAAACTTTATACCAAGGAATGATTCATTTACTTTGAATTTAGGACCATAATCTTACAATTTGATCCGGATGCATTTTCTTTTACTTTGAATGCTTTGCACTACTATTAGCCAACATGCACCTTTGTGAATCTCAGCTGCAGAGCTGTTTTATGTTCCGAGTGCTGCTCTTTTACACTTTTTCCTTTTTTTTCCCAATTTTCCTGTAGTTGTGTCCACTCTGCTCAATTTTGTGAGGATGTTTGTCCGAGCTCACCAGGAAAACCGCAAGCAAATCGAATTGGAAAGCAGAAAGCACATAAGACAGACAATTGTAAGCTGAAAGTTAGTACTCTGGCAAAGAAGTCCGAACACTTGATATAACATCCAATCGAAAGTGCCATGCTTATAGTATCCATATCCGTCGACTTACTTGACATTCTAGTTCTCTAAAATAAGTACAAGTTCGGTTCATGTAGCGTAAGCCCTTGGAAGATCATAACACGAATTACAGCCTTCTATCACTGATCTCATGTGGTGGGGAAGAGTATCATTATAATTAGACGGCAAGAATAAGAAGTTAAGTTAGTTTTGACGGTGGCGGGAACCAAATTCATATGGTAAGCTATTCTAGCTGCATTTCGAGGTTTGGACATAACTATTCCGTTACCGGATTCTGTACCTGCAAGTCCATTCTTTAACATGCTGGATGGCATTTATTTAGGTCCTCTCGCGCCCCTTGTAGGACGCCTAGAAATTTTTGTTGTAAAATATAAGCATACAGATATTTGTTCTCTTTTAGTAATAGGCATGTAAATATCTATGAGATGATATGCCATATCAAAGTTCCCATCCTGAATTGTACTGCTCTTGTTTCTATTTTCCTATCTCTTTCCCCTCTGATGATCTCTTGGGTCCATTGGACATATATGTACAGGCAACTGGAAAATTTTCAAAAGCTTAATCTAAATTAAAGACAATTATATTTATTTTAGATACATAGATAATAGTTCATGGAACATATGGCAGCTGAGCAGCATGCTGCCATTCAGATTTGCATTGAAGCAGGTAGAAACTACAAAATGTTTGATATTAGCACAACTGTGTATTTGTTCTTGGGGGTGATGGTTTAGGGTGTTCAGCTTTGATAGAGCGAGCCACTGCAGCGGCTAAAGCGAGTGAAAATCTTCTGCCCTCTAACCATGCCTCTTTGTATGACCCCTACTAAAAAATACCTAAAAATTAAATTTTAAGCTATAACCCTAATTTCCATATCTTAAACCCTAAAAAATACATCATACCCCTAATTCACTACACCGTAACCCAAAGCCCCAACCTTGGGATCATTTGTTAAGGATGCAACATAATCTTCAATGCTCTTGTTGTTGTTGCTGCTGCCGTAGTCGTTGCTGGTCCTGTTATCATGCATAACACTCGTAGGGTTTCTT